>NW_026847549.1:32031574-32259074 GCF_025583915.1 Anolis sagrei ordinatus | reverse complement strand
TATTATTATTATTATTATTATTATTATTTTCTGTGTAGGAAAGACCTAGTTTGAAATACAGAAAGAAAAAAGTGAATAAGATAGCAATCTCAAACACTGAAGCCTTAACTCTAGCTTTGGTAATGTTATTATGAGCGCTTTTATGGCAACACTGGGTTCATTGAAACTGCTGCTTTTTGTGTTTCTTCTTGTAACTGCCTGGGGCGTATCTACATGACATAATTAATAGAAGCCACCGGTGGTGCAATGGGTTAAACACTTGTGCTGGCAGGGGAGGTTCGAATCCAGGGAGAGCGCGGATGAGCTCTCCCTGTAAGCTCCAGCTCCCCATGTGGGGACATGAGAGAAGCCTCCCACGGGGATGGTAAAGTATCAAAAACATCCAGGCGTCCCCTGGGCAACATCCTTGCAGATGGACAATTCTCTCGCACCAGAAGCGACTTGCAGTTTCTCAAGTTGTTCCTGACTAGATGCCTATATATTGAATGTTGTAGCAATTAATCAAAGACATAATATACATTATTGCAATTATATAATTGTTTTACTTTTGGTCTTAGGGACCTTTTGCCTTTGACAATTCTCTCACACAAGAAGTGACTTGCAGTTTCTCAAGTTGTTCCTGACACTAGATGCCTATATATTGAATGTTGTAGCAATTAATCAAAGACATAATATACATTATTGCAATTATATAATTGTTTTACTTTTGGCCTTAGGGACCTTTTGCCTTTGACAGTTCTCTCACACCAGAAACGACTTGAAGTTTCTGAAGTTGTTCCTGACACTAGATGCCTATATACTGAATGTTGTAGCAATTAAGCAAAGACATAATATACATTATTGCAATTATATAATTGTTTTACTTTTGGTCTTAGGGACCTTTTGCCTTTGACAATTCTCTCACACCAGAAGCGACTTGCAGTTTCTCAAGTTGTTCCTGACACTAAAAAATAATAATAATGCAGACTGAAACCACTTTAACTGCCACAGTTCAGTGCTATGGACTGCTGGGATTTGTAGTTTGGTGAGGTAGGCTGTTAGGAATTGTGGGAGTTGAAGTCCAAATCACCTGGAGGGCCCAAGTTTGCCCATGCCTGTTCTACAGTTTACAATGTACTCTGTCTTTTTCTGATAGCAAACGTGAGAAATCCTGGTTGCATAATCTCTATATGAGTTGCAAATGAAAATGGTTCATTCCAGTGCCACGAGCGCACCCCTCTTTCGTGGCGCACATTGGTATCGCCCAGAAGCCTTGCAGAAGGGAAGCGGCTGCAGAGGTGAGCGGCTGCTCCATTTGTGCGCTGGGAGGGGGGCTTCCTTTGGAAACATAGAAACATAGAAAATATAGAAACATAGATAAGGGGAAGAGGGCTGGAGACAAGGCAAGGACTTTAGCAAGGGGAGGGAATGGCTTTTGCGATGATTGAAGCCGGGTCTGGGGCCCGACAGGCTTTTGTGGCTGATCTCTACTCGCCTTGGGGTGTATTTACTATCTACACTGTAGAATGAAAGCAGTTTGACAACACTTGGACTGATGCTAAGGAATCATAGGGTTTGCAGCTTTACAAGGACTTCAGCCTTTTCTGCTAAAAAGTGCTGGTACCTCCCTAAACTGCAAATCATATTATTGAGCCATGACAGTCAAAGTAGTGCCAGGCTGCATTCATTCTATGGTGTGGATGCACCTTATGTAGAATTAATGCATCTACACCAGGCATGGGCAAACTACCCGGCTGTTAGGAATTGTGGGAGTTGAAGTCCAAAACACCTGGAGGGCCCCAAGTTTGCCCATACCTTATCTACACTGTACGAGGGTTGAATGAAAAGTAACGCCTCCACCTCCATTACTTGGATTTGGATGGGAATATTTTAATATAACAAATCATAGAATCATACAGTTGGAAGAGACCTCATGGACCATCCAGTCCAACCCCATGCCAAGAAAAAAACAAAACCTTTTTTGTTGTGTCAAGAACGACTTGAGAAACTGCAAGTCGCTTCTAGTGAGAGAGAATTGGCCATCTGCAAGGACGTTGCCTAGGGCACGCCCGGATGTTTTGTTGATTTATCATCCTTGTGGGAGGCTTCCCTCATGTCCCCGCATGAAGAGCTGGAGTTGATAGAGGGAGCTCATCCGTGCTCTTCCCGGATTCCAACCTTCGACCTGTCGGTCTTCAGTCCTGCCGGCACAAGGGTTTAACCCAGTGCGCCACCGGGGGCTCCAATGCAGATATAATCCATAGAATGTGCTCTTTAACTACCACTATTCGCTTTTCCACATAATCACAAGATAACTGCTTCTAAAACTGGGGATCCAAAAAGTAAACGTTTTCTGAATGGCATCTAGTGGCTATTTAAGACTGTTTACAAATCTGCAGTGCAGTGTTGACAGTGAATTCTGAAGATACTATACTTCATAAAAAAGGAAAAATGCCCTGCTTTGCAAGACTTGTAAATGCTGATTTGTTATTAGTAAATATTTAATTTTTATTCCTATTTTATATACCTGGGGCCCACATAAACATTTATTTGGACAAAAGGGGCCCTGAATGGAAACATTTAAGATTGCCAAAATTGAGAAATTATTTTCCTTTTGTTAACATTAATGCTGCAGAAAGTATTTCCACTCCTTTGTTCCTATTCATTCCTAAGTAGCGTTGCTTAACGTTTCTGGTCACAGAAGTATTGAAAGCATTTAATCAGTCAGTAGGAAGACATGTGGGACACTAGGAGTCAGAAGTACAGGCTGGACAATAAGTCACCCAGTTACATTGATCAGTTGTGTTACACCCTTTGTGGCAAAATAACACAATCTGCTGCTGTTGACCTACTAACACACTTAGTGCTACTCCTCAACACATGCTTCGCATCTGTATAAACAGAAAGTAGGACATTTTTCACAATTCATCCCCTTTTCTAAGTACAGTCAGCTCTCCACATTTGCTGCGGACAGGAGCACAGGACTCTTGTGAAAGTGGGAAAACCAGGAATGTAAACAACTCTATTTTTCCCCTGAAAGGACCTTTCTCTGTGGGTGCATCTTCACTGTAGAATTAATATAGTTTGACACCACTTTAATTGCTGTGGCTCAATGCTATGAAACCCTGGGAGTTGTAGATTTCCAAGGTCTCAACAAATTACAAGTTTCATGATTCTGTAACTTTGGGCCATGGAAGTTAAAGAGATGTCAAACTGCAGTAATTATGCATTGTAGATAAATCCAGCTTCTACCAGACCATAGAATTTAACTGGAGGACCTAGAGATTTCTGTCAAATCTGCAAAGGTCAAATCTGTAAATAGGGAGGGACAACTCGAAAAGGGTTTGAATAACAATTGTCACAGAGGGAGGGGTGATTCCATTCCAAAACGTCAAGGTTGATCAGGAGTGTTTCTGGGCGTTTCTACTAAATATGAAATATTGCCTCTCTTAAAGCAATGTGGGTTACTTGAAGGCATGGCTTTTCGAACAAGCTTTTGAGAATGCTTGGTCCATAGTTGTTCTGCGCAATAGTCGTACATCCTTGCACTTTATCCCATGGCCTCTCTCCATTGTTGCAGCTTGCACTTATTCCATTCCTATTCTTTACAGCTTGACCATGTGTACAGCAACTTACCACCACTGGTTGATGTCCTCAGATTATTGAGTCTGAGTTGATATTTTTATATGTGTGTGTTTTATTTTATTGTATTATGAGGGCCATGTATAAATATGTAAGGGGAAGTCATAGGGAGGAGGGAACAAGCTTGTTTTCTGCTGCCCTGGAGACTAGGACACAGAACAATGGCTTCAAACTACAAGAAAGGAAGTTCCACCTGAACATGAGGAAGAACTTCCTAAATGTGAGAGCTGTTCAGCAGTGGAACTCTCTGCCCCAGAGTTTGGTGGAGGCTCTTTCTTTGTAGGCTTTTAAACAGAGGCTGGATGGCCACCTGGGGTGATTTGAATGCAATTTTCCTGCTTGTTGGTAGGGGGTTGGATTGGATGGCCCACAAGGTCTCTTCCAACTCTATGATTCTATGATATTGCAGTAAGCTCACAGAACACAGTGGCCCATATAGGGGTCACATTGAGGCCCAAGTTACCCAATCCAGTGAGAAATTAAAAGCTCTGTTGTGAAAAACATATGAATAATTTTACTGTGTGCTTTAATGGATAGCTAGAAGCAGAGTGATTAGAACAGCCTTCTAGGTGTGCTTAGACTGCAAATCTCAAGAACCATAACCAACACATTCAGTGATGAGAAATGTTGGAAGGCGGTGGGAATCTTATCCCTGATGTAGAAGCACCCAGGCTGCTTTTTAAAATTATTTATTGTATTTTCATTCTTAGAAGCTGCTAGCTGAGAAAGGCGGTATACAAACACAGTAAATAAATAATAAACAAACATCCAGTGTTTCTTAACCTGGGGGTCGGGACCCCTGGGTGGGTCGTGAGGGGGTGGCAGAGGGGTTGCCAAAGACCACCAGAAAACACAGTATTTTCTGTTGGCCATGCGGGTTCTGTGTGGGAAGTTTGGCCCAAGTCTATCGTTGGTAGGGTTCAGAATGCTCTTTGATTGTAGGTGAACTATAAAACCCAGCAACGACAACTCCCAAATGTCAAAGTCTATTTCCCCCCAAACTCCACCAGGGTTCACATTCGGGCATATTGAGTATTCGTGCCAAGTTTGGTCCAGATTCATCATTTGAATCTACAGGAGGTAGATTCTGGAGGTAGGTGAACTACAACTCAAAAACTCAAGGTCTATGCCCACCAAACCCTTCCAGTTATTTTCTGTTGGTCGTGGGAGTTCTGTGTGCCAAGTTTGCTTCAATGCCATCGTTGGTGGAGTTCAGAAAGCTCTTTGATTGTTGGTGAACTATAAATCCCAACAACTACAACTCCCAAATGACAAAATCAACCCCCCACAACGCCAGTATTCACATTTGGGTGCATCGGGTATTTCTGCCATATTTGGTTCAGTGAATGAAAATACATCCTTCATATCAGATATTTACATTATGATTCATAACAGGAGCAAAATTACAGTTATGAAGTCGCAACAAAAATAATGTTGTGATTGGGGGTCATCACAACACGAGGAACTGCATTAAGGGGTCGCAGCATTAGGAAGGTTGAGAATCACTGCATTAAACTCTCGTTTGCTTTTGTTCTTACAGGCCTTTTCCACCGAGTGAAATGGCAAACGCGGCTCCCAATTTATTCATGACTTTCTTGGCCAGATCTCAGCTCGGCTTACTCATGCCAGGCCTTTCCGCCTTACACAATCAAAGAACGAATGGGAAGCTTTCCCAGCATTTCAGACACGCAGCCGATTTCATATCAGGACAGGAGAACAAAGCCACTGTAGAAAGTCTGTCTGAATTATCTGTGGATGTCAAGAAAATCCGTAGGCTGAAGCCATGGGTGCTCTCAAAAGAGGTGACGTATGTCAAAGAAATGGCTAGTATTCTACAAAAAATGGGAGCTGATGGGAGTTCTGTAGCATATATTTTTGAATGCTGTCCGGAGGCCATTCTTCGCAGCCCTGCAGACGTCAGTTGTCAAAGAGACCTGTGGTTATCCGTCTGCCGAAATGAAAACCAGTTAGTTGAATTAATAAAACGGTTCCCGGATTCCTTTTTTACAGTTGAACACTATGAAAGCCAGAAAGCCAATGTCAAATTCTTTAAAGACCTGGGGCTAAAGAATACCATTATCAGCAGGCTTTTAACAAGTGCCTCGAATATTTTTCATAATCCTGTGGAAAAGAACAAACATATGATAGAAACCTTGCAGAGTCACTACTTAAGGCTAGGTGGTTCACAGGAGAATATGAAGACCTGGCTGCTAAAACTACTGAGTCAAAATCCATTCATTTTGTTAAATACCTCTTCCACTGTCCAAGAAAACTTGGAGTTCCTTCACAAGAACAAGTTTACTGATTCAGAGGTCTTATGCCTTGTATCCAAGCTCAAGGGGTTTATTGTTCAGCTCAACCCTGCCACGATGCAGAACAGCCTGCTGTACTCAAAGAATATTTTCAAATGCACGGATCAAGAACTGAAAGAATTAATACTGAAATGCCCTGCCCTTCTCTACTATTCGGTTCCAGTTTTGGAAGAAAGACTGCAGGAGCTCTTGAAGGCCGGGGTTTCTGTCGACCAAGTGAAAGAGGCGCCTGGAGTACTGGAACTTTCAACAGAGATCGTGCAGCACCGGATAAAAAAATTAAATGCCATAGGCTTCAGTTTAAAGACTGGCAATCTAGAATATCTCAACGGAACAAAAAAGGATTTTGAAACCGCTTACGGAAAGATACAAGCAAAAAGGGAGAGGCCTGTATTTAATCCAGTTGCTCCTTTAAATATTGAAGATTAAATTCCAGAACATGCTTAAGCAATGTTGTATGGAAGAGAGAGAAAAAACAAACAAACAAAGGATGCACTTTTTACACCTTAAGTAAATTGGACCTAATTGACACTCAAAGTGGATTTTTTTTTATCCAGATGTACTTCCTTCATCTTAAGAGGAAATACAATATATGATGGAATTGCAAGCTTTCTTACCTAATTGGAGGCTAGTTTATCTGGTGCCTTGAGCAGTATTGTTCACACGGAGTGTATACTAAATAAAATAACAAAGTGGCTATAACATTCTGTCTTATTCCATTCAATTGGAACATAAACGTGTTTTAAACATCAACTTCTGGCAATACTTGGGTTCCATAGCTATGTTCTTATTAAGATTGTCATGTTCCATGTAAACTGGGGGGGGGGGGGGGGTTTTGTTTTTCATATGCTAAGGTAAAGGTAAAGGTTTTCCCCTGACATGAAATCCATTCGTGTCCAATTCTGGGGGTTGGTGCTCATCTCCATTTCTAAGCCAAAGAGCCAGCGTTGTCCGTAGACAACTCCAAAGTCATGACTGCATGGAATGCTGTTACCTTCCCGCTGGAGAGGTACCTATTGATCTTATATTTGCATGTTTTCGAACTAATAATTTGGCAGAAGCTGAGGCTAACAGCAGGAGCTCAGCCTGCTCCCCAAATTTGAACCTGCGACCTTTCGGTCAGCAAGTTCAGCAGCTCAGTGGTTTAACCTATTGCGCCACTGGGGGCTCCCTTTCATATGCCAGACATCTCAATTATTGCTTAGTTTTCCTGGGTTTTTCATCTTTGGATATTTTTTTTTCCAGGTTTTATAGCTGCAGTTTATATATATAGGGGGGGGGGGGGGGGAGAGAGAGAGAGAGAGCTCAACCACTATTTTATTCCTTGACTGTGTTGTGATTTTAGGTACTAAGGCTGCATTAATACGTCACTGGGGATGGATTTTACTGTATAGGATGTATGAACTTGAGTCAGTAGTTTGGCTGAATCCTGATGCAGTTTCTAAGTTAAAAAAAGCTTTGTTTCAACATTTATAATCTAGGTTTGGGATAACAGAAGAACTGTGTCAGATAAATAAATAAAAGCATGTTATTTATTTTGTGTCATAAATAAGTATAACATTGATCAAATAGAGGGAGCACAAGCAGCTAAATAATTTTAGAACAAAATGGGCAACAGCGATCACATTGTCTGTAGCTTTCAACAATTCTTCCTCTGTACCTGAGGCAGGGCATTGTGGGCAAGCATACAGATGCAGAGTTGTTTGTTCTGCTCCACAGTCACGCAAGGAGGAGGATTCTTCTAGGTAGTGCCATTTTGCCAGGTTGTCTTTGGATCTGCCCACTCCACTTCTGAGTACATTCTTGGTTTGTCCCTGGAGGAAGACCCTTGTAGGAGGCCATTAATTTGGGATTTCCTCATTTAGCTGCCCAGAGGTATATGCTTGCTGTTGCTGTGGGAACATTAAGAGAAGTGGTGGTTCTCATAAAGCTTTTCCTTGATTTAAGTCTACTGGGAGGAGGCTGATAACCATGCAGTGGATGGCTTTCACAGTGTTCAACCTTATTTCTGTCATAGTTAACATCAACTTCCTGTGGCACATGGGGTGGGGGGTGGGGGGCAATGCCAGCTAGGTTACAGAGTCTATCAACAGATGTAGGTTTGAGACATCCTGTGATTATTCTGCATGTTTTGTTCAGTGCTATATTCACCTGGACAGACTTGTGCCAAACAGGGCAGGCATAGAATCATAGAGTTGAAAGAGACCTCATGGGCCATCCAGTCCAACCCCCTGCCAAGAAGCAGGAATATCGCATTTAAAGCACCCCTGACAGATGGCCATCCAGCCTCTGTTTAAAAGCTTCCAAAGAAGGAGCCTCTACCACAATCCGGGGCAGAGAGTTCCACTGCTGAATGGCTCTCACAGTCAGGAAGTTTTTCCTAATTTTCAGATAGAATCTCCATACTCAGCAGTTGAGTAAGACAAGGTCAAAAGCATGTTAAGAGTGTATATATCTGTCTTGTGCTGGTCCATCTAGGCCAGTATTATTGATTGGCAAGAGCTTTTCAAAGTACTGAACATAGTTCTTAGGCTTGATACCTAATCCCTTTAACTAGTGATGGTAAGGATTAAACCTTGGACATATGGAATGTATAAGATGTTCTTAGCACTGAATTGTGGATCTTTTCTTTATCTTAGCAACTGACATACAAGTAGCAACACTGTAATCTGTTATATCAGATGGTTTAATTTATAAAATTCTCATAAGTAATTCTAGACAAATTACAGCTTTTCCTCATCAGTTTTACAAAGTGACTCCGCCCACTGACCTACTGTTTAGAATCATAATCTGACCAAACGCACATTTTTCCTTTTATTTTAACACACACATTTTAAGAAATACTGCATACATAATATTCATGTGAACTTCAGCCATCTTTTACAGACTACAAAACCGCTACAGAGTCAACAAGAACATGCTGAAGAGTTTCTGAATGACTCAGAAGACTCAGATCCAATTGTTCCACAGTCCACCCTCTGATTACAGTAGGACTACTTTGGAATTAATGGATTGGGAATTTGAGGCAAGAGAGTACGTATATTATACTCTATATCTTGCTAAAAACACCTTGGAAATGTATGTGTTACACTGATTTTATGCAAGTTGCCTAGTTATGTTAAATTTTCTTCATTTTCAGTTGGGTTGTATTTTTTTCCAAATCTGTCACGTCTATGGAAAGTTCATTACGCCCTCATACTGAAAATGACAAACAATTCCTTAACTGCTTCTTCACAGTCTCTAAATATTCTGCACCAACAATGAAACAGGTGATGTGCAAGAACAGCAGTTGCTGGGCTTAGTGCCCTATGTTCAAGCACCACATCTCAGTTAATTTCTTTTAGAGAGGAATAAACCACTAAGAAGTGTTTTTATTCCAGAGCTAAAAGTTAACCGATATAGCACAGACTGTAAACTTGGGACTTATCTTTCACTTTAAACAACCGAACAGCACAAAGGACTTCCGTTTTGCAGGTGAGAAGTAGATACCAGTTAGCTACACCTGAGATTTAGCAGTCTTTCCTCAGTCAGTATCAATAATCTTTTTTTTTTAAGTGTAAAGCTTCTTCATAGACTGCATTGAAATGAGGGACGTTACAAAATCCTTATAGATTCACTAAGTAAAAATAGATTGTTTTTCACTATAAGGCATGAATGATTTGAGTTTATATAGGACTATATATGCACATTCACTCACACACCACACATCCCTTATGACAGCAGTCACCATTCAAAGAATTAAGAGTGTATAAAAATATTTTCAAAAAGCAAAGCTATATGAAGACCCTTTAGACAGTTCAATGATTCCTTGTTCAAGATGATACAGAAGCCAAAGACTTGTACTTAGAACATCGATATATTTATAGTACTGCAGAGGCTACCTACTAAAGGTACAATCTAGCCAAAAAGTAAGCACTCTAATGTTCAACAGAGTTCAAAGGAAGAGTTAAGCATCTATTTCAAATGCTTCCCATTGGAACCACTAGGACTTCAAAGTGCTTACCCTTTTGCTTGGTCGCTTTTTCCATTTGTATTTCACATTTTTAGTTTCTAGACTGCAAAAAGATCTACAGTGAACTATTATTCAAACATGAGTCATCCTTTCAGATCTGTGCACTTGATTACATGTGTTTCAAGTGTAACATTTCACCAGATGAGTGCTTGAAAAAAAATAAAAAGTTTTAGACACTTCGACACAAAGCTGCTTCTGTCCCTTTGATGTGAATGTTATCCATACAGCTCTCAAGATGTGTGTCAAGACCTGAGGCTTTGTAGCAGTCCAAAGGTTTGCAGATTTCAAAGCCATGCAGGGCATGTCCTTGACAAACAGGTCTCTTTCAGTCTCTTTGTTAATCAGACTTGTCCTTTTTCTTCCCTGTTAAAGGCACTTTGCTTGAGATTGCAGATCCTACAGCTGTAACGCCTCCTGTGACAGCAGAAACACTTCCTTTAACCAATCCGACTCCCATCGAAGGCACAGCTGTAACTGCCGTTTTGGTCACTTCAAAGCTTTTTCCTCCTATCCATGCTACGCCACCAATTGTGGCACCCACAGCTCCCTTTGTTATGCTGAAGAGGCCACCCGTCACCCGAGAAAGCATGCCAGCCTGTTGCTGAGGATGATCTTTTAACGCATCTATGGAGGAGAAAGAACAAACTATTGTGAATTATGAAACAGTAAAAGCAATACAATATCTGAATGTTCAGCGATATACATTGTCCTGAAAGAAGTGCTCCTCAACTTTTAACTAGATTTACAATAATTCTGACAGACAGCATGGGGTAGTTGTTTGTGGGACAAGGACATTTGAGACCAGGGTTCAAATCTCTGCTTGACCAGGGAAACCCACTGGGTGGCCTTGGGTAAGTCACACTAATAGGAAGGAAAGGACAAACTCCCTCTGAACAAATTTTGTGAAGAAAACTCCCTTCATAGATTTGTCTTTGGGTAGCTATATAACATGGGCCCCCTGGAGGCACAGCGAGTTAAACCGCTGAGCTGCTGAACTTGCTCACTGAAAGGTTGGTAGTTCGAATCCAGGGAGCAGGGTGAGCTCCCACTATAAGCCCTAGCTTCTGCCAACCTAGCAGTTCAAAAACATGCAAATATGAGTAGATCAATAGGTACCACTTCTGCAGGAATGTAATGGCATTTCTTTCAGTCATGCTGGCCACATGGCCTTGGAGGTGTTTATGGACAACACCGGTTTTTTGGCTTAAAAATGGAGATAAGCATCACCCTCCCAGAAGAAGACATGTCTAGACTTAATGTCAGGGGAAACCTTTACCACTATGTAACAACTGCATTTATTTGTAGCTCAAGAATATATGTTTAAAAAATCTAAGAGTTATATCAATGTTAAAATGAGAAAAACCGATTAAAAAAATATAGAACAGAAAATTAGCAACATCTGCCAAATGATGAAAACCTAGATTGTTTTGGGTTGTGACTGGTCAAACATGTATTTAAAAAGACTGAATCTATTTTTAAGCATTTTCTTCCCTGGAGTCACCGTGTCTCCAAAGTAGGTAACTTTCTTTGGCACTAGATCACTTTCTGGTGTTCACCTTCCCTTATTCTCTCTCTTAATATACACAGGTTTATTGTGGCTTCTATGCCAGGGGCAGCAAACATCAGGTTTATGGGATCTACTTTGTTGAACAGAAATATTTTCAGGACCCATATTGTATCATTTGGTTCCTTAAAACTACTACAACTCAAATTCAGAAATCCATTTAGATAAAGAAATTTGAACAAATGCTCACACACTGCACTGAGCACATTTAAGTTGATAAACTATTAATACATCTATTTAAATTTACCATCTGGTGGCTGATCATTAAGATATGGAGGGATTTCTTGTTCATTGTTGTCTGTTTGGTTCATGATTGCCTAAACGAGAAAGAAAAGAAAAAACACTGGTCAGATAAGTCTTGCAAGAAGCAAAAAAACCAAACCAAAACAAACCAAACCAAACCAAAACAAATAACTTTGAACCTTGTAGAGACCAAAGTGTTTACTAAAATGCATCCAAGGATGGTTTTTAATTTGACCAATCTCCACTTTCCTTATGATTAATATTTTAGTGGCCAGATTTACAGACCTATAATTTTTAATGCGTTGAGAATAACTGGTAAGGTGGGCTTATCTGCTCTCCCCTTTTTACTGTTTTCTGTTCTCATATGCCCAATAAAGGATTTTGGAGGTAGCTGTTGTTTGTCTTGCCTGCTGCAGGCCAACACAAAGCTGCAGTAGAGGTTTCCCAGCTAGACGATTTTTTCCACATTGTTTATGACAGGCATTCTGCTATCAAAAGTGTTTCACTAGCCCACTTTCACCATCTTCCCAGTGTTGCTGTTGCTAAAAGAATGTCGAACTAGACAGAGGACACAGAGAAAAGAGGTTGGCTAGGCATAAAAGGATTTTGGAAAAGGTAGCTTATTTTTCAGAGGCTTTGTTAACTGGAGGAGCCCCCGGTGGTGGAGTTGGTTAAACCGCTGAGCTGCTGAACTTGCTGACTGAAAAGTCGCTGGTTCAAATCCAGGGAGCGGGGTGAACTCTTGCTATTGGCCTCAGCTTCTGCCAAACTAGCAGTTCAAAAGCATGCAAATGTGAGTAGATCAATAGGTACCGCTCCAGTGGGAAGGTAACAGTGCTCTATGCAGTCATGCCGGGCACATGACCTTGGAGATGTCTACGGACAACGCTGGCTCTTCGGCTTAGAAATGGAGATGAGCACCAACCCCCAGAGTCAGACACAAATGGACTTAAAGTCAGGGAAAAACCTTTACCTTTACCTTGTTAACTGGAGCATGACTGTATATAAAAATAACTTTTTATGAAGTTGATATTTTATACATTTCAGAAAAAGAAGTGTTACAGCTTACTCCTAACACTAGTCCATGAATTTTGGGAGTACAAGGTACTGTTACAGTCCAGAGTCATAAAACGATTTTAGACACAAATTAATTTATGTCAGTCAGTAATACCATATGCTAGATTTAATCTTTTCTGGAAACTAGACACAAGTAATACGACTTAATTTTTAAAAGATCGAACAAAATATTATTGGACAGTATGGAAATCTTATGCCTGGTTTATAAGGACAGCAAATGAGGAGAAAGCAACATTATCCGAGATTACATGAGCATTATGATAAGAAAGCATTGCAGCTTAGAATGATGCATCAGCAGCCATGCTAAACAGTTGACAAAAATGCAAGTCCGATAAAAGCCAGAGCTTCTTGGAGAGGCTTGGTGGGTCTATAATGATCAGTGTGAACCAACTTCTGAGAAAGAGGTTATGATATTATGATTTTTAATTTTACTAAGCTATAAATCAAATTCCAGAATCAGTATTTTGTTCAAGATTTCTTATTCAGAAAGATGATGTGATGTAGTAGTCTGCGCGTTGGATTACGACTCTGGAGACAAGGGTTCAAATCCCTGTTTAACCATAGAAACCCATTGGGTGACCTTGGGCAAAATATACTTTTAGCCTAGGAAGGCAAATCCCCTCTAAACAAATCTTGCCAAGAAGATTCCATGATAGGTTGTCCTTACGATTGCCATAAGTTGGAAACATCCGGAAGGCACACAAGATGACTGTTCAGTTGACAGATTAATATTTCCCTAGAATTAAACAATATGATGCAAATGTTGCACTGAGAATACTGCTGCACATGAAAAATGATGAATAATAAGTGGGACTTTACAAATTATTTAATACAGAAGTTAAATTTACATTGCAAGCTTATTATTAAGGGCAAAGACACATTAATTTTGAATAGTGACATTTAGCTTATCCAGCGTTTTAAGGACTGCTTATTGTTTTAACTGCTTATTGTTTCTTTTTTCCCTATTGCTTCCTTTTTTTGGCCCCAGATGATGCCTGTGGTGAACTGTCTGTTAATGTCTCCTTCTGAATTTGCTCCTTGTGACAATAGTATCTCAGTTTGGTCCTTCCTAGATGCTCTTCACAGAAACATTATTTACTAGGCCTGTCGGTTTTAATTCGTTATTCCGTTATTTCGTTTTAAATTCGTTAATTTTTGCATTTACGGTACGATAACAAAACAATATTTCAAACCCGGAAGGGTTTTAAAATATTGAAACGTCAACTCCATGAGTATTTACGAGCTTTCGCTCGTTTCGTAAATGGGGCGGACGGGCGGGGCGAAGGGGCGCCGCGAGCGCGCACCCAGTGAGCCAAGCCCCGCCCCTGCCTCTCTCTCTCGCGTTCCCTCCTTCCTCCCGCTTCTTTCCTTCCTTCTCTCTCTCTCTCTTTCCCCCTTTCTCTCTCACACACTCCCTCGTTTCCCCCCTCTAAATGGGGCGGACGGGCGGGGCGAAGGGGCGCCGCGAGCGCGCACCCAGTGAGCCAAGCCCCGCCCCTGCCTCTCTCTCTCGCGTCCCTCCTTCCTCCCGCTTCTTTCTTTCCTCCTGAGTATTTACGAGCTTTCGCTCGTTTTGTAAATGGGGCGGACGGGCGGGGCGAAGGGGCACCGCGAGCGCGCACCCAGTGAGCCAAGCCCCGCCCCTGCCTCTCTCTCTCGCGTTCCCTCCTTCCTCCCGCTTCTTTCCTTCCTTCTCTCTCTCTCTCTTTCCCCCTTTCTCTCTCACACACTCCCTCGTTTCTGTAAATGGGGCGGACGGGCGGGGCGAAGGGGCGCCGCGAGCGCGCACCCAGTGAGCCAAGCCCCGCCCCTGCCTCTCTCTCTCGCGTTCCCTCCTTCCTCCCGCTTCTTTCCTTCCTTCTCTCTCTCTCTTTCCCCCTTTCTCTCTCACACACTCCCTCGTTTCCCCTCTTTCTCTCTCTCTTTCGCGTCCCTCCTTCCTCCCCCTTCTCTCTTTCACTCCATCCTTCTCTCTCACTCCCTCCCTCTTTCTCTCTCACACACTCCCTCCTTTCCCCCCCTCTCTCTCTCGCGTTCCCTCTTTCTCTCCTCCCTCTCTCCTCTCTTTTTCCCTCTCTTTCTTTCTTTCCTTCCTTTCTTTCCTTCTTTCCTTCCTTCTCTCTCTTCTCTTTCCCCCTTTCTCTCTCACACACCCCCTCGTTCCCCTCTCTCTCTCTTTCGCGTCCTCCTCCTCCCCTTCTCTCTCACTCCATCTTTCTCTTTCTCTCCCTCCCTCTTCTCTCTCACACACTCCCCCTTTCCCCTTCTTTCCTTCTTCTTTCCTCCTCCTCTCCTCCTCCTTTCTTCCCTCTCTTCTTTCCTTCCTTCTTCCTTCCTTCTCTCCTTCCTTCTTCTTCCTTTCCTTCCTTCCTTCCTCCTTCTTTCTTTCCTTCTCTCTCTCCTCTTTCCCCTTTCTCTCTCACACACTCCCTCGTTTCCCCTCTTTCTCTCTCTCTTTCGCGTCCCCCCTTCCTCCCCCTTCTCTCTTTCTCTCCATCCTTCTCTCTCACTCCCTCCCTCCTTCTCTCTCACACACTCCCTCCTTTCCCCCCTCTCTAGTCCCTCTTCTCTCCCTCCTCCTCCTCCCTCCTTTCTCCCTCTCTTCTTTCTTTCCTCTTCCTTTCCTTCTTCCTCTTCTTCCTTTCTTCTCTCTCTTTCCTCCTTCCTCTTCCCTCCTTTCCCTTCTTCTCTCTCTCTTTCGCTCCCTCCTTCCTCCCCTTCTCTCTTCACTCCATCCTTCTCTCTCACTCCCTCCTCTTCTCTCTCTCTCACACACTCCCCTTCCCCCCTCTCTCTCTCGCGTTCCTCTTTCTTCCTCCCTCTCCTCCTCTCTTTCTCCTCTTTCTTTCTTTCCTTCCTTCCTTCTTTCTCCTTCTCTCTCTCTCTCTTTCCCCTTTCTTCTCACACACTCCCTCGTTTCCCCTCTTTCTCTCTCTCTTTCGCGTCCCTCCTTCCTCCCCCTTCTCTCTTTCACTCCATCCTTCTCTCTCACTCCCTCCCTCTTTCTCTCTCTCTCACACACTCCCCCTTTCCCCTCTTTCTATCTCTCTTTCTCGCGTTCCCCCTTTCTCTCCTCCCTCTCCCTCTCTCTCTGTCTCCTTCCCTCCTTCTCTCTTTCTCTCGTCTCTGCCTAGCCTCACTCCCACCTTTCTTCTCTCTTCCTTCCTTCCTTCCTTCCTTCCTTCCTTCTCTTTCTCTCCCGGAGGGCGCAGGAGCCGGGCCCCCGGAGGCGGAGCGCAGGAGCCGGGGAGGGGATTCCTGCAGCGCCGGCTCTGCCTCCGTGGCCCGCCTGAGAATTGAAGGCTGCATCCAGGCTTGCTGTGAGTTTTCTGGGCTGTATGACCATGTTCCAGAAGCATTCTCTCCTGACATTTTGCCCACATCTATGGCAGGCATCCTCAGAGGTCTGTTGGAAACTACTGGCAAATGGAGTTTGGACAGCTTGATTGGGATTAAATGGCCTTGTAGCTTCAAAGTCTGGCTCCTTCCTGCTCAGGGGAATCCTTTGTTGGGAGGTGTTAGCTGGGTCTGACTCAAACCCGCTATGTCTAAGGCCTGTGCGGTTTCGTTTTCCATTTTAAAATATTTTTTAATATTATTTTTAATATTATTTTTTTATATTTTTTAATATTAGTCTGGCTCTTTCCTGCTCAGGGGAATCCTTTGTTGGGAGGTGTTAGCTGGGTCTGACTCAAACCCGCTATGTCTGTATAGTAGGCCTGTGCGGTTTCGTTTTCCATTTTAAAATATTTTTATTATTATTTTTTAATATTATTTTTTAATATTATTTTAATATTATTCTTAAATAATACAAAAAAAATATTCTAAAAATTCGTTAATAATTACAAAATTTCGTAAATACCAAAACTTTTTTTGGAAAAGTTTTGTAATTATTTTAAATATCGAAACAAAAAAACACCCCAATTACAAAACGATTTTAGAAACAAATTTTTTCTTGTTCAAACAGGCCTATTATTTACAATGGTACTAATGAAGCAAACAGAAAAGCACAGTGTGAATTCAGCATATCAAACAAGATGAATCTCATCAAAGTTAGTCAAAATGTAGAGGCCCCTTAACATCACTCTATATTTTGGCCTGGTGCCCTTGGAAGCTGTGTATCTGAAGAACACATAGCCTTGGAGCAATTGCGGTATCTAGTTTCAACAAGATCTATTTTATTATTGAAATAGAAAATTATCCCTTTATATCATTAATGATAGATCTTCCTGCAAATATGATGAAAATGTTGCAGCTGTTTTTTATCAGATGGGAAGTAATGATAGCATTATCAGGGTCCAGAAATGTTGATATATCCTGTGGTCCCAGAAAAGGAGATCTGTCATCTATCCCAAACAAATGTTTCATCTCAAATGAACATGTGTTTTCTGGCCTTAGGTATTATGTGATATCTTTATTTATTTATTTATTTGCTTTATTTCTATACCGCATTTTTCAGCCCAAACAGGCGACTCAATGCGGTTTGATTCTAAATCCACAAACATAGGATAGGGGTCATGTTTTAATAGCCTAAAATACATTGGAATTCTCAGTGGGGCCAAAAGTCACTCAAGGTATTTATTTCCATGTGGATAAGGCTTCAAATATGAAAATATTCAGATGACACAAAGTCTAAATATAATTAAATGCCATACTGTTGGCCCTCGATTTCCACAAGTTTAACCAACCATGGCACAACTTTTTTAATTCAGGAAAGCAAAGTTTAATTTTGCCATTTTATATAAGAGGTACCATTTTACTATACTGTTGCATGCTATACTTGAGCATCCAAGGAATTTAATATCCACAAAGGTTCTGGAACCAAACCTCAGTAGATAGTAAAGGTCCATTGTTACGATTTTCTAAATATTCTGCAACCTGATCGAATGCCTGCAAACATGAGGCAGGGCTTGTAGAGCAAGCCTCTATTAAAAATAGTGTAGTAGCAGCAGCAGCAAGCCCAAGCCACCAGATATACCACATGTGCTGGTAGCTCCTTCTTTGGAGGCTTTAAAATAGGGGCTGGATGGCCATCTGTCAGGGGTACTTGGTGCTTTTCCTGCATGGCAGGAGGTTGGACTAGATGGCCCATGTAGTCTCTTCCAATTCCGTTATTCTATGATTCTTCAGGCTCGCTCACCTCTTGGGAGCTCGCCATCACCTACACTGCTGCCCTACACCATTTTAATAGGACTTGAGCTTGCGTATTTATAGGCATCCACAGGGGGCCTGGAGTCAGTCTCCCATGGAAACCAAGGGCGCACTGTAATTAAATGAGAGCATCTATTAATATAGAGCAGCTGGAGATGATAGAACTTGACAATAACAATATCTCAATTTAACAAATAAATAAGTAGCACATGCCTAGTTGGGTTCATTATCTCTGAGAAATGCTACTGAGTCCATTCAAGATATATATCCTAGACTATGTGGAGTCTTGACAATGTGTTTCATAATGAGGTAATGGTTGATCTGCTGATGATAAGTGGATGACTCCTCTCATCTCTGTGCACCATTCAACGCGTTTATAAAAAAAGTTAGCAAGCCATTTTTGCTGCATAATACAAACAACATGTATGCATACATATATTGTTATGCAGCTCCAACAACACTTGTTATTGTAAATATCAAATTGCAAACAGAAAATAAGGAAAGAAGCTTAAAATAACGAATACATAAAAATAGAACACATTAAATCAGTTGTTACCAAACAAATTATACAATAAAACAGCTAAGGTTATTGCAGAAAAGAAAAGAAACAATTTTGCAATCATTCAAGTATCTATAATTGTGTATATGCACAAAGTGGAAGGATTCAGCAAAAGCTTAAATATTGAGCATACCTAAGTTGCCTGACTAGTTTCCTACATGTAATATCCCTACACATAAACCTGCATGAAGCCAGCACATTTTCATATAAGTCTAGACAAATTGTTATTTTACTAGAGTAGTGTGCCGTATATTTGAAATTCTCATCATATCCATATGTATATGTATGTATCATCCATGACAGTGTAAAAGCAGATAGAATGGAATTTCTTTGACAATGATAACTTAAGTCACTCATTTCATTTAAAAGGTGTTTCCATTGTATCAATACACTGTCTCTTCACAAACCATAATTGGGTCAAATCTGCTATTAACTCATTAAGAACCAAGAGGAAACTCAATATCTCTGTCTAAAATCTTCCCTCATCTTTAATATCCACAATATACGGATATTACAAAAATCCTACAAAGTAGGTTTGAAAGGATTAGAAAACAAATGTTTGATTTTCAGAGCATTAAGAAAGTACCATGTAAATCTCAAATATTATTACTATATTATGAATAAGCAATGACGGTTGAATCCGAGGAGTGGGGCGAGTTCCCGCTGTTAGCCTCAGTTTCTGTCAACCTAGCAGTTCAAAGACATGCAAATGTGAGTAGATCAGTAGGTACCGCTTCAGGGGGAAGATAATGGCGCTCCATGCAGTCATGCCTGCCACATGACCTTGGAGGTGTCTACAGACAACACCAGCTCTTTGGCTTAGAAATGGAGATGACTACCACACCTCAGAGTCAGACACAACTAGAGTAATTTCAAGGGAAAACCTTTACTTTTTAATGACTATTTTAAATAACCTGGCAGTTTTTAATGTCCTACATTAGCAGCAGAGTAGTTTTAATCATATGGATAGGTAAATTTAATAGAATGCCATGCAATAATACAAACATTATACCTAAGAGTTCTCAAAATTTGTTAACCGTTCCACTGTAAAACACTACAGCATAGATGACAACATAGCTAGACCATATGCAACATGCAAATAAACATAAAGGCTCATTTCACAATTAGAAGTAAAATTCTACCAAAATCCTTCAAATGAGATTTCAAAACTATGTGACATTGTGTTTATAATCTAGTAGTGCTAAATAGGGGAATGAGGCCAGGATATAGAATGAAGCACTATGCCCTTGAAATGATCTGTTTTGGTAGGAATGTGCTCTGGTTGAAGACTGATGCACAAATTTCCAGTCCTCCTATCAGGCAAATTTTTGCCATAGAAGAATAAGAGTTGTTACTCTTCTTCAAAGCAGATAGACTTTCCCATTGGAAATGTCTCTCTCTGGCTTCATCTTCCCTGTCCCAATTTACTCTTTTTCATATGCTGTAGAATTGACTAATATATACATATTTGAGATAGAGAAATACTTACCAACTGTTACTTCATCCACAACTCCTACTGTAAATTTCTATATCAAACATAAGAAAGAAATGTTCTTGTTAGCATTATATACAAGTTTCTCAGAGTGACAGTGTAAAATATAACTCAGCTGCAGAACACAGTCATCTGAAAAAAAGTTATTTATGTGTTTTGCAAAGAATTTTAATTAATTAAATAGTTTAATTAATTAATGTAAAGCTGTTGAACTATAAATTAAAATATTTTACAATAATAGCTTTCACAAATAGGTTCTTACACTCCACCTCTATAAACCAAGCCAGACTTAACCAAGGAGAGGTACTTGTAGTTCAGTCAATAGCACGTACCTACATCATGGGCTGAGAAAATCAAGAGAAAGTGGAAACTACTGCACAAGAACTGTAAAGCCAAATGGCATGGGATGGTGGTGGCCCTCATTAGTGTTCAATAATGGAAATCTAGATAAGTCTACCTCCCACTGTGCTGACAGCGAGGAGGGGCAAGGCTGCCTTGCCAACATTTGAATCATCTTTTGAAAACAAGGCTTTGAATTATTTGTTGTCATTGTATGCCTTCAAGTCATTTCCAATTTATGGTGATACTAAGGTAAGTGCATCATGGAGATTTCCCAGCATGACCTGTTCAAAGGAGTTTTGTCCGTCTCCCTCTGAGGCTGAGAGAGTGACTAGTCCAAGATCAAACAGTGAGCATTAGTTTAACATCCCAAACAAACTGGCTTTCATCTGAAAAATAACTCTATATATTTGGTATTACTGTATAGAATAGCTAAGGGTTATCCTGTCCTTTAAGGCTGCATCTACACTGTAGAATTACTGCAGTCTGACATCACTTTAATTGCCATAGTTCAAAACTATGGAATTCTAGGAGTAGTAGTTGGGTAAAGCACCAGCACTCTGGCAGAGGTGGCTAAAGACTTGTAACACTACAACTCCCATGATTCCATAGTACTCAGCTATAGCAATTAAAGTGGTGCCAAACTGAATTAATTCTACAGTGCAGAGGCACACTAAGTAAAGACATCTACCACAAACCTTATCCTCCGCATGCAGACAGACTTTTCAATAAGACATGTAATACTATCAAAGTACGGAGCAGATACTTTAGGAACAACAGTATACATCTATTTACTTTTATTCTGCATACAAACTCAGATGCAGTGTTAACTTTTAGAATACAGCATTGTTAATCCAGCTAACCACTCTTTGAATACGGAGAATGGTGTAGGCCTCCACAAATGTCTATAAGCAGCACTTGGGGTATAACTGCTCCTGCTATATGAAGCTGTAAATAGGAATCCTGCAGATACAAAGAGAGAGTTGATCGGTGGAGTGACGTGGCAGCAGAGGCCGGGATGTAACCTGGAGCCATACTGCTGTTGACGTCCTGCCCTGCTTTCTTTTCCCCACCCCCTCAAGGGAGCTTCCACGTTGGACATAATGCTCCCTTTTTAAAGAGAACGTACTTCACATCTCCTACTAGAAACACACTGGCTACGCCTACCTTCAATCTTCTGCCTCCATTTGTGGGCTCTCATGCCATTTGTACACTCCAGAGTCATAGCTATCTAGCTGTTTTTATTCCAATGAGTGGTTTAAATGGGATACAAAGGCTTAGGGATTTTATTTACCTCTGTCATGCCTGCTTTGCACCATCGGAGCTGTGACAGTCCTGCAGAAATAGCCTGCCAAGGGAAGGGTGGCATATATTTCTCTGCTGGGGTGTCTAGATATAACAACAGAATTCTGGGAACTTCTGGTATATTGCATATAATCCTTTATACACTTGTACATAACTCCTCATCCACTTGTATACAATCCCTCATCCACTGGCATATAATTCCTCACTCACATGGTGACAGATTTTGAGTCAATTTCAAGTTTACAAATGCCATCCTAAGCAAACCTGCAGTGAGATTTATGCCTGAGAATTATATAAATAGAGATGCTCCATAAATAACATTATAGGGAAGATGAACAACAGCTCCTCTTGAGCAACCCCTCACCCTTGCATATAACCCCTCATCACTGCATTTAAATATTTAGGGATGTTCCATAGATAATGTTATAGGGAAGGAGAGCAACAACTCCATAAATAGGAAAAAAAAAGAACAGCTTCCCCTAGGCAACCCTACTCTCACTTATTCCAATAGAAACACTTTATTTATTCTCCACTTGTATACAACCTCTCATTCAAAATCAAAACCCCTCATCCACATGCTGACAGGTAGATTTTGAGTCAATTCCAAGTTTACGAATGTCATCCTAAACAACCACTCATGCCGACTGGGATTTATGCCTGGGAATCACACTCATAGGATTGCTCTATAAATAATGTTATAGGAAAGATGAATAACAGCTCCTCATCCTTGCATATAACCCTCATCCATTTGCTTATAACGCCTTATCCACATGCTGACATTTTGGATCACTTTCAAGTTTAAGAATGTCATCCTCATCCTGCTGAGTGGGATTTACTCGTGGGAATTCCATGCACAGGATTGCTACTCCATAAATAAGGGAAAAGAAGAGCTCCTCCTAGGCAACCCTACACTCACTTATTCCCATAGAATCCACCATCCACTTGTATATAACCCCTCATCCTTGCATTTAATCCCTTGTTAACTTGGATGCAACCCTTCAGCCACTTGCATTCAATTATTGAGGACTGATCCACAAATAACATTATGGGGAAGAAGAACAACAGCTCCTCCTAGGCAACTCTACACTCACTTACTCATCCACATAACCCCTCATCCATTTATATATAACCCCTCATCTTTGCATATAACCATTTGCCTTCAATTATTTAGGGTTGATCCATAAATACTGTTATAGGGAAGAAGAACAGTTCCTGCTAAACAACCCTACATTTGCCTATTCCCATATCCTTGCATATAACCCTTCATCCATTTGCCCTTAATAATTTTGGGTTGATCCATAAATAACATTACAGGAAAGAAGAACACTTCCTCCTAAGCAACCCTACACTCACTTATTCCCATATAACCCCTCATCCATTTCTATAATCCTTCATCCATTTGCTCTTAATAATTTAGGGATGCTCCATAAATAATGTCACAGAGAAGAATAACACTCCTCCTAAGAACCCTACACTCACCTTTCCCCATATAACCTTTCATCCTTGCATATAACCCTTCATCCATCTGCTCTTAATAATTTAGGGTCAATCCATATATAACATTACAGGAAAGAAGAAGACCTCCTCCTAAGCAACCCTACACTCACCTATTCACATATCCCTGAATCTATTTCCCCTTAATAATTTAAGATTGCTCCATAAACAATGTTATAGGGAAGAACACATCCTCCTAAGCAACCCTACACTCATCTCTTCCCCTATAACCCCGCATCCTTGAATATAATCCATTACACTAATCTTTTCCCATATAACCCTTCATCCATTAGCCCTTAATAATTTAGGGTTAATCCATATATAACATTACAGGAAAGAAGAAGACCTCCTCCTAAGCAACCCTACACTCACCTATTCACATATCCCTGAATCTATTTCCCCTTAATAATTTAAGATTGCTCCATAAACAATGTTATAGGGAAGAACACATCCTCCTAAGCAACCCTACACTCATCTCTTCCCCTATAACCCCGCATCCTTGAATATAATCCATTACACTAATCTTTTCCCATATAACCCTTCATCCATTAGCCCTTAATAATTTAGGGTTAATCCATAAATAACATTATAGTAAACACCTCCTCCTAAGGAACCCCCCACTCACCTATTCCCATATAACCCCCATCCTCATCCTTGCATATAACCATTTAAGGTTGCTCCATAAATAACATTACAGAGAAGAAGACCTCCTCCTAAGCAACCCTACACTCATCTCATCCTTACATACAATCCTTCACCCATTTGCCCTTAATCATTTAGGGTTCCTCCATAAATAATATTATAGGGAACACCTCCTCCTATGAAACCCAACACTCACCTCATCCTTGTATATAACCCTTCATCCATTTGCCCTTAATCATTTAGGTTTAACCCATAAATAACATTATAGGGTACACCTCCTCCTAAGCAACCCTACACTCACCTCATCCTTGTATATAACCCTTTATCCATTTGCCCTATATATTTTAGGGTTAATCCATATATAACATTACAGGGAAGAAGAAGACCTCCTAAGGAACTCTACACTCACCCCTTCCCATATAACCCCTCATCCTTGCATATAACCCTTCTTCATCCATTTGCTCTTAATAATTTAGGGTTGCTCCATATGTAACATTACAGGAAAGAAGAAGACCTCCTAAGGAACCCTACACTCACCCCTTCCCATATAACCCCTCATCCTTGCATAAAACCCTTCTTCATCCATTTGCCCTTAATAATTTAGGGTTAATCCGTATATAACATTACAGGGAAGAAGAAGGGAAAGAAGACCTCCTCCTAAGGAACCCTACACTCACCTCTTCCCATATAACCATAATCCTTGCATATAACCCTTCTTCGTCCATTTTCCCTTTATAACTTAGGGTTAATCCATATATAACATTACAGGGAAGAAGAAGAAGACCTCCTCCAAAGGAACCTTACACTCACCTCTTCCCATATAACCCCTCATCCTTGCGTATAACCCTTCTTCGTCCATTTGCCCTTAATAACTTAGGGTTAATCCATATATAACATTACAGGGAAGAAGAAGACCTCCTCCTAAGGAACCCTACACTCACCCCTTCCCATATAGCCCCTCATCCTTGCATATAACCCTTCTTCATCCATTTTCCCTTAATAACTTAGGATTGATCCATATATAACATTACAGGGAAGAAGAAGACCTCTTCCTAAGGAACCCTACACTCACTTCTTCCCATATAACCCCTCATCCTTGCATATAACCCTTCTTCATCCATTTCCCTTAATAATTTAGGGTTAATCCATATATAACATTACAGGGAAGAAGAAGACCTCCTCCTAAGGAACCCTACACTCACCTCTTCCCATATAACCTCTCATCCTTCAATATAACCCTTCTTCATCTATTTGCCCTTAATAATTTAGGGTCAATCCATATATAACATTACAGGAGGGAAGAAGACCTCCTAAGGAACCCTACACTCACCTCTTCCCATATAACCCCTCATCCTTGCATATAACCCTTCTTCATCCATTTGCCCTTAATAATTTAGAGTTGCTCCATATATAACATTACAGGGAAGAAGAAGACCTCCTCCTAAGGAACCCTACACTCACCGTTTCCCATATAACTCTTCATCTATTTGACTTTAAGGGCTGCTCCATAAACAATAGGAAAGAAGAAGAAGAAGGCCTCCTAGGCAACCCTACACTCCCCTCTTCCCAGATAACCCTTCCTGCTTGCATCCATTTATTTTCCTTTAAGGGCTGCTCCATCAACAACGTTCCAGGGAGGAAGAACAGCAGCATAAATAAGAACCCAGAGGCATTCAAGAGGGAGGTGGTTTGACCTCATTCAAGGGAATTAGGGGGGGGGGGGAGACTTTCCTCTCTCCATCTCTGCCTTGTCCCTCTTTGGGCGACCTTGCGGGGCTCCCAATGGAGAAGGGGAGACTAGGCCGCGCTTCGCCCTCACCTCTCTCTCTCTCTCACTCTTTCTCTCTTCCTGCGTTGCGTTCCGCTCGGTGCCTCTCTCTCCGTCTCTCTCTCTGGGTCTCGGAGGGCTCCTTCGTCCACGAAGCGGCCTCCTCCTCCCGCGGCTTGCTTGCCGACGTGGCGCCCGACGCACCTCGCCCTGCCCCCGCCCGCAAAGCCCGCCCGCTTGCCTGCCTCAGGCCGCCCCCTCCCAACGCTGCTGATGCTGATGCTTCTGCTGCTACTACTACGAGGGGCGCTCCTCCGCTGCAGGCCCCAACTGCCTCTGAATCCCTGCCAAGGAGCAGGAAAGGGGCCCAGCGCGGGGGGATCACGGTGTTGGGTTAAGGGTGCCTCTACACTGGAGAACTGAGGCAGTTTGACACCGCTTTAACCACCATGGCTCAATGCTCTCGAGTCCTAGGAGCTGCAGTTTGGTGAAGCATAGAATCATAGAATCTGTACAAGGACCAAGTAGCAACAGTCAGAACTGACCACGGAACAACAAACTGGTTCAAGATTGGGAAAGGCGTACGGCAAGGCTGCATCCTCTCACCCAACCTTTTTAACTTGTATGCAGAACACATCATGCGAGGATGTGCGGGGCTTGAGGAATGCAAAGCTGGGGTGGAAATGGCTGGAAGAAACATTCACAACCTCAGATATGCAGATGACACCACTCTGATGGCCGAAAGCGAGGAGGAGCTGAGGAGCCTTCTAATCAAGGTGAAAGAAGAAAGCGCAAAAGCCGGGTTGCAGCTAAACATCAAAAAAACCAAGATTATGGCAACAAGAATGATTGACAACTGGAAAATAGAGGGAGAAACCGTGGAGGCCGTGACAGACTTTGTATTTCTAGGGGCAAAGATTACTGCAGATGCAGACTGTGGCCAGGAAATCAGAAGACGCTTACTTCTTGGGAGGAGAGCAATGTCCAATCTCAATAAAATAGTAAAGAGTAGAGACATCAGCACTGGCAACAAAGATCCGCCTAGTCAAAGCCATGGTATTCCCTGTAGTAACCTACGGATGTGAGAGCTGGATCTTAGGGAAGGCTGAGCGAAGGAAGATAGATGCTTTTGAACTGTGGTGTTGGAGGAAAGTTCTGAGAGTGCCTTGGACTGCGAGAAGATCCAACCAGTCCATCCTCCAGGAAATAAAGCCCGACTGCTCATGGAGGGAAGGATACTAGAGACAAAGTTGAAGTACTTTGGCACATCATGAGGAGACAGCAAAGCCTAGAGAAGACAATTATGCTAGGGAAGGTGGAAGGTAAAAGGAAGAGGGGCCGACCAAGGGCAAGATGGATGGATGGCATCCTTGAAGTGACTGGACTGACCTTGAAGGAGCTGGGGGTGGTGACGGCCGACAGGGAGCTCTGGCGTGGGCTGGTCCATGAGGTCACAAAGAGTCGGAGACGACTGAACGAATGAACAACAACAAAGAATCATAGAATCAAAGAGTTGGAAGAGACCTCATGGGCCATCCAGTCCAACCCCCTGCCAAGAAGCAGGAATATTGGATTCAAATCACCCCTGACAGATGGCCATCCAGCCTCTGTTTAAAAGCTTCCAAAGAAGGAGCCTCCACCACACTCCGGGGCAGAGAGTTCCACTGCTGAACGGCTCTCACAGGCAGGAAGTTCTTCCTCATGTTCAGATGGAATCTCCTCTCTTGTAGTTTGAAGCCATTGTTCCGCGTCCTAGTCTCCAGGGAAGCAGAAAACAAGCTTGCTCTCCTCTCACATATTTATACATGGCTATCATATCTCCTCTCAGCCTTCTCTTCTTCAAGCTAAACATGCCCAGCTCCTTAAGCTGCTCCTCATAGGACTTGTTCTCCAGACCCTTGATATTTTAGTACATTTCAGTCTTGTGCCCTCCATTCATGCCTCTTCAAATTCTGCAGCACTGCTGGTCACAGCACCAGGACTCCTTAGCAGAGTAGGCTGAAGATGCTACAAGAGGCCTGAGCCAACTTGG
Source organism: Anolis sagrei ordinatus (assembly GCF_025583915.1). Lineage (NCBI taxonomy): Eukaryota > Metazoa > Chordata > Lepidosauria > Squamata > Anolidae > Anolis > Anolis sagrei. Next base: position 32,231,463 of record NW_026847549.1, on the reverse strand, counting down.
GCCCTCCCTCCAGGTGTTTTGGACTCCAACTCCCACCATTCCTAACAGCCTAAGGCCCCTTCCATTTCCCCCTCAGCAAATTAAGGGGCCAGAGGCTGTTAGGAATGGTGGGAGTTGAAGTCCAAAACACCTGGAGGCAAGGCCCAAGCTGGCCAAGGCCTGTGATACACAATACTGCTGTGTTGATGGACTTAAGTGGCTGAGGGGGGAAAGGAAAGGGCCCGAGGCTGTTAGGAATGGTGGGAGTTGAAGTCCAAAACACCTGGAGGGAAGGCCCAAGCTAGCCCAGGCCTGGGATACACAATACTGCTGTGTTGGTGGGCTTAAGTGGCTGAGGGGGGAAAGGAAAGGGCCCAAGGCGGTTAGGAATGGTGGGAGTTGAAGTCCAAAACACCTGGAGGGAAGGCCCAAGCTGGCCCAGGCCTGAGGTCCACAATACTGATGTGTTGATGGGCTTAAGAGGCTGAGGGAGAAAAAGGAAAGGGCCTGAGGCTGTTAGGAAGTATGGGAGTTGAAGTCCAAAACACCTGGAGAGGGAAGGCATAAGTTGGCCCAGGGCTAGTTTAAGCCAACCCTTTATTAGAGATTAATGTGTCCCAACACACTTTGGAACGCTCTGATCCATAGCTATGCATAGATCGATATCTATAAAGAAAGTATCAATTTTGCCATTTTATATAAGGGGCACTATAATTATAGAGGAGCCCCCAGTAGCACAGGGGGTTAAACTGCTGATGATGCTGGCTAATTGCAACATTCACACCGGCCTACAACAGACAAGAGTTCTTCTCCCACCCTGGACGTTCCTCAGATATATAAACCCCACTTGCCTTGTTTCCAACAGACCTCACAACCTCGGAGAATGCCTGCCATAGATGTGGGCAAAACGTCAGGAGAGAATGCTTCTAGAACATGGGCATACAGCCTGGAAAACTCACAGCAACCCAGTGATTCTGGCCCATGAAAGCCTTCAACAACACAATAATAAATCTTTATTTTGATGCTGCTTTTCTCTCACAGTGGGGACCCAAAGCGGCTTCCAACATTGTATTGTCGAACCTCATAACCTCTGAGGATGCCTGCCATAGATGCAGGCGAAACATCAGGAGATAATGCTTCTAGAACTTGGCCATATAGCCCGAAAAACCTACAACAACCCGGCTTCCAACATGTTAAGAATAAAATACAAAATCAAACAATGGTCAAACGTATAAATATAAAACATGGTAAGCAATCAAGAACTGGGGAAATTACTACAAGAACATAATACTATATCATATTCAATCATTTGATGGGGTGCATATCTCTGCCGTTTTGTGCAAAGCCAGGCACTACATGACCTTAATACAGAGTTGTGCAAAAAATAAGCAGGACTAGTTCCACTGCATTTTGGTTTGACTAGCCAGAGGGTGAGCTGCTTGGACAGTAAACAACTTGAACAGCTATAGAAGTATTTACAGAAAGGTAGAACAAGAACTTATCTCTATTTACTCAAGTTGAATACACCATCAAATCTAAGTGCATTTCGATTTTCAAAACTGAAACCAAAAAAAAAAAGTATTTGCTGTTGAATGTACTGCAAATGTAATTGAAAAAGTGCGCTCTTTGTAATTTGGACCAAAAAAAGGTGCACATTACTGTTCCGTCGTTATCAACAACTAGCCGTCCCCTGCCACACGTTGCTCTGGCCAGTCTGTGTATATGTGTTTTGTGTGCGTGCATATGTATGTATGTATGTATGTATGTATATATTTGTGTATATGTGTATATATGTGCGTTTGTGTATATATACGTGGTTTTGCGTTTGCCTTGTAATGTATTTTTTTGTTTTTTGGCTTTTTAAGTCTCTTTCACTATGTTTTTCAGTGTTTTATGAGTGATGGTCACACGTTGGCCTAATAGGTGTATTGTGTCCAAATTTGGTGTCAATTGGTCCAGCGGTTTTTGAGTTATGTTAATCCCACAAACGAACATTACATTTTTATTTATATAGATTGAGCATTAATGCAGTTTGACACCACTTTGACTGCAATGGCTCCGTGCTATGGAATCCTGGGTATTATAGTTTACACAGGTTTTAGTCTTCTTGGTAAAAGAGTTGCTGGTGCCTCACAAAACAACAAATCCCTGGATTCCATAGTATTCCATAGTCCTTGGGATAGGAATGTGAGAGTGCACGTGATGAGAAAAGTGGCCATGTCCCTTCTCTAAAAATAATGTTCTCCAAAATAGCACATTAGTTATTCTTCAATAGAAATGCAAAGGAAAATTACATTAAATGTATGATTCAAGTCCATTTTGTTACTGAGCATGGCATCCCCCTTGCCTACATGAGTCAGACCAAGTTGAACCAAGTCTGAAAATGGGTTCTGGTGAGTAAGCTAAAGGCAACCCACATGGCTGGTCTTGTGTTTTAGTGCACACAAGGTTCAGGGCTATAATAGCAGTTTGGTGCTGAAATGAAGTATGAATCAAACCTTTGTCCTAAGCAGTCTAACGTATTTTCAAATTACAGTGCTCAGGACAAAGGTCTGATGCTCTGTCATTGCAACGTACAAGCCGGTCACTCTTGTTTAAACAAGTTGGTTCAGATCTAATGAGAGTACCCTTGGTATCTACTGGGGTTTGGTTCCAAGACCATCACCCTCTGTAGTTTCTCAAGTGCCCTCATATAAAATGGCATAGTAAAATGATGTATCTTATATAAAATAGCAAAACCAAAGAAAATATGTTCAAGCTGTGGAAAGTGGAATTTGTGGATGCAGGATTTGTGGATGAGGAGGCAGGACAATATATTTACAATGGGCTACGATGAAGAAAATAAATGGCAGTCAGGCCCGACATGAATGGTTTGTCTACCAGAAAATTTAAAATAAGCTTCTCTGTGGTCATTTGTTTAGGTTGTGGGCGTATAGGATCTGAAATTTCTTTCCCTGAAAATATATGGATCAATTTAATATCTATATTTAAATCCCTAGTAATTAAACCCTTTTTAGCTCAAAGCCAGTATGCAAATGTTTTGTCCTTCTTGTGTCCATTTCAGCTGTAACTTAATAAATAAAGTAAAGTACCATCTGTCAGAGGTACTTTGAATGCGATTTTCCTGCTTCTTGGCAGGGGGTTGGACTGGATGGCCCACAAGGTCTCATCCAATTCAAGGATTCTATGATTCTAATATTTCTTTAGCTGGGTAGTTGCTCTATTTTGGATGGCTTATGGCAGGGGTAGGGAACCTTTGGCCCTCCAGCTGTGGTGGACTTCAACTCCCACAATTCCTTGAGGCTCGGCATTGGGCCAAGGTAAGCCTTTGGGGCGAATGCCGAGCCTCAAGGAATTGTGGGAGTTGAAGTCCACCACAGCTGGAGGGCCAAAGGTTCCCTACCCCTGGCTTATGGAATGTTACATTGCAGTTTTCAGAGCAGCAATTTTAGATATGGCCGAGGCTGACACATCGACTTTGCTTAAATTAAAGGTTACAGAATCCTATTTTTGCTCTTTAAATAATAGGTTAGAAATGCAATCTCCTCTGAGTTTCACACAGAGACCAGACTTAAATCATCCCAATCGGAAATAAAATGTGTTCTTCATGTTGAAGTGGTTATGTTTAGTACTTTTACGACTATTTTTGACTAATTTTATTCTTGGTTATATGTGCCTGAAGAGTTATCTAAACCAGCACAAGGGTGCTAGTTTATCTAAACAGTCCCTTGTGCCAGCAAGACTGAAGACCAACAGGTCGGAGGTTTGAATCCGGGGAGAGAGTGGATGAGCTTCCTCTGTCAGCTCCAACTTCCCATGTGGGAACATGAGAGAAGCCTCCCACAAGGATGGTAAAACATCAAAAACATCCGGGTGTCCCCTGGGCAATGTTCTTCTAGAGGGCCAATTCTCTCACATCAGAAGCGACTTGCAGTTTCTCAAGTTGTTCCTGATACAATAAAATAAAATCTAAACCAGCAAAAAAAAAAAAATTCTGTATCCATCACTCTTTCCTAGGAACACACAATGTTCTGCTGTTTTAATAGTAAAAGCACTTCTTTTAAGCTTTTATACATTTTTAAAAATCACCTTGATCTGCAGTTTCCAGGAAAACATGTCCTTTTGAGACCTTTGTCCATTTGAACTGAGAAGGCATGGGATTTGTGTGTGTATGATAGACTGGTTGGTAGCAAGCATTGTTATTTATTTATTTTGTTAAAATTTTCAGTGTCACTTCTGAGGTGCTTTAATTGCTCAGTTAACCAGAACTCAAGCAAGTGGAACTCTCAAACAACAATAAAAAGAAGAAATAATACTTTAAATAAAAATAAAATACATGCATAATACAATAAAACTGTATTACATTACGTCAAGTTTGTCTTGAATGGTTTTAATTTGTGTTTAATTACTGTATTTCAACATTAATTTCAAGCTAATACAGGTTTCTTGGTGTGGCGTATAGCATTAGGTAAAAGTAAAGGTTTTCCCCTGCTATTAAGTCTAGTCGTGTCCAACTCTGGGGGTTGGTGCTCACTTTTATTTCTAAGCCAAAGAGCCGGCATTGTCCATAGATGCTTCCAAGGTCATGTGGCTAGCGTGACTGCATGGAGTGCCGTTACCTTCTCACAGAAGTTGTATCTATTGATCTACTTACATTTGCACGTTTTTGAACTGCTAGATTGGCAGAAGCTGGGATTAACAGAGGAGCTCACCCGCTCTCTGAATTCAAACTTAAAACTTTTATAAAATAAAACTTTTGTGATTTTTAAGATTCAACTCTGTTTCTTTGCCTGCCTAAGCTCTTAATTCTTTACAGCCACATCATGGCACTTCACGCTTTGCTAGCTGAGCTGATGCTCAACTTTTGTATCCTGTTTGATTTTTGGATGCTCTGCTATATTTTAGGGTAGTTTTCCCTAACAGATTATTTCCTCAAAATAAGGATCAGTGACCAATTAAAAGTAACATCTCAAACTCTAATCACACCGTTTTGTTGCCTTGCATTCCTGGAACGGAAAGTGTAGCTACTGCTTATACACCTTTCCTGCAGCACCTCACTTGTTGCTGAGCAGAAAAGAAAATAAGGAAATTTGATGTTTTGCTTTCTGGTTTCTCTGCTCCCTCCTCCCAAAGTGAGGAAGGTCTTCTATAGAGTTATTAATACAGCAGAAAAGCCCAGTTTGACCAAAGGAAACAGTAATACTAGAAGATGCTAGTGTAACCACAACAAACAACATTGGCTTCAACACTGCCTTTCACTTTCTGAGAGGAGCCACTGTCTGACTCTGACCTAAATTAGAAAAAAATCTGGCAATATCCCATTTTGAGAACATAACTCTGAAATGCAATGCTTCTAAGATGAGAGCAGATGGCAGTCTTGCTGCTATTCCTGAATAGAGCAATGCCATTTGTCCATTGGCTTAACTTATTTGGCTGTTTATTAAAATAAGTACAAACAAACTTATTTTAGGAGAAGCATTAAACTTTCTGGAAGAAGTACAAACACACAAAAATATTATTTTTGTTTTACATGGGGCTTAGAACAACCAACTCAGAAAATATGTAAACAGATATTTAAAACATGTAAAATGATTTTTTTCATCCTTTGTCTTGGATGATAGGCACAGTATTTCAATCCACCTTCTAATTTTCCATCCTAGGCTCACTGGGCTCCTTGTTTTGCACCTTAAGATAAATTGCCTGTAAAATTTAAAATGGAAATCTCCCAGAATTAATGTAATTTTGACTCCAAATTGGAAATTTCTCTGTTTGTAGGTACTACATCTTTCTTTAGTAGATGCTATGGTATTTCTCTTGTTCTCTGAAGTATTGAAAACAGAATATTTGACTCATTATATTTATGAATTTAATTGATTCCTTGGAGGAGTTGCCTTGGGTCCCATTTTGGGAGGATGATTGTGATTTAATAATAGAATGATAGATGGAGGTAGATAAGATAGGTTGATAGATAGATACACAGAGAGAGTTTTTGTTCCTATGTGCAAATGAAAGAACATTGCTGATGCTTAGAAAAGATGCTTCCCTTCACTACATCAGACATTCCTTGTAGTCAGACCAGCTGCAATTTTCCTAGGTTTCAGTTTGACATCTTTCTCAGTCCTACTTGGAGATGATCAGAATTGAATCTGAACTTTTTTGCTTTATCACTGAGCTACAGCCCTTCCCCCTGATATTTTGTCAGGCTTAGGTGGAGAAGCATAAGAACAAACATATCTGTAATGTCTTGTATGTAAACATTCTCAGTGTGCTATATTGAGGCTGAATAGTTGTGCGTAAGTACATTTGTTCGCTTAATCTGTCTCTAAAGGGTTTGGCTCCATGGCAGAGCACATGCTTTGCATGTGAAAGGACCAGGTTTGTTCTCTGGCGCCAGTAGTCAAGAGTAAGTGATGGGGAAAGTGACCTCTGCCTAGGCCCTGGAAAACTGCAGCTTTTCTCAATCTTATGCCCTCCCAGACTGGGGATGATGTGAATTATAGTCCAACAAATTTGGAGTACAGCCTACTATGGGCAGCTGGTAAAGATAATACTGGGTGAGATGGACAAATAATCTGATTTTATAATTTTGTCTCTTTTAAATAAGTGTATTTGCATACTTTGTTGGTTTTTAGAAAGTGCTAAGGCTATCTAATGCTGTCTTTAAGATTACAGGCAGTCCCTGCATTATAAACATACAATTTACAAATGATTCCCAGTTAAGAATAAGGGTGAGACATCAGCAAGTGAGATATCTATCCACAGAAAGGGAAATTCACTCCTGTTAGAGTTACCATGGGGAAAACATGTCTCCACTGAATCTTTATTGCCAATCCTTATTTCCACAAAAGTCTTTTTTTTTTCAAAATCCAATTATGACAGGGAAAGAGAGTGAGGTGAAATCTTCTGAACAGGGACACAGACAGAAAAACAAACGTCACCAGGATGTTAACTATTTCCTATATGATCTAAAGTATGTATATATGGAGTTACACTTTTAAAAATGTACCTGGTCTAACTTATATATGAGTCGCCAGAAGGCTGATAGGGGCGGTATACAAATACAGTACATAAATTAAAAAATAAATAAAATTCAACTTTAGAACAAACCTACAGAATCTATCTTGTTGGTACCCTGATGACTGCCTGTGTACTGTTGGAATAGGTGTTCTGCTTTAGGCTTTTGCTGTTGTTGCTGTTTGGCTTTGTAGAACATTCTTTTGCTGCAGCTTTATACTTTTAAACAGTCTTAGTTATTACAGTTGTATATCTTCTGGGACACTTTGGAGAAGCCCGATGAAAAAGAGTTCACGCTAGTAGGCTTCTTCATCTCAAAAAAGAAAACACAGGAAAGCTTCATCACTAGATGGCAGTAACAGCACATGCAAACAGTAGACTTTGTAGTTTGATGATTTGCCACCCCCAGTAGATAAAAATTTTAAATGGCTGTTGATTGTGAATCTACTAGGCCTGGTTGATCAAGAAAAAATTTGGTTCTAAAATCGATTTGTAATTGGGGTGTTTTTTTGTTTCGATATTTAAAATAATTACAAAATTTTCCCCCTACAATCCGTTAATATTTACGAAAATTTCGTAAATATTAACGAATTGATTCGTTAAGATGGCGGACCCCCGCGCATGCGCAAAAACACTTCCGAAGTTTCGTTATTGGCACGAGGGTCGATTCGTTAAGGATATAACGAATCGATTCGTTAAAATGGCGGACGCGATCGCGCATGCGCAAAGCGGCTTTCGAAGCATCGTTATTAAATACGATTCGATTCGATATTGAAATAATAACGAATCGATTCGTTAAAGCGAATATTTTGTATTTTTTTAAGAATAAAAGACAGGTATTTTTAGAAAATATTCAGAAATGGAAAATTAACCAAAAACTGGCCCTGATGTGGACCAAACACAGCCACGAGACAGGGCAAACGAGAGCACACACCAACAGAAGAGTCTTTTCTTTTTTAGAATATTTTTTGTATTTTTTAAGAATAAAAGGAAGGTATTTTTAGAAAATATTCAGAAATGGAAAATTAACTAAAACTGGCCCTGATGTAGAGCTAACACAGGCAGGAGACAGGGCAAACAAGAGCACACACCAACAGAAGAGTCTTTTCTTTTTTGAATATTTTTTGTATTTTTTTAAGAATAAAAGGCAGGTATTTTTAGAAAATATTCAGAAATGGAAAATTAACCAAAAACTGGCCCTGATGTACAGCTAACACAGGCAGGAGACAGGGCAATCGAGAGCACACACCAACAGAAGAGTCTTTTCTTTTTTTGGAATATTTTTGGTTTTTCTTAAAGAATAAAAGGCAGGTATTTTTAGAAAATATTCAAAAATGGAAAATTAACCAAAAACTGGCCCTGATGTAGAGCTAACACAGGCAGGAGACAGGGCAATCGAGAGCACACAGCAACAGAAGAGTCTTTTCTTTTTTTGGAATATTTTTTGTTTTTTTTTAAGAATAAAAGAGGTATTTTTAGAAAATATTCAAAAATGGAAAATTAACCAAAAACTGGCCCTGATGAACAGCTAACACAGCCAAAAGACAGGGCAATCGAGAGCAAACACCAACAGAAGAGTCTTCTCTTTTTTTAGAATATTTTTGTATTTTTTTAAAGAATAAAAGACAGGTATTTTTTAAAAATATTCAAAAAATGGAAAATTAACCAAAAATTGACCCTGATGTACAGCTAACACAGCCAAAAGACAGGGCAATCGAGAGCAAACACCAACAGAAGAGTATTCTCTTTTTTTAGAATATTTTTTGTATTTTTTTAAAGAATAAAAGACAGGTATTTTTAAAAAATATTCAAAAATGGAAAATTAACCAAAAACTGGCCCTGATGAACAGCTAACACAGCCAAAAGACAGGGCAATCGAGAGCAAACACCAACAGAAGAGTCTTCTCTTTTTTTAGAATATTTTTTGTATTTTTTTAAAGAATAAAAGACAGGTATTTTTAAAAATATTCAAAAATGGAAAATTAACCAAAAACTGGCCCTGATGAACAGCTAACACAGCCAAAAGACAGGGCAATCGAGAGCAAACACCAACAGAAGAGTCTTCTCTTTTTTTAGAATATTTTTTGTATTTTTTTAAAGAATAAAAGACAGGTATTTTTTAAAAATATTCAAAAATGGAAAATTAACCAAAAACTGGCCCTGATGAACAGCTAACACAGCCAAAAGACAGGGCAATCGCGAGAGCAAACACCAACAGAAGAGTCTTTTCCAGCCAAGCCAAGAGCCAACCCAATGCAAGTCTTTTTCCTACCCAAGCCAACCCAAAGCAAGCAGCCCTCCCGGACCTCTCTCCTCCCTCGCCTCCGCGCAACAAATGAGCTCTGCGGCCACGCGGAGCCGCTTTTAAAGGCCTTGCCGGCCAATCAAAATCAGCCACGGTGCACTGCTTGGGTGCTTGGGAGCGCCGGATTGGCTCCCAGGCACCAGCATCCTCCATCCAATTTCCGAAACGGGCGGAAGCTCGTTAAAAGGATGGGGGATGCCGCTTCGATATTTTTAAACCCTTCCGGGTTTGAAAAAGTGTTTTGTTATCGTTTCGTAAATGCTAAAAATAACGAATATTTAACGAATAACAAAATTAACGAACGAAACCGCACAGGCCTAGAATCTACTATACGAAGTTATTTTGGCATAGCTGGCTATGTGATATAAACACATGGTTCAGAGTCAGATGATCAGAGTTACAATTCTCTAGCTCAGGGGTTCCTAAAGCTGTCCTTTTTGAAGGAAAGGTTTCTTGTGGGGTCCCAAGAAACTTTTACACACAGGGACCACACTGCATTTTAAAAATTTAACATATGGGCCGGTCCAGTGACAGATAGATGGAGAATCTTTGTTTTAACTAATTTAAAAAGCATGATCAAATTCCTCTGCACACTGCACATACCTTGTTTGTAGTGCAAGAAATAAAGAAAGAGAGAGAGAACAATTCAATATTTAAAATGAAGAACAATTTTCACCAACATAAACTTAACAGTATTTCGGTGGATGACCCCAGAGTCCACCCAGTCCAACCTCGTTCTATCTTGCAGGAAAAGCACAGTCAAAGCATCCCCAACAGATGGCCATCCAGCCTTTGCAATAATAATAAGAATAGTCAGGAGCGCCCGAAAGCTGTGGAGCTCCTGACTATGCTTTGTGGAGCCCTAAGGGCTGCATGGACCACAGTTTGAGAACTCCTGCTCTAGCTAGAATTCAAAGGCATAGCTGTGTTAGTCTGGATCTTGCATTTCATGAAGCAGAATCAGGACCCTTCTACACTGCCATATAATCCTGGATTATCAAAGCAGACAATCCATATTATCTGCTTTGAACTGGATTATATGAGTCTATGCTGCCATATAACCCAGTTCAAAGGAGATAATCTGGATTTTATATGGCAGTGTAGAAGGAGCCAAAGGGTCCTTCCACACAGCCCTATAACCCAGAATATCAAGGCAAAAATCCCACATTATCTGAGTGTGGACTCAGATAACCCCGTTCAAAGCGGATATTGTAGGATTTTCTGCCTTGATATTCTGGGATATAGGGTTGTGTGCAAGGGCCCTTAGTCTACAAAAGCCTTTGCTACAACCTTCTTTCTCTCCTTTCAAAGATGCTACAATATCCCTTGGCATCAATTCCCTAGTTGGTATCTCTAGCTAAGGGTGGCAGATAGTAGAACTGGAGATCACACGTGACTGAGACCTAGGAAACTAATGGCAGAAAGAGTAAACAATAGTTAGCTAGATGAGATTGCAATCTGACTCAAAAGAATGTGGAGTGATACATTCCCTACTATGCATACCAATCCATACCCAAAACGGATGTCACAGTTCAAGTGTGATTTTGCTATGATGGCAGTTTTCATTGTCATTTCTATCCTGCCTTTTCACAAAAATTGGGGCTCAATTTATGACACATACAATAATAGTAGTATTCAGGTTGCATTGATTTCTATTGTGGAACTTGTTTTTCTTGTTTTATTTTTCCTACTCTTTCAACATCCTGTCTTCCTGGAAAGCATTGAAATTATTTTACATATGTGAGTTTTCTGTAACAGAAAGGAAGGGTAATGAAAAATCTTCATACTGGGACACAATTCAACAAACTTTACTCATGAAACTAATGGAATGGGATCAGTCTAAACTACATCCTCCTGGATTGTGATCATTCAATCCCTTCCTATCCCATCTCATCTCTTCCCCTGCTTTCTGTTCCTCTGTTATTTTAAAAGATTTGGAAAAGTGAAACCTTAACTGGAAGTCGAAACCCTGTATACCAAAGCAGGCTGTGAATTTAAGATCTGCTGTAATTAGATTACTGTAAATCCGAAAAGACGCTCACCCTTGGAAGTCTGTGGGTGGTGTAAGGCAATAGAGCATTGTACTGCAGAACAAGGGAAACTGTTGATTGACAGCAGGGGTCACAAACTAAAAATCTTTTAGGTGTTTAGCAGTAGAAATCTGGGGATTTCTTTGCCATCAAGTAATACTTCAAACTGTTCAGACATACAAGTAATTACACACACACACATCATACACACTGTATATATACTATATGTGTTTGTGCGTGTGTGTATATGCCATCCCCTGCCTAGTCTGGTGATCTGGAAAATTAAGTAATGAGAAAGTGTTGGTTTCTAATATATGTAATTTCTTTATGCTTGTGGGTAAACAGTATTTATTGTTGTTTCTTTGTCAGTGTTGATGTTGAGATTGTCTGGTTTGCCTAATATGGAACATGCAACATGTAGTTGTCCTTCTTTAGGGGTCCCTTTCAAATCTATGATACTATATCTGCCATATACATATATGTGTATGTGTGTGAATCATATATATCTATCTATATCTATGGCTGGATGGCTCTTTGTCAGAAGGTCTTTGATGATGTTTTCTTGCCCTGGTGAAGGGAGTTGGACTGGATGGAGTTGGACTGGATGGAGGTCAGCTGTGACCAGCAGTGCTACAGAATTCGAGGAGGCACGAGTGGAGGGCGAAAGAGAGAAACGTGCCAGGAGGAAGGCGTGTCAAGCCAACCCTGGCTGGGACCGCCTTCCACCTGGAAACCAATGCCCTCACTGTGGGAGAAGATGCGGGTCAAGAATAGGGCTCCACAGCCACCTACAAACCCACAAGGAAACGCATAATGGAAGACCATCTTACTCGTCCAACGAGGGATCGCCTAAGTAAGTACCGGATGGCCTTCAGGCAGCATTTCTCAACCTGGGGGTTGGGACCCTTGGGGAGTCACAAGGGGGTGTTAGAAGGGTCACCAAATACCACCAGAAAACACATTGGTTTCTGTTGGTCATGTGGGTTCTGTATGGGAAGTTTGGCCCAATTCCATCGTTGGTGGAGTTCAAAATGCTCTTTGATTGTAGGCTAACTATAAATCCCAGCAACTACAACACCCAAATGACAAAATCAAGTTTTTCGAGTGATGGTCACTCCTTGAGTCAGTAGGTGTCTTGTGGCCAAATTTGGCAGTAATTCGTCCAGTGGATTTTGAGTTATGATGTCACCCAAAATGAAAAGAGCATCTATCTATCTATCTATCTCTATCTATCTATCTATCTATCATCTATCTATCTATCTATCTATCTATCTATCTATCTATCTATCATCTATCTATCTATCTATCTATCTATCTATCTATCTATCTCATGTCAGGAGCAACTTGAGAAACCGCAAGTTGCTTTTGGTGTGAGACAATTGGCTGTCTGCAAGGATGTTATCCAGGGGACACCCAGAGGTTTTGATGTTTTACCATCCTTGTGGGAAGCTTCTCTCATGTCCCCGCATAGGGAGCTGGATATGACAGAGGAAGCTCGTCCGCGCTGTCACCAGATTCGAATCTGCAACCTGTCGGTCTTCTGTCTTGCTGGCACAAGGGTTTAACCCTCCATATTGTATATATTAATTTATTGCCAGAGAAAAAGAAAGAAGGAGATATTAAAATATGGACCAGTATTTTAACAGCTGAACAGAGAAAAGGAATTAAAATGCTTCAATAAAAAAAAAATCGCGAGTGGATGGGTAAAGCATGTAGGCAACATATTTGTAACTAAAACTTGATGGTAATTATTTAAACAGAAAGATGAGATAAAGCAACAACACCCTTTTTCAGATTACCGCTGATCTCTCTCCACCCTTTCAAATGAGCAATTCTAATATATGCACTTTCCAAAGTGCTGGGGACTGTTGCTATGTGTCTGGTCTCAAGAAGTTTAAACTTTGCCTGGCCCATGCTAAACTAATTTGAGTCAATTTGTCTACATCACCTCAACAATCATCCTGTGCGTTTTGAATCGTGCAAACAACAGTACACGATAAAGGCCCACCGAGCGGATTCCGACTGCTCATTCTGCCGTGGTTGTGCTGTTGCTAGTTCTTCACCATGGTTTCTCCATATCCTAGGGACAATGTTAGTTTTTCGAAGGCTGGGTTAAGTCTCTGCCTGGCTAGTTAAGACTTTCTTTACAGAGAACAGCTCCTATACAACTGCCAGCTCTCTCAGCCTGACCTTTCAAAATGAAAATGGGGGAGTGTCAGCCTGGGTTGCTGCTAAAAACCCATCTCCCTAGGGGTTTGAAACACAAGGAAAGCACCAAGGAGATCCTTGCAAAGGAGGTGGATGCATGAAAAAGAACAAAGCACTGATACCAGATATACATCTTCATGTCTGTGGCTGGCTTAACCATTAGAGAAATAGATAGACAGACAGTCAGACACCTGTAATTATAACTGCTGTCAACTAATTGATCCTTTTTTCAGAACTCAGAGCGGTTTTACTATTGGGAAGATTTCATGGTGTGCTGGATTCACATCCAAGGATAAAGGAAGGTCCTTTCATACTTTAGGGTTATAGCCCTTTCATTCCACTTTAATTATTAGGACCGAGTGCTATGGGATTCTCAAAGTTGTCATTTAGGGAGGGGCTTTTACATTTCTCAGCAAGTGAGCACCAATATCCCACCAAACTATATATCTTAGTATTTTTCTGCATGCTGTTATAGTAAAGTAAAATAATTATGTAGTCTCAAAGGGTTCCAGAGAGAATATTTGTTGTTGCTGCTGCTGCTACTGTTGCTGTTGCTGTTATATTTACATCTCACTTTTATCTCTGATTGAGATGCAAAGCATCTCACGGCATTGAATAAATAGAATTTAAAAATCAACAGCATATAAATATTAAAATATAATTAAACATACAAATCACTTCTAATACTTAACAGCTGAAATAATTAAAATACTATAGAGCACCCTCTGGCTGAGTACGTGTGGTTCTTACTTTTCTCCCATTTTTTCCCCTCTTAAACACATTTTATGCAACTCCCAAATGTCAAGATCTATTTCCCCCAAACTCCACCAAGTGTTCAAATTTGGGCATATTGAGTATTTGTGCCACGTTTGGTCCAGATCCATAGTTGTTTAGGTTCACAATGCTCTCCAGATGTAGGTGAACTGCATCTCCCCTAAATCACTGTCAATTCCACCCAAACCCCTTCAGTATTTTTTGTTGTGGAGGTCTCAGTGGTCTGTGGAAGTCAGAGCTGAATTGGTTGAAGGTACTGCAAATCTCATCATCTGTTTTCCATACTCCCCCAAACATATTTTTTCTGATTAATCACAATGCTTTAATTATGTTGAATTTGTAACAATGAAAACACATCCTGCATGTCACATATTTACATTACGATTCGTAACTAGCAAAATTACAGTTATAAAGGAGCAACGAAAATAATTTTATGGTTGGGGGTCACCACAACACGAGGAAGCATATTTAGGGGTCACAGTGTTAGAAAGGTTGAGAACCACTGGGTTAAACCTTTGTGCCAACTGAACTGCTGACCTGAAGGTTGGCAGTTCAAATTCATGAGATGGGGTGAGCCCCTGTCTGTTAGCTCCAGCTTCCCATGTGGGGACACGACAGAAGCCTCCCACAGGATGGTAAAACATCCAGGTGTTCCCTGGGCAACGCCCCTGCAGACAGCCAATTCTCTCACACCAGAAACAACTTGCAGTTTCTCAAGTTGCTTCTGACATGATTAACCCCCCCCCCCCAAACCACAGTTCATTGCTTTATGACATTCCTTTAAAAGGTTGTGAGAATTCATTGACTTGTGAACATATGACCTTAGCAAATGCTGGCGGGTTCACATAATTGGTCCACCATAGTAAATTTCCCCCTTTAAAAAAAACCAAGCAGTGATGATGCCACCATGTTAATAATGGTAGTATGACTCAGCCCTCGCATTCACATCAACAAAAGGGCTGCTGGAAACAAATCAATCATCTGTCAAAGCAGCACGGTGTGATGCCTGACTTTTCTATGGTCAGCTCACAGCATTATTTGATTTGCTGTTTTACATGGGAATAACTTAACAGCAGCACCTCCTACATGAGACCTATTGAAATGAATGGGATATTTGCAACAGTAAAAATGTGTGAAGGGACTTGGGTAAGAGGTGCTTGGATAGTTTGTTCCCAGAATTAGACAATTTTGCAGAAATAATAATAATAATAATAATAATAATAATAATACCACTTTATTTATAATCTGTTCTAACTACCTGTGGGGACTCAGAGCGGATTACAACATACACAAATAGGCAAACATTCAGTGCCTTTAATACAGTGGAATAACAATTACATAGAAATACACAGAACAAAAGGAAAGACTTCCCCTTCCATCTCTGACTTTCTGGAAGCGGTGCTCAACTCTGGCCATGGGGAGGCGCTCTTGTTCCATTTCCAAGCTGAGGAGCCTGTTGTTCACAGACATCTCTTGGTAGTGTTGCCGGCATGGCTGTATGGGCACCTTTATTACCTTCTCACTGAAGCGGTACCTATTGATCTACTCACATTCGTATGTTTTTGAACTGCTAGGTTGATAGGAACTAGGGTTAACACTGGGAGCTCACCTCAACCCATGATTTTGAACTGCCAACTTTTTGGTCAGCAGATTCAATAGTTCAATGGTTTAACCTGTTATGCCACAGTGACCCCTAGTAACATAACGTAAGTAGCATTAAGTCAGCACGAGCAGTTCATCAGTTCTAATGTACCACACTTCCACAATACTCTTTAGAAGTTTTGCTAAAAAGTCCAGTTGACACAAACCATATAGTGCCACACAGAATTACTTGAGCAGTAGAGTAAAATCATAGCCATTAATAAATGTACTGGAACTAGGGCAGAGTCTTTTGGGATACAACTGGTCATTTGCGTAACATTCCACAATTAATTAGTACTTTCTGCGTGAAATTCTGCATCTTACATTCTCAACCTCTGATTCATCTGCTTCTAAATCAAGATGGATTATACCTCATTTTCTGGATCTATTAAAACAAACACTACTTTGTCTGAACAAACCTAGTCAAATGAAGAAATATGTTTGCATAGCAATCTTTTGTTCCAGAAGTCCAAGTGCTCAGAAAAATTGTGCCATTTTCTCCTAGATTATTACAAAGTATGGTAATTGTTTTATTATTTGCTGCCAATGTGTCACAAAGATACAACTTTAAAAAACAACAGTAGAGCCAAGATGGACTAAAGACATTTCAGTGAGCTCCAAACTTGCTCCTCACATAAACTCACCAAGGAATAATAATAATAATAATAATAATAATAATAATAATAGTAATTTTTCAATGCTTATTGTTTCCAAATGCCGGCTGAGATCTTTTGGCATGATCTGTCAACTGCAAAAGGCCACCTTACTTGGATCTGTGCACATCATTCGAAAATACATCACACAGTCCTAGAAGCTTGGGAAGTGTTCGACTTGTGATTTTATGATACGAAATCCAGCATTTATTTATTTATTTATTTATTTATTTATTTATTTATTTATTTATTTACGGCATTTATATGTTGCCCTTCTCACCCTGAAGGGGACTCAGAGCAGCTTACAAGGTATATGTACACACAATACAATATATTATCATATCATATCATATTATATTATAGATCTCATTTGCTGTGTCATACTGTGTTTTTGTGTCAGTAAGATAATCATAATCATAATCATAATCATAATCATAATACTGTTTTGTATTCCACCCTATTTCCTCGAGGGGACTCAAGGCATATTCCAGTATACACAAACATTCAATGTCTAGAAAGAGATAGGCTTCCCCTTCTGGTTCTGAGGGGTGGTGCTCATCTCCATTTCTAAGCTGAAGAGCCTGTGTTGTCCATAGACATCGCCTGGGTCATGTGGCCAGCATGACTGTTTGGAGCGCTGTTTACCTTCCCACCAAGGCAGTAACCTATTGATCTACTCACATTTGCATGTTTTCAAATGGCTAGGTTGGCAGAAGCTGGGGTTAACAGTGGGAGTTCACCCCATCCCACGGATTCGAACCGCCAACCTTCCAGTCAGCAAGTTCAGCAGCTCAGCGGTTTAACCCATTGCACCACTGCAGCCCCATGAAGCTTAGTGATAAGCCTCAGGGTGCTCCACTGAAATCATTATAGAAGAACTACCATACTTGGAACATGGCAGAACAATTGGTATGTATCTTACATATTCTCTAACTGTCTCAATTTGGCAGGGACAGTCCCGATTAATCCTCTATCCTATTTTTAAGCTGCTTTTTAAACAATTCCATAGTTTCACTCTTCCTTCCAGTTTCCCCTTTCATTCTCAATGTCCTTTAATTGATGCAAACTCATTCCAAAATGTAGAAATATGGTAAGCAGTTTGCCTGGTTTCTCAGTAGGCTCAGGCAAAATCAAATTGCTGCAACTTCTTCTCACTCATGTTGTCCTTCCTCATTAATAATTTCTTCCATCTTGACCACACTGATGTTGTTTGGCCGCCCATGTTCCTCTTTTCATCTGTGAAAATGGAGGGTGTGATCTTGTGGGTACAGTGTTGCATAAAACCAATCTTCCGCTTGGGTTGGAAATGTCCATGCTTTTTGACTTAACAGCATTGTAAGACTGGTCCGCACTCATTAGTAACATGCTCTAAAGCTTGCCGAAGCAGTTTGCGAAGCTGGTTGTCAATTAACATTTACACAGAATGTGTTAGGGGAAAATGTCTGCCACTTTCTTGTTGGTATATTCTTATTCAAAGCCCATTTATAGCAACCGAGCCGTTCTTTCTCCTCTAATTGGATGAGATTGGATGTCATTTTAATTGTTGGGTGTTTTGAAAATGTCCAGGGTCATACAGGAGGGAGAGGAGAGAAAATATCCACTGTGTAGACATTGTAAAGAGCTTCTCTTCTTTTCAAAACATGGCATAAATTTTAAATATGTGGCATAAACATTCATTTCATCAGATTTATGTGGTTTCCCTCTGTTGGCAACCATTTATAAATATGCTGGAGTGGATGGATAGGCAATGATAAAGACATCTCTGACTTGATGCACTGATGAGCAAAAGTAGTAGCTTTATCATCACTCAGATAACCCATTGGTTAGATAACTTTCAAAGTTTATAGTTGCCCATTTTTGTTTCTTCTAGTTCAATCAATTGCAATCCCTCTACCACCAGAATTCCACTGACCAACTCTCTCTCTCTGTATTGTTGAAGGCTTTCATGGCTGGAATCACAGGGTTGTTGTAGGTTTTTCGGGCTATATGTCCATGTTCTAGAAGCATTTTCTCCTGACGTTTCACCTGCATCTATGGCAAGCATCCTCAGAGGTTGTGAGGATGATAGATAGACCTCTAACATCTGAGGATGCTTGCCATTGATGCAGGCAAAACATCAGGAGAGAATGCTTCTGGAACATGGCCACATAGCCTGAAAAACCTACAACAACCCAACTCTCTCTTTTAATCTGTCTCTTACTCACTGCAATAGGACAAGACTTTTCAGGACAATGTGGCATAATTGTCATTATGCAAGCAGAGCACAATGCCAGCACAGTTCCATATCTCTCTCACTCTTGAAAAGCAGTTTCCAATGGGTTGTGATAATGGACTGGATGAGGGCCAATTCAATGAAACTGAATAAGAAGCTATGTGGATTTATGGCTCTCAGGTACAGGAATCAGGTAAGCTACCTGCCTTTGATGGGTCTACACCAGACCCCTTAATATAGTTCCTCATGTTGTGGTGACCTCCCAACTATAAAATTATTTTTGTTGCTACTTCGTAACTGTAATTTTGCTATTGTTGTGAATTTTAATGTAAATATCTGAGATGCAGGATGTATTTTCACTCACTGGACCAAATTTGGCACAAATTTGCCTTTTTCTCTCTTGTAGTTAGCCTACAATAAAAAAGGATTCCAAACTCCACAAATGATGGAATTGAACCACACTTGGCACACAGAACTCCTGTGACCAACAGAAAATACTGGAAGGGTTTGGTGGGCATTGACCTCGAGTTTTGGAGTTGCAGTTCACCTACAACCAGAGAGCACTGTGGACTCAAACAATAATGGATCTGGACCAAACTTGGTATGAATATTCAATATGCCTAAATGTGAACACTGGTGGAGTTTGTGGAACATAGACGTTGACATTTGGGAGTTGTAGTTGCTGGGATTTATAGTTCACCTACAATCAAAGAGCATTCTGAACCCTACCAATGATAGAATTGGGCCAAACACAGAACCCCCATGCCTGAGATCTTCAGCTTTCTCTGCCAAGGGGGTTTCTAAGACCATCAGAAATATATGTTTTCTGATGGTCTATCGCGACCCCTATGAAACCCCCTCATGACCCTCACCCCACCCCCCAGGGGTCCTGATCTTCAGGTTGAGAAACACTGGTCTATGCTATCCCTAAGGCAGCAGGTCCATAGCTGTTGTGAAACTAATGTTATTGTATGCTGCCTTGAGATCCTCAAATAAAGGGTGACATATAAACACCATAAATAAGTATATAAAGGCAGGCAGATGTTATTGAAAACAGATTGGCTCCCAGTCTTGCCTAGACCATAAAACATCATTTGCTTGTAAAGTTATGAGCATGGAGCCAAGAGGTTCAGTACTCTGACGTGCGTATTCATTAGTGTTTGAAAAGACAGTTTTTTAATAATGTAAACACTCGGGAGACTTTCTTCTTGAGCTCTTGGTTTAGGCAAAGGATAAGATGTGCTATTTCATCTGGCTGCTGCATCCTAGAAAAACATTCCCAGATCTCATTTCCTCACAGTAGACAGATCCTGGAATATTTAGTATTCCACAAAATGGTCTCAAATGGGGTCTATCAGTTGGGAGCATTAGGTAGCCTGTTCTTCCTATTCCTAGTTCTACATCTGATTAAGAAATATCTGAAACAGACCTATATAAGGCCCACCTTTTTTTCCATGTCAGGAGTGACTTGAGAAACTGCAAGTCACTTCTGGTGTGAGAGAATTGGCCGTCTACAAGTACGTTGCCCAGGGGATGCCCGGATGATTTCATGTTTTTATCATCCTTGTGGGCGACTTCTCTCATGTCCCTGCTTGGGGAGCTGGAGCTGACAGAGGGAGCTCATCCACCTCTCCCTGGATTTGACCCTGTGACCTATTGGTCTTCAGTCCTGCCAGCACAGGGGTTTAACCCACTGAGCCACCTAAGGCCCACCTAAAATTTCACAAGAGTCCTCTCATGGGATTTCTGGGATCTTATGGGATTTCTGGGATCTTATGAGATATCACACCTTGTGGCAGCCCACAACTCTAAAACTGCTTCTACACTGTCATATAATCCAGATTATCAAAGCAGATAAGCCACATTCTCTGATTTGAACTGGATTATGTGAGTCTACACTGCCATATAATCCAGTTCAATGTGGATGAGCTGGATTTTATATGGCAGTGCAGAAGAGGCTAAGATGTTCATTGTCACAAGAAATTTGAAGCAGACTTTACATGTGCCTACCTCACATGTACTGGCAGGTCTTGAATTGGCCAGGTTTGTCCTGCACTGGGATTAGAAAAACCTGGCAACTCTCCTTCAAACAGAGAGAGCTCTTCAAATACAAGATTCACCATTGTCTTTTGTAGACACATCGTGTAATGAAATAGCTCATTATAATGTATGTTTTATGTATGTTTATTGATGTTGGGATATGATAAGTGCAGGCCCGCTTTTGTGTCGCCCGAGCTGATGCGTTGCCATAGTGACGGAACCGGCTGTTAGAGTGTATCCAAGTTAGAGAAGCCAAAGGGGCGGAGCTAACTGCCACTTGGCAGGAGCAGGCATTTTTCAAAAGTCAGTTTCTCTTGGTCAGTCTTTGGTGAGGAAGCCAAAAAGGAAAGTTGGGTTCTGGTGTGTAGAGAAACCGAACCAAGGGATTTAAGTCTTCAGCCTGTGTGTTTAGAGAGTCAATTGGACCTGTTCAAATGAGCAAGTGGCTCGTTAGCTAAGGGGAAAAAGAAACCCCAGTAGTAATTCATAACTTCAGTGGGGCTAGCTGAAGGGAGAAAAAGGCAAGCCAGTGCCTTGAATTGTCAGTTAAGAAAAGAAAGATACTTTGCAGTGAAATAAGTTTAAAACCAGTCTGGTGGAAGTAAAAGCCTTACTGAGAGTTATATTGAAAACTGTTTAACTGAAGTAAAGTGTAACCACATTCAAAGGAATACAGAATAACTATCAAACGTTCTACACCTGTGAATCCTTAAATAAATATTTCCTTGATCAGTTCTTAATAATTAAGACTCATGCCCATTTATTGAAAAGAAGATTTACCTCAGAAGACTGCAGCTGATTGGAAGAAAGGATTATGGTTGGGGTAATGAGTTACTCCTTTTATTTTATTTTTTGTATAGTATTTTTTATTATTTTGTCATGGTTTAATACATTTGTTATACATTGTTTGTTTTACAGCAGATACATATTATTCAATACAACCTACCATACTTTTGGCATCTAGTATTATTTTTCTGCTTATACATATTATCTATCCCTCACCACTGTGCTCCCCCCTTCCCAAGCCACAGCTTTTACATATCTGTCCAAAATTTCAATTCTTCTTGTGGAGGTAACTTTCCTTCTTTATTTTTTAATCTTTTTTCGATAAATTTTCTGCATACATCAGAAAATTTGAATTGTTTCCTTTGTTTCCATATACCTCTTTTGTTTCCATATACCTCTTTTAACTTTTAATATACATGTCAATTTATCATTTATTGCCAATTTCCATACTTCCTTGTACCACTCCTCTATTTGTATATTTATTTATTTATTCCAATACCTTGCTAGCAGTCTTGCTATTGTTAATAAATTTGTTAGAGTTACTCCTTTTAAAAAGAAGTGCCTCAAGTAAAAACATTTTAAAAGTCAACCCTCGGCTACACGCACTACCACTACTTTAGTCTCCTCATTGCCCTGGTTTATATAATTTGTTCGTTGTGTTTTACACATGGCTACCCTACCATAATTACATGGTGTTCTCCATTGACCATGGTGATTAAGAAAGATTTGAACTTTAGAACACTAAATTGTGAGAAACTGTGGCAGAGACATCTATAACATTGAAGATGTTGTAGATTAGTCACCAGAGGCTGATGGTTTAACTGATGATTTAGAGAGGATTGTGAGCTTTCCTGTGGCACAGAGTGATGGGCCCTCAAGTCTGGGAAATGATGGTTCTCTCTGAGAAAACTGTCTTGGAAAGTCCAGAGCTTCAGGGGCATTCAGGTGAGTCAGAAGTAGCAACAGCAGATAAGGAATCGAGTGAAAAGCTGAGTGATAAGGACGGTTCCCATGGGAATCCACCTGCAGCTATGGAGATCAACAAAGGTCTTTGTTTACAAATCAGAGCCGAAAATAGATTGCATCATTCAGAGAGATTACGTGAGAAAGTTGCGAAAGAAATTCACAGGAAATTGAATAATTTCATGGGTGTCTATTAAACAACAAGTTGTTTACCTTAAGGTCAGTTCAGGCAACACTGCATCAGAGTAAGAAGCTAAGCCTGAATTCTCTTGTTCCTGGTTCAAGTCAAGCTTTGATTTTGGATTTAATGTATCCTGGAAGTTTCTGTTCATGTACTCCTGTTCAAGTCTTACTAGTTATATCTTCCAAATTGTGGACTTATGGTTTATCTGTGATTCCTGGCTGTTCCTTGACTGTGCCACCTCTGGGATTTTATGAGTTGGGTTATTATTTGGTTCTCACCTTTTGCTAAACCTTTTTGGACTATATATCTTTATTATTCTTGATTTTATATGATTTAATGTGTGTGGTTTTTTTTTACAATAAACTGTTTGCTTATATTCCTGGACTCGTGTGGTGCGTTGGTCATAGATATTTGCACGCCCGGAGTGCAACAGAAGAGCACTATTTGCAGATCTTCTTCAACAGAAATAATTCCTAGGAATTGTTTTCAAAATTACAGCTGCTGAAATCCTTATGTTACACCCAGCTAGAGTAGGCCCACTGAATCAATACGATTTATCTATGTGTTGACTCACTCATTCTACAGTTGATTTAGTGGGTCTGAAAAGGTTGTGGTTTAAGTTTCTAACAAAGTAAATCCCACATTTACCAGTTCCATCATGCACTAATCAAAATCACAGGTGTTCAAAATTGTTGTTGTCGTCGTTATTTTTTTATTATTATTCACCTTGGTACCAAAATTAATACAAGCCATCTATATTTCTTTCCCCCCAGGGTTCAAAAAGTAGCAATTGCTTCTCTCTGTAAACTGTATTATCTCCAGTTTCTATATTCTCTCCTTAATTCAGATGTGATTTGGAATTGCAATATATTTTCCAGGATAGGCCTTTGTTTTCTTTCGGAGTTGCTCCTCTCCGTTCAGTGTTCGGTTTGGCTCATTTCTCTTATAAGCTGTCTGGAAGGGGAGAAAGGCTTTCATTTCAAGCAATTCTCTTTTTCAGCCTTCCTTTTATTGAATTCCACCCTCTACTTTCCTTTTCCTTTTTTTTTTTTTTTAAAAAAATGGGGACATCATTTATCTTGGACTTTAAGTTGTGGAGGCCTTCAAGGGGCTTCTTTTTTCTTTTCCCAGCTGCATTTGTTGACACACACACACACACACACAGTCAATGTGGGCTTCCCCTTCCATTATGCCGCCTCCCCAAGAGAAAGCCATAAAGAATCTACAGCTGTGCCCTTTATTAGCATAGACTTTCTAAACCCAAGGAGGAAAAACAAGCTAAATATATTGCAAGCCATTACCTCTGTTGAAAGTGACCATTTTAAAACATTTTAGCTTTCACTGGAAAAGTAGGAACACAAAAGCCAGTGCTATAATTTTATTATAAATGCTTTTTAAATGTGAGGCATTTGGGCACCTTAGAGAAAAAGCATGGGAAGAGCTTACACGTTCAGAGCAATGTCTGTTGTTAGTTCGTTAAAAAAAATTAAGGACGCAACAAGCGGTCTTGGTCACATCCTAATTGCTAAATACAAAAAACGAACCGAGACTAAGACAAAATAAATTAATAAATTGTGGGGTTTTTTGGCCTATTTGTGTGGATTCCATCTTACATTTTATAGGCTGACTGATTAAAGTTCAGGATTACATTAGTTGTTTTGTGGAAACAGAATCCAATGGAATTCTCATTTAGAATTCTGTATAGAGTTTAGTCTTTTGAATTAGATGCAAGAAATTAATTAACATGATGTTTGCTCTCCTGAGGAGGAAAATGTGCATTACACCTTTAAAACATTGAAGATATTGCCCATGTTAGCTATGTAGCTCATAACAAGTTATTCCCTATGGGTATCTGTAGGGATATTAAGGTGCTTGTTTATAAAGCTATTGCATGCCCACCCAACACTGCTATACGCCTGCAAAACGTGGTCTGCAGATGTCACACTCAACTCCTAGAATGATTCTATCAGAGTTGCCTCCAAAAATCCTGCAAATCTCTTGGGAAGACAGGTGGACAAATACCAACATGCTGGAAGAAGCAAAGACCATCAGCATTGAAGTGATGCTTCTACGCCATCAACGCCTCTGGACTGGCCATGTTGTCCGAATGCCCGATCACCATCTCCCTAGTCAGCTACTATACTCCCAACTCAAGAACAGGAAACAAAATGTTGGTGGACAGGAAAAGAGACTTAAAGATGAGCTTGAAACCAACTTTAAAAACTGTGGCATAGACACCAAGAACTGGGAAGCCCTGGCCCTTGAGTGCTCTAACTGGAGGTCAGCTGTGATCAGCAGTGCTGCAGAATTTGAAGAGGCACGAAAGAAGGGCGAAAGGGAGAAACATGCCAAGAGGAAGGTGCATCAAGTCAACCCTGTCTGGGACTGCCTTCCACTTGGAAACCGATGTCCTCACTGTAGAAGAACATGCGGGTCAAGAATAGGGCTCTACCTATGCATCCACCACCAGGATACTGCACTTGGAGGACCATCATCTCAGGCTATGAGGGATCACCTAAGTAACAAGTAACAGTTATTATTACAACCCTTGACTTATGCAAAGATGATAGAAACATACATATTAACAAAAATGATCTGAAATGTGTTTTTAAAGTTTTCTATACATCACTGTGTGTGCTACATTCCACCCCCCCTTCTTACTGAGAAAAGGACTTGTGGAAATTAAATTAAGTAAATTTAATATTTAAACAATAAATATTATTATATTTATGATTCCACAAAAGGTAACCCTGCAAACAGACGAACAGGAATAAAAACATTATTATATTCCTTTTTGTGACTCCAAAGTGTAGCACTTTTGAATGACTTGTTACATTAATCCTTGCACCTGGGAGTATACCCCACAAAACCTCACTTTTATATTTGATCAAGATGGGATTGTTTTGCTCGCTACCTTCAAGCTATAGTGGTTCTACCTCTCCTTACAAGAAGATAACTAAAAATGGAGCAATTTCAACAAAGGTCATTTTAAATAAAAGTCCAGGAAAAGCTCAGATAAGGCAAATTAGTTGGTCATGGGAAAGGGAAGAGTTACTATACAACACAGAAATAGTATGCTCCCTAGCAAGAAATTTATGTATTTCTGTTTTATTCATTTTGAGAAAATATGCAATACTTAAAATATAAAGATGCAGTAAAACTCTATAGCTTAATGATAAATGTTCAGTTGATTTAATGGAAGCTGTGATTTAGTGTCACACTTAATGGAAGGCTCCTAACAAGGCTAATTTCTGTTTGCACATAAAGCAGTCCTCGAACAATAGCCTCTAGGAACATGTTGGCCTTTGGCCAGAAGTCTTGGACTATACCAAAGCAGTAACTGTACAATCATAGACCACGATTAAAAAAACCACAATTCTGCAAATCTTGAGAATTTCAAAAGGTCCTATCAACTGCTATTGGCATTGTAGGCTCATCTGAATGGTTGGAACTCCTGGTGGTGCAATAGGTTAAATCCTTGTGCTGACAGGACTGCTGACCGAAAGGTCGGCAACTTGAATCCGGGGAGCAGGGTGAGCTCCCGTCTTGTCAGCTCCAGCCTCTCATGCATGGACATGAAACCTCCCACAGGATGGTAAAAAAAAATCTGGGCACCCCCTGGGCAATGTCCTTGCAGACGGCCAATTTTCTCACACCAGAAGCAACTTGCAGTTTCTCAAGTTGCTCCAGACACGAGAAAAAAATAAACAAAATTGAATGGTTCTAATCAATTCTGACATAAGGGATCAATGTGATCTACCATGCATTTGTATGACTGCAACAGCCTTCTTCAAGCTAATCTGATCTTGGCAGATGTGTGCATTATCCCTACAGTGCAAGACTGAATCCACAACCGCCCCAACAAAGGCATATAGCATAACGGTTGTATAATAAACGGTGGGTTTGCTTGAAAACATGACACAGGATGTCTCTCCCCTTGGACCAGCTTTTACAAGACCAGTTGGAAGAGACCACCAGGGCCATCAAGTCCAACCCCCTGCCATACAGTAATACACAAACCACTTCTGATAGATGGCCATCTAGCCAATTCTAGTACTATTATATTTGGGGAGGGGGATGCTATGTGCAGCAAGACCATACAGCAGAAAACTGACTCCTGTGCTTTGTTCAAACTTGTGAAAACACCACTGAGTTGGTACAAACTGCAGCCATAACCCTTCCAGTGCTTGACTCTTAGCTGCAATGATCCTTACCTGCATAACCCTTCCAGTGCTCGACTCTCTGCTCTGGAGTGTGGTGGAGGCTCTTTGGAAGCTTTTAAACAGAGACTGGATGGCCATCTGTTGGGGTGCTTTGAATGCAATTTTCCTGCTTCTTGGCAGGGGGGTTGGACTGGATGGCCCACGAGGTCTCTTCCAACTCTATGATTGTATGATTCTGGAAGGCTGAGTGTAGTTTTTTCTTCCAAAAATTCAAAGTGCTACATGTTTAACTGTATACAAAGTTTTATTGATACAACGCAACACATTCTCCACTTCTTAACAATTATTATACAGACAGATTTTACCCAGTTTCTTCACACATTAGGGCCTGCTTTCATACATATCATTTAAAGAGGCAGCTAAGCAACAGCATGAGGCCGCTACCAAACCCTTCTCACTAAGTCTCTACCTTTTAAAGTTACTCATGCACACTTTCAGGGCAGTCACTGATGGGACTCTCCAAAATCAGGGGGGGGGGGGGAGTGTGTTGTGGAATTGATCTCTAGACCAGGTCATGGAGACAGCTATCTTGCAGGCATAGGGAGGAAGCCTGTTTTCTGTCCTGGATCTGAGGACAAATGGAAATATCCTGACAAAATAGGCATTCAAGTTGACCTGGATCTTAAGTAGTATAGAAACACTGAAAATCTACTTAATATTTAGCAGTAAAGGCTGTTGGTATGAACAAGATCCAGCAGTCCCTGAGAGACAATATACGGTAAGTATGAGGAATGGAAAGTAACTGATGCTGATTAAATAAATGCATGCATTGGGCAGCTTCTTCTTCAGCCCAAGTGAGTTTTCCTGTGTAATTTTAAATTTTAAATGTGAAGATATTTCATAGTTTTTAAACCGAATTAGACCTCCCAGTTCCTTCCCTTGAATAAGGTGATGAAATGGAAGATTTTTTAAAAAACAAGGGAAGTGTTATGGGTGAATATTTACGTTTTAATATTTTTAGAAATTTAACATTAAATTTTCATCCCATTAAATATCACTAGTGGAAGCTTATATAGCCTTGAGTTGCCATATAAACGGAATTCTGACCAATGCAAACTCCACCATGGATTTTTAAAACATAATTATACATTTGTATTGATAAAACTGTTGTTAACACTTGGTTAATGTGAAATGTCTAATATGTATATCACAAAAGATGCTGTGGCTGGAAGTAAAGGTGAGTCAAGTGAATGAAATGGGTGATACACTAGTCCGAGTCAGAACTCTCTGGCTCATTCCTTTGATACTGGCAGGCAACCTCTTCTAAAGGAGTCATTGTACCGTCTGGCCGCACTCCCATAGGTGTTATCACTTTGTCTCTGTGAAGTAAAAGAAACAATAGCTACATTTAGGAAACAGCATTAAAAGGAGGATAAAAACTTCCACCGGCAACAAAATTTATGTATTTTCTTTCCTATATTTTTACCGCACCCTATCTCACCCCAAAAGGGAACTCAGAGCGGCTTCCAAACTGGCAACAATTCAATGCCATACAGACAAACATATAAATAAGCATATACCTTTAAAACCGCAGAAATAAAAAATATAGTATCAATTCATTAAAATCAAGTATTAAAACCACACAGATCCAAAGTCACTGTCCAGGAGCCATTTCAATCATGTTGCACTTACTTCATACCTGCTTATTGCACTGATTACTCTCCAAAGGCTTGGTCCCACAGCCAAGTTTTGTTTTTTGAAATATTTTTTAATTAAAAGTTTTCAAATTACATTTAAAAAAGTGGGAAAGGGGATAAAAACATAGGAGAGAGAGGAAAAAAGGGAGGGGGGTATCAAAAGTGGTGGAAAATATGGTGAGGTACAGAGAGGGTTAGGTATAGGGGTATTTGTGCTTCCATTCTTCCCTATATTGGTTTTAATTTTTCTTATAGTCCTCTGTGCTGCTTTTTGTGGTATCCCCAGTGATGGCATCTTCTGTCAGCTGTCTTCTTTTTAGATCAATAATTTTACTTTATTTTCCTTCACCCATTCTGTGAAAGGAGTCCAGTCTGTTTTTATATATCTACCTTGTGACTTGGAGACTAATGCTGTTAATTTATCCATGCTCTTAATTTCTCAATCCATTCTTCTCTTGATGGTAGGTCTTTTTGTCTCCATACTCGGGCATAGAGTAACCTCGCCACCGTAGTTGCATATGTGAAGAGTTTATCTTTATTTGTAACCCAGTTCATGTTTGCCATCCTGAATAAAAATACTCGGGATGCATTGGGAATTTTTCTTTCAATATTTTTTGGCATAATTTATGAATTTCTTTCTAAAATCCTCTTGCTTTATCACATGACCACCACATATGGTAAAAAGATCCTTCTTGTTTCTCACACTTCCAACAATTGTGATTTTAATCTTTAGTAAATTTTGCTATCTTCCCCCACAGCCAAGTTTTTAATTTCTTTCTAAAGGTCAGGAAGAAGGGAGCTGATCTAATTTCACTGGGGAGGGAGTTCCACAGCTGATGGGTCACCACTGAGAAGGCCCTGTCTCTCATCCCCACCAGCTGAACATGCAGAGGAGGTGGGACTGAGAGCAGGGCCTCCCCAGAAGACCTTAACCTCTGAGGTGGTTCATAGAGGGAGATGCATTTGGACAGACAAGCTGGGCTAGAACCATTTAGGGGGAAAAATGAGATAGCGATGTTACCAAGACTAGAGCATGTGACATTGATAATGAAGGTGATGATACTCTTCATAGCAACAACATATTTAGTAAAAGTAGACAGAAAAAAAATCCCTCCTATACAGTCAGCTTCTTGTGGCGTGTAAATACTGGATTCATTTACATTCAAGTCAGCTTTAATTTCTGCTAGCCATGGTGACACATACCTCACTTACATCCTATTTGAATTACAGTAACTTTTGGTTCAGAAACTTGGTCCAGGTTATTTGACTGATCGCATCTCCCTTCCTGGGCCCTGAGATCCTCGGTAGAGGCCCTTCTCTCGGTCCCACCTCTATCACAAGCTTGGTTGGTGGGAACGAGAGAAGGCTTTCTCTCTTGGCGGCTGCCCCTCAACTCAGGGAACTTCCATAGATTTATTCCAGGGAGGTTTGCCATTATATTCCTCTGAAGCTGAGAAAGTATACTTGCGCAAGGTCCCCCAATGAGTTTCTACAGCAGAAAAGGGATTCAAACGCTGGTCTCTCTGTGTTCTAGTCCACAATGCAAACTACTGCACCATGCTGTCTCAGATTTTAATGTAATAACTTGTTTTAATTTTATAACAGAATGTCACCCTATTGAAAAAAACATTCAACATATTTTAACTTGTTGGATTCTATTTTAATAACTATGAACACTTGTATGACTTTTTAAACTGCGATCTGAGTTGCCTTGAATCCCAGTTCTGAGGAAAATGTAGGATCAAAACTAATAAACCTTTGTCATCATGGAAGCCACACAAAGCCAACACTAATGGGGTGGAGGAAAAAACAAAATGGTTGTCATTTTTGAGAGAGCGGAGATTCTGAACATGAAAGGGTGAATGGCGTTATGCATAAAATACGTTGGCAGACAGTGGGAAGAAGGTACAATACTAATAAAGACTTCTTTGAGGCAAGACCATATTTACTAATCCAATTAAAACCAAACTGAAAAAAAGGCCCAGATAGAAGTCAACTACTAATGGGCCAAAAACAAAGAGCAGGTCCACTGCTTAAATCAAAATGAGTAAACAAAGGCACTTCCCCTGCTATTTCTTAAATGCTAGTAACACAGCTGTTGAAGTTCCACCTGTCATTTTGAGGAAGAGGCACCCTTTTCGATTGAAAACCACAATGGCATACATATTCATTTCACTGAGCAAAAGAAGTCAGTCAGGAAAAGAGATCCGTACTATGCAGTCAGCCTCTAGTGGTGCTTAAGTACTTGTAGGTTCATTTACATTCAGCCAGCTTTTTTCTTCTCGCCCACCCCTTCTTCTTCTTTTTTAAACTGTTGCTTTTGTTTGCTGCTGTTTAATTACAGGATTGACAGCCAGTTTAATCTCTTCAAAGCTCCAAAGGCCCCTCACCGTTAATCCAATTATATCTACTCCACAAGATACAGCCCCATATAAAGATGATTAATTATTGATTAAGCCAATCAAACAGTATTAGCAAAGATTTATTTAAGCCTTTCATTGCCTCACATCTGATTATCACTTCACTTATTATATGTGGATTATGGAAAAAGCTGTAAAGGATGGTAGCATTTTGATCCCCTCTCCAAAAAGCCTTCACCATATTTTCCGTAGACAATTTGGGAAAAGGGGAGGGGGGCAGAAAGCTGTGCCAGGTACTCATGTCCTCCTCACCATAATACAACTCTTTAGAAGTGTGACTATTTTTCTTTTTTAAAATGAAGGATCCATTCTAGTGTCTACACAGACAGTGAGATCCTTTAGTATACGTTCTGTTAAGTTGTCAAAAACATGATGGGGATTTTATACAGAACTGCAATCTGATATATATTTTATTAACTTATTCCACTAATGCAATAGTTTCCATGGACAGAATGGAGCTGAGTTCCCCACATCTTTATAATAGACTTTGTAAGCACATAAGTAGAAAGACAGTTCTACCATATAAGGAAGAGTTTTACCCTATACGAAATAAACTGCTTATACTATGCTCAATTCAATCCTTTCCCAATATAAGCCCTGTTGATCTCAACAGAGCTCACTCAGTAGATATATAAAGGAGCAAAAAGCAAGGAAATATTGTCACAGAAGAAGAAACAACTGCAGCTTTCCTGCTGCAACATACTGACATGGTCCCAATAATTGTAGAATGTGATTTCTTCTGACCAATGTTGACGAGTTCAGGAAACAGTTCAGGAAAATTAGTATGGTAAACTCTGGCTCATTTCCAAATGCTTGTGTAATATAGAACTGATAAAGGTTTTCCCTCGCAATTAAGTCTAGTCGAGTCCGACTCTGGGGGGTGGTGCTTATCTTCATTTCTAATCTGAAGAGCTGGCATTGCCCATAGACGTCTACAAGGTCATGCGGCCGGAATGACTGCATGGAGCGCCATTACCTTCTTGCTGGAGCAGTACCTATTCTTTTACTCACATTTGCATGTTTTTGAACTACTAGGTTGGCAGTAACTGGGGCTAACAGCCTGCTTCCCGGATCTGAACCGTCAATCTTTCAGTCAGCAAGTTCAATAGCTCAGTGGTTTAACCCATTGCACCACCAGGGGCTCATGGAACTGATAAAACCTCAGGAAAAAAATGCTTCTCATAATCCTGTTTCTAAGACAGTGCTACCCAAAGTGGAGGTCCCTGGGCTGTTGTTACTCCAGAGGTTATTTGCTGCCACTCCATGGAGATATTCCAGGAAAGAACAAAAATATGGTAACTAATGGGCATAAATATGGTACTGATCCCTGAAACACAAGAAAAAGATTGCTGAGCACCCATTAGACAGCCCCAGAAGCACTGTTTTATGAAACCTATTTCACATATCTGTAGGGAGACCAAGGTGCTTGTTTATAAAGCTACTGTCCTCCCAACCCTCATATGCCTGCGAAACATGGACTGCCTACAGACATCACACTCAACTCCTGGAACAATTTTTTTTCAAGAATAGGGCTCCACAGCCATCTACAAACCCATTGTCAAGACACTAGACTTGCAGGACCATCATCCTTGAACTACGAAGGATCGCCTAAGTAAGTCACACATACAGAAATGAAGTCCAACAACAATTTAAACAACTAGAAGTAATAATTTTAGTCCCGCCTTGTAATGAAGAGCTCTGTGGCATTTTCCTGACTGTCATAGTAGAAACACATTATTTCTACATCCTCAGGCTTCCCATGACAGATCCTCATATGACTGGGCAGTTTCCAATAAGGGAATCTTTTTTCATATTTAAAAAAAGCACTATACACAAGACTACTGATTGGAAAACATACCATAATGAAACCTTTCATAAAAATGCCTTCTTCTTGTCCTCAAGTGAATCCTTTCAAATTAATCTGTGCATTTTTTGCTTCTGCTTCTTGCTTGCCATTTAGCTTGATAACGACTCCCAAATAACTCCCTTGTTTTCAAGGGTTTTTCTTTTTTGTCAGCTCTGTGCCCAACAGGTCAGTGCTTACACATGGAACTAATGATTGGTTTTCTGTAATGAAACAACCATACTGCAAACACCGGCTTGGTCCTTTGATAAAACAGTGTATTGGGGACCTATTCACCCCCTTATAATTGAGTGCTGCATAATAGTGCCGATCCTTTTATGAACACCATTTTGTTCCATGATTAGAAAAGGAGGAGAAAACCTATGGCGGCCCTCCTTTCTTCAGTCACCACTGTGATTAATTCTGTATTTTAATGAGTGAGGCTATTACTTAGGGCAGGTTCTGTTACATACTTGTTTTGTTGACTTCTTGTGAATGTACAACAAAACTCAGACTATGATAATTGGGGACTGTTTCATCAGGAAAAAGGGATTCCTGGTATTAATACAGTGTTGGCTTGGAAAAAGCACCAAGGCATTTTAAATTAGTCAATTAATTCATAATTACACTGCCAGTTTATAACTGCAAGAAAAATATTTATAAAGCATTTTAATTAACACTGAAAACTTTCAGTCATGCAAGATGTAGAAACACAAAGATTGGCGAATTAGTGTGGTTTTAAAACTATGTTTTATATCTTACAAAGACAAAATGTAGTCACTACTATATGGCAGTCTGGGAAAGGGCAGTGTTTGAAATATTTAAAGTAGTAAATATGCAGTGCTCTTCTGGAACACTACTTAATGTGTCCTACTCCCGTCTTAGAAGACTTATGCAATAACAATAATAATAATAATCCAAAGGGCGGATTCGAACGTAACAATGGCAAAAATTCAATGCCTTCATAAAACACACGATACTAACATAAAATCCAAGAAAATCCCCACATATAAAAGTAACATTAAAGCCTAACATCAAATTAAGACCTAACATCAGTAAATTAAACCTGGCATCAATAAGTTAAACTTCATGTAATCAGACCAAATTCTATAATAACATAAATCTAAACAAAACATCCACATTAGTGTACAAAAGCCAGCAAGGGTTCACAAAACGAAATGAGGTGGTTATGTAGTCAAATGAGGTCACTGGGCTGGAGTGGACCAGGAAAGCCCAAATACGCATAATTATCAACCAGACACCTGGCATTGATCTCTAGATCAACTAATCCCCCTCCTCTCTATATGCTAGTAAGCAAAAGTAGGTCTTCAGTTGTTTTTTAAGGAGGGGGAGGGAGGGGGCAGCTTTATTTCTTTGGGGAGGGAGTTCCAGAGGTGGGGGGCGACCACTGAGAAGGCCCTCTCTCTCGTTCCCATCAGCCGTGCTTGGAAGGAGGGTGGGACTGAGAGCAGGGCCTTCTCCAAAGACCACAGTGCCCAGACTAGTTTGTAAGAGGAGATGCGATTGGTCAAATAGCCTCAACCTGAGCCATTTGCGATCGGTCAAACAGCCTGTACCCGAGCAAGTTCAGCCAGTCCCTGAGTTACAAACATCTGACTTACAAATGACTCATAGTTGAGAACAGGGCTCAGACAACAGATGGTGAGAGAAATTGATGACCAGGAAGGGAAATTTGCTCCTGAAAGGGTTATCATGGGAAAAAGTGTCTCCACTGAAGGCTTATCTATGTACTGGAAAAGCTAATTATAATGGATTTTTGTCTATGTTTATTAGTGTTGATATTATGGCAAGGACAGTCAGGAGCTGGTTACATTTGATTGGCTGTCATGTTATCATGGATACATAGCTTTGCAGTAGAAATGTATCCATTTTAGAGTGGCTAGCAAGAAAAGGGGTGGAGCTTGAATAAAAAAGGGAAATAGGAGCTAGAGGGAAGAGGATCGGTATTTAAGTTTGTAGCTTCCATCATTATATTGAAGTAAAGAAAAAACTAACATAAGTCTAAATTCTCAGTTAGGTAAAACTGAGAGACATATTCCTTTGGGACTAAGTTTTCAGTCAAACTATTGACAGAAGAAAGTGGCTTAACAGAGTAGAAATACGTTAAACTGTTTTGAAAGTTATGTAATAACAATTTTTATGTATTCAACAGAATGAAAGACAGTTACAATAATATCCAAGTGGAACTGAAGTAAAGTACTTTGTAACAGATAAGCTCATGTGCAAAAGAATGCATAAGTAAACATTTCTTTGTTTCATGTCAATTTACAGGACTAAAGTTGCATGGCTGAAAATCAATTGGAGATTACATTGATGTAACCCGTGAGGAGAAGTTGGAAGCTACATATTGACTCCAGGTTTGGGTTACACATTGAAGAAATACACACAGACATCTAAGAATTGCATTCTGTAACAAAAACATATAAAGAAAGACGACAGAGACAGAGATAGTGTGTTTCAGGCATGAACTACAAGTCACTGAGTTTGTGAGGTTTGATTAATCACTCGCCTCGTATAGTTTCATCACCTCACATGCACATAAATGTTACTCCAGAAGAGAAATGCCAACTGTTAGAATCACCAATCTTGAGGTGAAATTTTCTGAACAGGGACACAAACAGCAAAGGAAACACTACAGGGGTGTTAACCCATCCCTATACTATCCAAACCTTATCTATCTATCTATCTATCTATCTATCTATCTATCTATCTATCTATCATCTATCTATCATCTATCTATCTATCATCTATCTATCTATCATCTATCTATCTATCATCTATCTATCTATCATCTATCTATCTATCATCTATCTATCATCTATCTATCATCTATCTATCATCCAATCTATCTATCTATCATCTATCATCTATCTATCTATCATCTATCTATCATCTATCTATCTATCATCTATCTATCTATCATCTATCTATCTATCATCTATCTATCATCTATCTATCTATCTATCATCTATCTATCATCTATCTATCTTCTATCTATCTTCTATCTATCTTCTATCTATCATCTATCTATCATCTATCTATCTATCATCTATCTATCTATCTATCATCTATCTATCTATCTATCTATCTATCAATCTATCTATCAATCTATCAATCAATCTATCAATCAATCTATCAATCAATCATCTATCAATCATCTATCAATCATCTATCAATCATCTATCTATCATCTATCTATCATCTATCTATCATCTATCTATCTATCATCTATCTATCTATCTATCTATCTATCTATCTATCAATCTATCTATCAATCTATCTATCTATCATCTATCTATCATCTATCTATCATCTAGCTATCTATCTATCTATCATCTATCTATCTATCTATCTATCTATCTATCTATCATCTATCTATCTATCATCTATCTATCTATCATCTATCTATCTATCTATCTATCTATCTATCTATCTATCTATCTATCTCTGGAGATTTATTTATTTAATATATTTATATCCTGCCCTCCTCAACCCTGAAAAGAACTCAGAGCAGCTTTGCAATTGGTAGCAATTTGATGCAATCAACAGACAATACAAATTAGACATGTATATTAAAACAAAAATTGAAAGTAATATAAACATTAAAAACACATTTTAAAATCATGTAATCCAAGGGCATAGTCAAAGGCCATTCCGGTCATTATTGCACATGATTCTACTTCACGTATTGCACAGCACTATTGGTCAAAGGATTAGTTCCAGAGCTAAGTTTGCTTCCTGAAGGTCAGGAGGGGGCTGACCTGATTTCACTGGAAAGCGAGTTCCACAGTCAAGTGGCCATCACTGAGAAGGCCCTGTCCCTCGTCCCCACCAACCACACCTGTGAAGGTGGCAGGATGGAGAGCAGGGCCTCCCCGGATGATCTTAATCTCCGACATGGTTCATAGAGGGAGATACATTCAGACAGGTAAGTTGGACCAGAACCATTTAGGGCTTTATAGGCTAAAACCAGCTCCTTGAATAGTGCCCGGTAGCAGACGGGCAGCCAGTGGAACTGATGTAACAGAGATACACTTTAAAAATGTGCCTGTTCTGACTTACAAACAAATTCAACTTCAGAACAAACCTATAGAACCCCATCTTGTCCATAATTTGGGGACTGCCTGCAATACATATGGTGTGTGAAAAGAACAATGCCAAAAAGGCTCAAATGAGCATATAAATGATAGTATTGACACCCCAAAACCAGCAAATATTTGTGCAGTTCTTCTGTTATTACATTTTCTATACTTCATTTTCTATACTGCATTCTGAACAACTGTTTCACTTGCTTCAAAAAGCAAGAGAAATGCTACTTGTCTATGCATTTGGGATGACTAGCCTGTATAACAAATATAAAGGAAAATAAGAAGAAAATAAGTGTAAGATTAGAAGTTGTAGAAGTTACCTTAGTTACTGCTGTTGTTTAAAGCAGAATTAAGGAACGTGTAGTTTTTGACAGCAACTCCCAACGTAGTGAAAAGCAAGTTAGAGGAATAAGTCCTACAACATCTGCAGGGTGACAAACTTTCCATTCCTGATTTTTAGTCTGTTTTCAGGTTAAAATTATTCACTAAAATAATATGCAAGAATGGCAGATGCAAAATATATAAGCTTTGTTGTGGGATAAAAAACCTGGATCACAAAACAAAGAAAAAATGTCCCCCAACCTCCCCAGAGGCTGTGGGGGATATTTCTGGCAAGACATAGACACTTAAGTATTTTCACAGAGTGCAGATTAGTCCTCAAAAATCCCACAATGTTGTGATATGATGCAATTTTCAGGTGATTTACCCTATGCCCAAACAAACCAGAAATGTATTTTTTGTTAAATTAAACAAACTGGAGGCAATTTTTACTTCCCAAAGAACAAGGCAATATAGTTTGGTTGTAGTGCCTAAACAAAGTGCTAAGTATTACTATTTTATCATCTTTCCCTACTTTCATTCTAAAATGATTTGTAAAAAGGAATAATTTTGGAGTTTTTGGAAGGAAGATCGTGCAATTTCTAATGAAGATAGGAATGTACACAGAAGCAATAACGCACTACCAGCAACAACATCACAGTGAGAGACAGTGTCTATTGCAGAGGAAGCAATACGACTGGTACTTTTTGAAAAGATGGAACTGAGTTTGCCAATGTTTCAGTTTCTTGGGAAAATGACCCTTGGTGAGCACAGTACTGAAATGAGCATGAGCTCAAACAGGTCAAAGACAATGGGACTCTTAAGGAAAGAAAGACTATACAGCTAAAGAAGACTCCATTAGAAATGAAGGCAAATGCAGCTACATTACCTAGAAAGCTTATCAAACATATTGACAAGTTTCATTGCTTCGTATTCTTTTTGCTCTTCAGTCATTTCATCCATTGGGTTGGGCATTGGCTCTTCTAAGTGACCTGTAATAAGGTTAATGCTGGGAAGGGTGAATGGGGAAAAAAATAAAGTAAGAAAAATATTAAATAAATCCTTCAAGTAGCCTTCTTAGCCTACAGACAGGTTTACTGACTTGTTTTTTTCTCAATTCATAATGGAATTGACAACTAATACACAGAGGGAATGAATAAAGCTGAAAGGACTATAGTTATAGCTCATCAAGGAAAATCAAACTGTTCATATAAGAAATATCTGGTCCACTTCTCTTTAGAAATGAAACCTCAAAATGTTTCTAAAATGTCACATACTTCTTGAACCAAATATGCTTAATCATATTCTTTTTCCTTCCCCAGGAAACTAATATAATTAGAAATAGGGTTGTTAAATGGAGAGTAATGATCATTATACCAGCTTGAAATGGATTTTGATCAAAATAAAGTTGCCTAGTCTGTGAAAAACACTATTCCAAAAATAAAATGCATATCTTTGACTAAAGAGAAATAAATAGTCTAATTTTAATTGCTCGACCAAGAGATAAGGATACACACAAACAAAATGTTATCATACTTTGGTTTTGCAGATTTGTATTCTTCTGTATCTGTATCTTCATCATCTGAATACCAGGTTTCTCCTCTTCCTCCGGCTAACAGTCCTCTTGCTGCTAGCAGTCCTGCTGCATTGCCATAGCCAGTGTATTTCAGTAAGCTGTCAACTGTAAGCAAATAGGGAAATAATTCTTTAGAACAGAACAAGATTACCAGGAATAGACTCACACTTGTAAATGTGATTCAAATGTCACAGAAAAGAACTGGTAACACCACTTCTGGGTATTTCTTGCCTATGAAAATTCATGAGTCCATAGGCAACTTTGAAGGGATATATACACATAGGGCCACATTAAAAGTCTGGAAGACCTTGGAGGGGCATATCCGTACTCTATATGCTCTTCCAAAAAAAAGAAAAAAAAGAAAAAAAGAAAGAAAGAAAGCACCTATCTCCCGCTCCAAAGCCCTATAGAGGACATAGGAACAGGTTTTGGGAGATGAAGCCATGGACCCAACCGAATAATCTACATAAAGCTGTAGATGTCTTTTAATATACTTTTTGAACAAAATATGCAAGAACAGAGCTGGGTTGTTGAAAATAAAGAGACTTGGAGATCTCTTATTCTTAGGGTTGCCATAAATCAAATCAACATGATGGCAATTAATAACAACAAGGAGTATGTTATACAGTGTACAGTAAAGACATTGTTCTTTAAAGTAGATTTTCAATAAAATGTTTCAGATAGGTAGTTTGTGGATTATTAACTCAAAATAATAGTCCTGGTTTGTAAAAAGTTTGTTGTTTTGTGCCTTCAAGATGTTTCTGACTTATAGTGACCATAAGGCAACCATATCATGCAGTTTTCTTGGCAAGATTTATTTGGGGCTGCCCTTGCTTCCTCTTAGGCTGAGAGAGCATGACTTGACCCAGTGAGTTTTCCATGGCTGATCAGGGATTCAAACTCTTGTTTCCCAAATCCTACTCCAATACACAAACTAGTGTACCAGAGGCTGTCTCTTATAAAACTTTCCCTAGATGCAATTTTAGCTTTGCAGTAATTAAGCTATTTACAAGCATACAATAAATACATTCATGACATTTGCAATAATAAAAAGCTGGTACCTCTCTCTTTACAAAGAACAAAAAGGAATTCTGCAGCAATTTGCTTCACTCCTAAGTCAACATGAGTCATAAGACGCACCAATTTGTTTCGTAATGTTGTGCCGACTTCAGGACGATTGGACACATCTCTCAAGGGAGGCAACACCTACAACAACAAGAAGCAATTAATCCCAAAGGAAACCAGTAACCCCTGATATATCTTTTAAAAAGTTCTGCTATAAATGTCTTTCTGTTTCAAGAGTTTGGAAGTAAACAGCATCAAGTCACCAGTGGATTTTAATTAGCTTCCAAACATCAAAGGTATAATCACATTGCTTTATGACTATAATTGAAAAGAAGGAACAACAACTTTTGCAATGTATCTCTGTGTGTTTTGGTTAGTTTTATAGTTATGTAGGTATGGCCTCACTAAGTAAATTTCACCTGGTTCAAGTGCAGCTCATGCTGCACTTTATTTTTTATTATTAAGTTACAGTATAACAAACAAAAAATGAAAAATAATAAGAACAAGAACAATCTGTGCAAACAACACATTTTATGTATATTCCAAATATCTGGTTAGCTGAACAGCTGCTTAAAAGTATGACCTAAGTGCCACTGTTAGTAAAAATTATGAAAACATCTAAGGAATATTATAGAGACACTTGATTAGGAAAACATTGTTATCTAATGGCTCTGTCTAATCCAGTACAAATATCTTGCCCAACATAGCGCCTTCTATGCTATTGGTAATATGGACGACGAAACTGGATCACGATTTTAGTCAGGAGTTGCATTGGATTGTTATTGATGGGCCAATATTGTGTATTGTGTATGATGTTTTTTTATGGTTTTAACTGAATACTGTTGATTGTTGTATTTTGTTGTAAACCGCGTTGAGTCGCCAGTTAGGCTGAGAAACAGCGGTATACAAGTACAGTAATAAATAAATAAATAAATGCTGGCAAGAGTCATGACAAACGCCAGAAATCAGTTTACTCAGTGTATGGAGAATGGAGAATGGGGGACATCACCTAATTTGATCTTCAAAACTACATAAAACAAAAATTTAGGTATGCGTCTAGAATAAATATTTCTGATTCATACAATGGGTTTTATTAAGTTTTGAAAAAAGGAACTTATGCTGCCTCACCCTGTATAATCAGATACCTTGAAGATATCATTCACTATCAAATGAAATAAGACAAGTTACTATTATGGGGAATAATAGTAACTATTATGGGGAATAATTTTTTTGAACTACTACTGTAACAGATTTGCTATTTGTCTTTCACATGACATTAAATAAATATCAAACTTTTATGCTATTGTTCCTTACGTATGTTTAGGTATCTACACACACACACACACACTCACACCAAATTCATGTTAAGGAGTTTGTTTTCTTATATTCAGATTGCTTTTTAACCAATAGGCATCATTCAAGAAAATAGGATTTACTTCCAAGGAAACGAATATAAGATAACAGTGCACAGCATCAGCAGTCTTGTTCTCATTCCCTTTCTTGGCGTATTTATTTATTTACCTTATTAATATCTCGCCCTTCTCACCCCATAGGGGACTCAGTGCGGCTCACATATATAGGCAGTGATTTGATGCCATACGAACATACATCAGTTAAATAAACATATACATTAAAATAATAAAAAAACATATAAAACATTAAAAAACACAGCAGAGCTTTATTTTGATCAGATATAATTTAACATATTGCAAATAATGTGTTGCTGGCAATTAATTCATATTAGGTGAAGAAAGCCCCCTGAAATTTTAAAATAGGCAGTGCATCAAACATCTCTTGTCTTTTGTTATCTTCATCTCTCACCTGAGCTTTAATAAATTTCCTTACGTTCCGATGGGACCGGCAGCATCTTGTTAGTAGGCTGAGAACTGGAGTGAGCCCTTCCCGATAACTACTCCCCTAGGAAAAAACATAGATAATTACATTTTTCCGGGTGCTGGCATTTTCTACTACACCTGTATTCACCTTCCAGGGCAAATGTGGGTGTCATGCAGGATTGTAATGCAATTTCTGCAATACAGTGGCCCCTTCCATTGAGATATTGTTGTATTGCTTTCCAAAGAGAAAAAGGATGAAAATGAATACCTTCAAAAACATCTATTTACTTCAGAAAGCTATACCTCAGGTCTTGTTCTATTTCACAAACTGTACTAAAGCACTGGGCGGATGGGATTTGCTCCCCAACCACTTCTAATTCCACACTCAGGGCTATTATGGCCTGTGTTGGGTCCCAGAGACTGAGGTGTGCTCTCCAAAGCTTATTCAGTTCTTCTTAAGGATTTCTCAAAATAAGATGCTGGACCACCACATTTCCACGGTGGCTAGTGAATCTAGTTTTCTAAAATGTAAAGGTGTTTCTGACAATCATAGCAGATGCCAAGTCTTTTTCATATGTTTTCAAAATATAAATATGCCCTTAAAATATTCCCGATTCAGTTATTTTGATTGTTTAGATCTGGAGGCATATTAGGCAAATATGGTAGCCTAGAATATAAAGACACAAATTACAACACTCTCAACATCAATTGACAATTTACATGAATATTTCTATCCATATACTATGACATGCAGTTTCTAAAAACAGAAAATGATTATGCATTTCTACCTAACAGCTTCTAACCATGAACATCTGAAATAATTGGAAGTAGATTGAATATTAGCCAGACCCATGTTGTTCAGCTGCATCTTACATCAAGTTTTAGAGTCACGGGACTCTAAACTGCCGTATAGACTTGAGTATAAGCTGAATTTTTCAGCTCTGTTTTTAGGCTGATCCCTCTCCCAGACTTATATTTGAGTCAAACTTAATTATTTTATTCTGTTGTCATTATTATTACATTTATTATTATACTCTATTTATTGTTATTACATTTACATTATTTTACTCTATTATGTTATTGCATTTATTCTTTCACTCTATTTATTATTGTTATTATTACATTTATTATCTTACTCTATTATTATTGTTACGATTACATTTCCATTATTTTACTCTTTTATTATTATTTTTATTAAATTTATTATTTTACTCTATTATTATTGGAAGGATATGCAAACACATTTACATTGAAGAAGGTTAGAATAATGCTTTAATCAGAGCTGGACAGTCTTATCTTAAATTACAGTTTTATGTAAATATTCAAAAACATTTAACCTACTGATGCCTCAATTAATGTAATTTTATTGGTATCCATTTTATTTTGAAATTTACCTGTAGTTGCTTTGACAATGACAATGCTTTGAAAAGAGCAGTGAGAAGAGAGAATGCTTAATCCATCAAAGTCTTTCTCCAGAGAAAGAATGAAAGAGAGAACTTGTATCACAAGACACATTTACTATGTGAAATGTACTTTACCCCTCACGTGCAAATAATTACCTTGTCAATTCTCTTCTCCATGAACTTCAATAGCACTCTAAAAGCATCCATATTCATTCCATCATATTTTATGTCTGCTTCTTCTGTGTTCTCTTGAGCTGATGGACTGATCAGCACATCCAGACATGACACTGGAACATTGCTCAAAAGGTTGATCGCATTGCTGAAAAGACATTTTTATGAACAGAATCTCAGAACATTTTGTTAAAAACACACCTAACAATAATACTACAATGTGAATTCCAAGCATTTGTAATGAAGAACATGGAATATGACATAAGAATATTGTTTTTGTTGTTAACTGCTGTCTGATCAGTTTCAACTTACATTGACGGTATGGATAGAGACCTCCAACCTGGCATCAACAGCCCAACACATATCTTGCTTATTTGACTGTATCCATTGGTAATGTGGACTTCTTCTTTTCCTAC
The DNA here is from genome assembly GCF_025583915.1 of Anolis sagrei ordinatus. Lineage (NCBI taxonomy): Eukaryota > Metazoa > Chordata > Lepidosauria > Squamata > Anolidae > Anolis > Anolis sagrei. Next base: position 32,187,658 of record NW_026847549.1, on the reverse strand, counting down.
TACCTTCTACCATACTAAGTATATGGGCCTTATATTTCAACACACAGCCATATGAGCTATGCTTATCTTGAACAACTACCCAGATACGTTTTAAGTAACAGAGTCCCCTGGCAGCAAAATTTTAGTTTCATTGTTTGTGTGGTCACAGCTGAGAGGAAAGAGATGAATTCATCAGATACTCGAGAGAGCTCCAAGATAAATAGAAAGTGCAGGGAGTGCTGGGAGCACCAAAGACAGAAGAAGGGAGGGAAATGTTTTCCAAACACTGAAGGTATGGGCAGAAAGAAGAACATCTAGACTGTAATGCATTTTGGTCTTTCCAAAAGTTCCTAGAACATGCAGATAATAATACTCCATTGACAGATACTATTATGAAACAGTGAAATACTCTGAAGAAAAGCTTTACATTGTCTCATATCCTCCAACCTTCCAGGTTCCAGAATTTATTATTTCTAAAGGTGATAACCTTATAGGAAGTCAAGACTAGACAGCTAAAAAAAACCTTGAAGGAGAAAATGCTGGGAGGACAAGGGAAAACATTTCTCAGTTTAACTTTGTGTTTGGTACTTTATACACATAATCGGTTCCTAAACTTAGGAAGCGAGAACAACAGTGAGGGCATGGGTTGTGCAGCTCTAGTGAGCTGTACCAAAGGCCAATTTCTACAGTCTTTAATAAAGAGCATAAATGTAAATTTCACTAAGATATATTTTTCAAAAGCAGAGGGGAGACCAAAGTATGTAGCCATATGGCTGGTTAAAAAGACCCATATTATTAATGAAGGGATGGTTCCTTTTGGCCATGTATGATTTACGCTGCAGTTTAAATGCTTTTGTTGGGGTTTTTTGAGTATATGTTATATATTGTGTTCACCTTTTCTAAACATACAGTGATATCTCAATTAACAAAGCCTCTAACAAAAAAGATACTATTTACAAAGTATTTGTATGGGAGCTTACTATTCACCTTGCTTTGTCTTCTGTCTAGCTGTTTTTTATTTTTTCACACTGGGAATCTGGTGAAGGAGAACTGGGAAAAGACAGGGTCTCAGTGTTGCATTATAGGAGTATATCTATAGTAAACAATGCAATAAACATCACCTAGGAAAGAATGGGATTCTACTCTAGTAAGGTAAAGGTTTCCCCTGACATTATTTCTAGGGGGGGGGGGGGGGGGGGGGGGGGTGTGGTGGTGCTCATCTCCATTTCTAATCCAAAGAGCCGGCGTTGTCTGTAGACATCTCCTATAATAACTTTATAATAACTTTATTTTTATATCCCGTGACCATCTCCCTGAAGGGACTCAAGGCGGCTTACAAGCAGGACCAAGCCAAACACAACGAAGTTTATCACTAAAAACAAATTTAAAACATAATAAACCTGTAACTATCTAATTAACAATTTAAAAACAATAGAGTATTAAAACAACCATGTAGTCAATCAAGACAAATCTCATTAACCAGAACCAGGAATAAGATGGGCAAGATCAGAAATTAGGGAGGGGTGGGCATGGACTTGTGCAAATAACATATTATAGGGTGCATGGAGCGCCATGGATTATTCCTCATTTTCCAGATCAATTAAAACAAACACTACTTTATCTGAACAAATGTAGTCAAATGAAGAAATGTCTCTGTGCTGCAATTTTTTGTTCCAGAAGTCTAAGTGCTCAGAGAAATTGTGCCGTTTTCTTCTATATTACAAAGTACAGTAATTGTTTTATTATTTGCTGCCAATGTGTCACAAAGATATGACTTTAAAAAACAACAGGAGAGTCAAGATGGACTAGAGACATGTTGATGAGCTCCAATCTTGCTCTTCATGTAAAATCACCAAGGAATAATAATAATACTTTTTTGTATTCCACCCTACCTCCCCAAGGGGACTCAGGGTGGATTCCAGTATAAACCAACACAAAGGCAAACATTCAATGTCTAGAAAGAGAAAGGCTTCCCCTTCTGGGGGGTGGTGCTCATCTCCATTTCTAAGCTGAAGAGCCTGCATTGTCTGTAGACACCTCCTAGGTCATGTGGCCAGCATGACTGCATGGAGCACTGTTTACCTTCCCACCCAGGTGGTACCTATTGATCCACTCACATTTGCATATTTTCAAACTGCTAGGCTGGCAGAAGCTGGGGCTAAAAGAGGGATCTCACCCCGCTCCCTGGATTCGAACCACCAACCTTTCAGTCAGCAAGTTCAGCAGCTCAGCGAGTTTAACCCACTGTGCCACCAGAGGGATTCTACTCTAGCAGAGTTAAATACTTTAAACTGAGTTAGAAGTATATTGAACATGTATTATGTACAATAGGCAAGCTGCTTCCAAAACCACTTTAGAGCATATATGAAGATCAAAATAGAAAGAAAAAGGGAAAGTAGATTTAGCTTGCTTCAGAGCTACCCTGGCACATTAAAAATGGAAATCATAGGAAAAGGCATGTATTTTGGAAGAAGCTTTCAAGAGGTATCTAGAAGAGTAAATTGTTTTGTTTCACTTGTGCAAGGTTTACTTGATGTGGATGGTTCAAGTAATGTGTATATTGTTTGTTCAAAATGAAAAGTTTGCTAAAACATGTTGAACTGATACTCTTTTTCTGTGGTGTGGGCAGGCACATCTCCCTATTCTACCAATGGTGCCAAAGTTTATGTTAAAGAAATAAAGTTCAGGAAAGCATGTATTTCATTAAGTGAAGTATTTTTGTAATTGGACCTCCAATACCTGAGAATTTTGGATTTTCAGCTGGAGAAGAGGTGGTTTAGGTTGAATTTACAATAATTATGCTAATACAAACAACTGGATGCCAAACCCTTGGAATCAGAATTTAGAGGGCTAATTGGAATCACTGTCTAGTGCATTTGCATTTCTCTTTGTCCAGTTTATTGTTCCTGTTACTGAAGGTTATTAGTTTGCAAGCATTATGAGAGACTTTCTGAAGCCATTATGAGCAGCTTCAAAACAAAAGTACAATTTTCTCCATCCATATCTTGTAGGTCATCTTAAAATGAGGCTTGTAAAAAAAAAACCCAAATCTTTTCAGACTTTATGGTTTGAGAACTTAAAGTAGATATTTCTTCCCGGGTTTGAATGTTTAATTTTGGGATCATTACATACATTAGGGAGTTAAAATATTTTAATCTGAGTTAGAAGTATATGAATATAAAAACAAAATTTGAAAACAGACTAGGATGCTGCTAGTTTATGGTAAAGGAAAACAAAAAGCTGAGGGACAGCAATTTGTGTTACATATCCTCCAACCATTTAAGGTTACATTCTGAACACAACAGAGCAACTAATCTTGGGGAATTTACTGGATGGCTTTGGCCAAGAAATGTTGTTGTTCTATCTCATTTGATGCACATATTCTATTGCAAAGTACTCAAGAAGAGAAATTTCCAAGTAAATCCTCTACTCACAGTATAGCTTATATTCGCCTGCCTCTCGGTTGAAGCTGCAGAACCAGAAGCTAAGCTCATGCTATAAATTAGGCTTTCCTGAAGCAACTATTCACAAAAAAACCTGCCTTCAAGAAAAAAAAGAATGGGCAAGGAACAGCAAATTCAACACAGCAAAAGAAAAAAAACAAAACCCTAAAACCGGCAGCTTGGAGACTTTCTACAAAAAGCTCCTTTTTACTGGTTTCTTATTAAGCAATGGTGTTCCCAAACACCTACAAAATTAATTTTCTGGATCACTGTGCTTCAGCTATTCTTTTCAATAACCAAAGCCTGGCTTTCTGATCTTTGTCACTCTGCCTGACAGTTTTATTTGTGGTAGAGGAGTGTATGAAATTCTCCAGCTACCAGGAAGTCAGCAACGGTGCACAGATCTGCACAATAGTGTTTGCATTCCTGCTCCAGGGGGTAAAATGCTGCCTCGCTCTCAGCTTCCTAGAGATCATTAATCACCGAGACATGACATCCACCCACTACTGCTCTCAGCCCCCTCCTGATATGCAAATGTGGATGCAAACAACCACTTAACACCATTGAAAGCCTTGATTAAAAACTTATTAGCAGCCAAACATGGCATTTATTTCAAAATGCAATAATTTAAATTGTGGATATTCTAAAGTGACAAGAGCCACCTAAACTTAGGTGTTATGCACTTTTTGGTCGGCCCAAACATGGTATTGTTTTGTGGATTTCAGTTTACAATAAATACCCTGCATTCAAACAAGGAGAACAAAAAAGTTATGATTTAAACGTTAACAGAATTGTTTTAATTTGTATACTTTTTGGGAAATGGGGACATCTAGTACAGGACACCTTATTATAAATAAACCTTTCAAAAATGTCCAAAATAATATTTGAAATGTAAAACAAACATATATTAAAACATCTATTTATCATTTATTTAAATCAAATCCATGCCGATACACACACACACACGGTATTTGGATGGTCAGGAATAAACTGAAAAAAAAAATGTTTGACTATTTCTATAGCACATAAAGTTGTCTAAATGTTAGAAAAGTAAAAATGTATTTATTTTTCTCCAATGCTTGAAGACAGATTTCGTCAAACAGCATGGGGCATTTTCTAATGTCAAGGGGGAACTCTGCTCTACCCAACCAACAACGCTTGCTTTTAGAAAATTTAGGCGGGTTCTAAGTGATTTTTCTTACAAAGATATAAATCCCAATTATATATAAAGACAAGAGCTGCATATTCAATGATATGGATTATGCTGTGTATATGTATGCGTGTCTTTTCAAGTTAACTTATGATGACCCCATGAATTCTATACTTTTTCCAACGAGGAATCCGGAGTGGTGGCTTGGCCAGTTTCTTCCTACAGCGCCTGGTATTTATTGGTGATCATGCATCACCAATGAATCCTGCTTAACTTCCAAGATCAAATAGGATCTGGTACCACATGCTTCTTGACAGCATCAAATCTGTTTGCAAACACAGGCTTTCACTGATTTAGCAACCAGCCAGGAAACTGTTTAAATAAGGGTTCAGCAACTCTGGCAAGTCTGAGGACTAATTTTTCTGCTGATGGGATCGCCAAGAGAACGTCCAAGGATGCTAACAAATAAGGAGGGCAGAACAGAAGTGTCCAGAAATCAACTTCTGGTTTTCAAATAGGAGGCTTTTAAATTAAGTATTGGACAATCTGAAAGGTGAACCATAACTGAAAGGTGAACCATAGCTTCTGAAGGGCTTACAAGACAGGCAGTTCATCCTTCCCCCTTTTCCCTAAATAAGACAGAGCACAGAGGAATATTTGCTGCACAAACAGGCATGAGGAGCATCCTTTATCCACTCCTACTTGAAACCAATTGTTCTGCTTAAGATAAATACAGTTTATCGAAGACTTACATATCTCATATATGTGAAAATGAAACTCTAGAATGAGTTGTTACCATACCCACTTAGGACTTTTTTTTGCACACAAGATGATATCACTTCTGGTCAAAATAAGTTCCCATTTAGGCTATAAAATACATTAGTGTGACACAGCTAATAATTTGCATATTGACTATATGTTGTTATTTAAATATTGTAGTGGCAATTGAACTCCCTGTTGTATGCATTACTCAGAAACTGGCTCCTCTGGGGAGAAAAAGGAGGGAAGAAGGGAGAGAGGGAAAAATGATTATTGTTTTTATTTCCCCATGACCCTTTGTGGCTATAAATGAACTACATTCCGTTTTCAACTCCTCAGTGTCAATTGGGGGGGGGGGGGCACAGAGATAGGAATTTATTTATTTATTTATGTGCTTGTATACCACTAATATCTCAGCCTAAGTCGGCGACTCATTGCGGTTTACAACAGTTAAAAAACAGTTAAAAAACAGTATTCAATTTAAAAACATAGAACACATATACAATACAAATTATTGGGCCACCAATAATAATTCCGTGCATCTCGTAACTCAAATCCCAATCCAATATTCGGCGTCCATGATTACCAGTCCTTTAGTCATCAACATTCGATTGCCACGGCTAACCGAATGCTTGTTTAAACAGCCATGTTTTCAATCTCTTCCGAAACACCATCAGCGAGGAGGCTGATCGTACCTCTAAAGGGAGGGTGTTCCAAAGCCGAGGGGCCACCACAGAAAAGGCCCTGTCTCTCGTTCCCGCCAGCCGCACTTGTGAAGCCGGCGGGATAGAGAGCAGGGACTCTCCAGAAGATCTTAGGGTCCTGGTGGGCTGATAGGCTGAGATACGTTCGGATAGATAAGTTGGGCCAGGAATAAAAGATTCTGCCATTCTGTCAATTCACTGCCAGCTTCCTTTAACATATCATTGAACTATCCTTTTCCACATATTAGAAGCTAATGATGCAAGAGTACAAAGTAAACAAAGATACATGCAATAAACACACCAATAAATAAAACTGGGATTCTTGTGACATACCCATTTCCCCTTCTTGACTCAATAACTTTTCTCACATTTTGTTGTAATAGACATTTTCAATCATCACTTGTCAAGTTACCAAAAATGTAATGGCTATCCGTAAAACACATGAATGATAAACCTTGATTTTGAGTCCGACATGTTGGAATTCTAAAGCACAGAATTTCAGACTTTAATCTCACACATAATCCACACGAATATGCTATGATCTACACTCTGAATAGAGGGCAGTATGTGTTCACACCTAGAATCTTCATTTCTGTAGAGCACAATAAGTGCATCAACTGAACAAGAAAACTAGATATCAACAAACAGGGAAAGGCAGGAGAAGAGCCATAATCACGAGGAGAAGAAGGAACACAACAGTTTGATTATGGCACATAGAAGATGATGTAAAAGGGAAACAGAAGGAAAAGTGCAGTGAGCCAGGGAATATGCCTAAGAAGCGGCTTTTCAGGAACAGATAATGCAGCAAGACAGACTAACTGTGGTCGCAAAACTCTGTTCATATACCAGTGGGTCTACGGCTGTCATATTACTAAGATCTAACTGTCATCAAGTAAATAAACTCACCCTCTATCAGGCTTTGTTTCAGCAGGTTATGCCTTTAATTTCAAGACCTACCCACACATGTTTGAGAGTTGGCAGGAAAGAAGAGAAACAAGTGAGCAATTATTTACATCCCAGGCAAGATCTATAGCACCTAGTGTGAAATATTTTTTATAGCTGCTTCAAACTTTACTTAAGAGAACCACACATATACAAACTCAGGGTGTATTGAACAGAGCACTGAGGAGAGGGTGGGCTGAAATGAGCTAACTACACAGGCTACGAACTATAGTTTCTGATGGTTGCTCTTAACTAAACAGTGCACTAAGCACAGCATTTCCGCCTTGCCTGCACATCCATCTCTTAATAAGGTTAGTATGCCATGCTCTCCCAGCATACAAAAGAAAAACTTCACTATGAGACACAGGTCATGACAGACCCATTTACAGTCTTTAAAGTTTTTGAAATAAAAATTGAATCCTTTAATATGAAGTATAGAGAGAACGCCTGTTCCTCTATCTCTTGAAAACTCAAAAAAGTTGTTTCGTAATGTCAAGAGTTTTAGTTAGAACTGGCATAACATGGTCTTCCCTAATATGATGCCCTCCAGATAAGTTGGACTACAACTTCCATCAACCCCAGCCAAGCTTGCTTTGGATCTACCTCCACAGAATCACTGTCTCAAAGATACTTTATTCAGTTTTTAAAAATCACGTTCCAATAATTCTATGCCAATCCTGCTGTTCACTTAAATAAAAAAATAGTATTTTAACGTGTCCAGGGACTGAAAAATCAAGTCAAGAACTGAAACGTTCTATTAGCTAAATGCTCAGTGATGACTGCTTCTAACAGTGCAGCTTGAGAAATGTAACCTTTGGGTAACCTTTGGGTAATTGTCTGCATACAGCTAAGTATCAATAACTTTAAAATGAAAATATTTACACATTCGAATTAGAAATATTATGAAAGCAAGGACTGACATCTTCAGTTCATAGTGAAAGCAAAATGAAAATAAAGGCATTACTTTCCATTTAAAGAAAGAAAACAGGCAATGGAGAGTAACAGAATGGAGCAATAAAATTTTATTACATCTAGTAGACAAGTGCCAGATGAAATTGGACTATCCTTTGAATAAACAGATTCACCAACCTGTGCAACTCTTCTGTTTTATCTTCAGTGGGACCCTGAGTTAACAAGCAATGACGCAGAATAGCAGCCATATAACGAAATTCATGAGAGTCATTCTGTATAAATATAAATTGTGAAGAAAAACATATTTCACTGTCTTCAAATGATGAGGTGAAGTTAAATAAAAGGATTGTCATGTTGTGAAAATCCTTATCAACATGAAATTTGTTTTGCACACTCATCTCAAGCTATCTCTTAATTAAAATGTTGTTACTTCTATTACAACTCTGCATGGTCACTAATCTTCTCACTCTATACCCTTCTTTTTGAGCACTCGGAGCAATTAACAAATGGAATATTCAAATCTGGTTACATAAGTGTGGATAAAGCTGACATAAATATACAAATTCAGTACTACTTGTTATTCCAGAGCATTATTTGTACAAATACGATGAAGTCCGAGTAAGCTGCGCCCATAATGAAAGATTCTCCATTCTACTTCCCTCACACCCTCAAAATTTGTTTTAAGGCAGTGGTTCCCAACCTGTGGTCCATGGACCACCAGTGGTCTGCAAGAACTAAAATATGGTCTGCAGCCTCACCGTTTCTACACCACTGCAATGAGAGCGACTGGTCTCGTAAAACCTTCTTATAGTGCTGAAGCTTATTAAATATGGTTTTCTGTGGGCAAGCAGATGGGAACTACTGGATAGCATATGTTCTGTATCAGAAACTAGAGCTGATGTGGTCTATCCAATGAAATTTTCTGAATCAGCACCCCAAACCGAATCAAAAGTTGACCAAAAACGGATTCGTAACCCTTTTGGTACTAATGTTAGAGAATGGTCCCAAGTCAAAGTGGTCCCTGGTGAAAAAAAGGTTGGGAACCTAGGGGGTTGAAGTACAACTGAGGAGAGGGAGAGCTGGCAATGATGACTACTAATATCCAGCTCTCCTTATGGAATATTAATTGATATGATCAGGAAGGTCTACTGTGCTGCACAACAGAGCTGGCCCTTGATAATCCTTGACTACTCTAGTCAACACAGTCCCAGCCTCCTACCAAACTCAGGAAAGCCAAGTACTATTCAGTCTCACTCCTCCCTGCATTCTCTCAAGAGCCTAAATAAGGAGGCAGGCTGAACATGGAAACAAAACTAAAACCAACCAAAGTCAACAAGATGCAATATTGTCTAACTTTTTCCCCCAACAAAGATGTTCTTTTCTAGCAACAAACACACTCCTTAGGACACAAAATTGTCAGGACACATCTATTGCCCTTTAGCACCCAAAAACTTCATTGAGAGTACATTAAATGCTGGACATTGGGAAAATACCTAGAATGATGAGTTTCTATATCCCTTTCCCCTCAATGCAGTTCTAAAATACACTCTGTACATTCTTATCTATAATAATTCCTTATAGTTACTATTAATCAATGGACAAAGTTTGCACACCACTTTTAATTTACAAGAGCTCCACTTTTATTGAACTTTTTTAAAAGGCAAAACAACGTTTCTCTAATAAGCAACTGTGGGGAATACTTATTGAAAATGTGCAAGCACACAACTTCGATAGGAAAAGTTAACTTTCATCTACTTTTTAAAAAAAGTATCAGTTTTCCCTAGCATTAAATGTACTTCTCCACTATAATAAATAAGTAACAAACTTTATACCCTGCCACCAACTCCCTAATGGGGACTTGAAGCGGCTTACATGGGGCATTATGTACAATCCAGTGAATTACTCTTTTTTGGGGTGCATCCCTAGGCTACCAAGATAAGGTACTGTGGTAGTGAATTAAGTTACTACTTCTAAAGAAGGCAAGTGTGACTGCAACCTAAGGTATGTTTGCACTACCCAGCTTTCTCCAGGTAAACTAATGACAATCCTTTTTTCTTTCTCTTCAGGAATGCTTTCTCTTGCAGTGGTACAATTAACTGCATTCAGAAAAAGAAACATAAAAATACTATGCAAAGCAGCAAGCTGGGATTTTATGCATCTCAGGATTTGCTGTTGACGGCTGTAAAATACAGAGCACTGCTTCAAACACAGTCCTTCCCAGATAGCAGAATTCTATCCAAATTAACTAATGTGGACCTAAAACAGATTCTTCCAAAATAGAAGAATCATTTTACATCCTGGATTTTGTGTAGTTCCTCCTGCTTTATTATTAAGAATGACTCTGTAAGTGAGTAGTTAATTGAATAAGCATCAATCACCTGAATATTGAGCTTAGAGATACCACAAGCATGTCAATATAGACAATCTTACCTGCACTACTAGAGAAATAAGGTCTGGTCAGGACATTTCTTACCTCACTGTGTACATTCCAACTGTCAAGAGTAACATTAAAGAGAGCTTTCAGCGCTTCAATGGCACAATCTGTCTCTTGTACTGACAAAGGTGACATTTCCTGTTCTTCAGCTGTGATGTATTTATCTGTCCATTTTATGCTAAATGCACTTTCCAGGGCCTGAGTCAACAGTGGCAACCCCTGGAGATCATATCTCAACTGTGATCTGATATCTGGGTGCAAAAGGGAAAGGAGGAAGAGGAGTCGCAAATCAAAGCACTTTATGTCTTCGACAAACTGTTGATCCTTGCATTTTTTCAGGAGATTGCAAAGCATAGCTGCCAGATTCAGTTCCAGACTAAGTTTCTGGGCAGCTGGGCTATTAAAAACAATGTTACAAAGGCATTTTAAAGCTTCCACTATGACAGGGAAATCAGTCACATCTTCCAAAGGATCCTCCAGAGAATCCAGCTTTGCCAGCTTCATCAAGATCTGCATGTTCTTCTTTGTTGTTACGGGAACTAAGACTTTCTTGTCTCTTGAGAGAATACGCAGAGCCTCCAGACAAGTAACTCTACATGATGTTTTTATTTCTTTGTCCAGTAGATGTAATATTTCTTCACAGAGTTGCTGAGAATTTTAAGGAGCAGGAAGGGAGAAAAGGAAATGTCACTTTGGCATTGAAGAATGGAACCCAATGATAATGATAGGATGCTCTTCAAAATAATAGCTTAGTATACTTTTACCTGGCTTATTATTAAGAAACAATAAGCAAAGAAATAGCCTATTACTTATTGACTGAATCAGCATATTGGTTCAAGTAACAAAAATCTTCTCACCTTTACTATCAACATACAGTATTAGTTCAGTTTTGTCACACAAAGGTTTGAAATGTCCTAAGCATGAGCCTATGAATATATACGTAATTATAGTATCTTCTTAGGAATCCAGTAACAATTCAGGCATCCTTTAACTCAAAACTTTAAGGCTTTTATGTGGATATCTATGCCTGCATCAAATATAAATATTCTTTGTCCACTGAGCAGGCTCAGCTTTTATTAGACTATCCCCCCATCCTAATCTATTTCAGGCTATAGTAATTTTATGCTTAGTTTCAGCCACTTAAATAAATTCTTGTCTTTTTTCATTGGTAGCTATTATTTTTGACTCTTTAAATATAACATCTTACTCTCTATCAGAAAAATATGCATACAGACAACCTGGTCTTCTCTAATGTTTACATCCATGTACTCTACTAGAGACAAGGATACTAGAGACAAAGTTGAAGTACTTTGGCCACATCATGAGGAGCCAGCAAAGCCTAGAGAAGACAATTATGCTGGGGAAAGTGGAAGGTAAAAGGAAGAGGGGCCGACCAAGGGCAAGATGGATGGATGGCATCCTTGAAGTGACTGGACTGACCTTGAAGGAGCTGGGGGTGGTGACGGCCGACAGGGAGCTCTGGCGTGGGCTGGTCCGTGAGGTCACGAAGAGTCGGAGACGACTGAACGAATGAACAACAACTCTACTCTTGAGTAGGAGAACTGTAACTCTTTCCTGGAACCCTGATCTCTCCATTCTCCCCAGGCGTCTCTTTTTCTGACCCCCCCCCCCCCAAAGAATAAACTGCTTCTCCTGAAATTATTCAGGAGAGGCTATTCGCCTTTACACTGTTAAGTAACCCACCCCATTCCGAACTCGTACAGGCTCCAAGGTTGCTTTTTGCCCAGTTATGTGACAATGGCACAATCTGTATGAGTGCTTAAAAGCCTGTACAGGCAGTAGGAGAAATAATGATCCTGTCAGAGAGATGACCCAAAAGCAGGTTTACTTGAATATATTGTCAAATATTTCATGTAGACATTCTATAATTGCAAAGGCTTGATTAGTGCAGCTATTCTGTTTGAAAACAAAACTGCAAGTTGCCCAGCTAGAAGAGAGTGCCATGTACCACACTGTATAGAACTCACTGGCACTTTGGTCTCATTGGAGATTATCTGCCAAAGGACATGATGTTCCTTGTCTTCCAAACACATGATAATTGGCATTATGTCACACTGCCTTCTCTGGGTCTGGCTTTAAGATTTTATAGTTCATTATGTTTTTCTGACCTAGGGCCTTCTTTATTTTAAGTATTCTGTAGATTTTAATTAAGTCCTCCATAGGGGGCTCATGAGATAGACATGCTTTTAATTTATTGAATTCAATCTAGTCTTGGAGCCTTTCAGTGGGCCAAACGATTTTCATCAAGTCAATGAGAACTCCAGGAATAAAGCAGACCATAAATAAGCTGCTTTCTCCCTCTTCAGTTTCTCTACAATTCACACAAACCCCTATAAGGGCCGACAACATCTCTATTGTTGCCTGTGTATGGTACAAAAAGTTGAGACTATAATGAGAAAGCAGTTAAAATCTTAGCTACAAGCAACCCCTGAGATCACCAAACAATATTTAAGTTGAGCATAACCTGGGGGCAGCAAAACAATTTCCTATCCCACTGAACATGCAGATTAGCAAATTTTAAGTGAGACTATTGTGACCTGAGAGCTGCAGCCTGTCCATCATCCACACGGAAAAAGGGGCTCTCTACTCTCTGAAAGCTTGTACCACAATACATGCGTTACTCTTTAAAGTGCAATACAATTATTTAAATTATTTATTAATTTTGCCCTAATGTAAATAAAGATACATACATTGAGCTAGATATACTGAGAAGTTTGTATAGATACCAAGGCAAACATGTTAAATATAATTTTGTTGCTTTTAATTGTTCCACTTTCATTTAAGCTACCTGCTGATTTGAATACCACCACAGGTAAAATGCAGTCATTGACATGTTGAGCTGCAACTCCTAGTATCACACAACATTAGCTATAGTGGCTGGGGTTGATGGGAACCACCACATTATACCTAGGGGGACCACACTTGGCCAATGTCTACAAAAATAGAATCTACTTTTAAACTTTTTTTTTGCAGTTTGTACTCACATGCTGGCAGGAGCATACAAGGCATACATGGAGAGAATAAAACATGACAAGAGTCACATGAGATTGGTGAGCAGATCCAGTAAGGAGCAGGGTTCTATAAGGTAAAGCTCTCCACAACTAGAAAACTCTACTACCTTTGGGAGTAGTGTTAAGCTAATCACACTTTTTAAAAAAATCTAAACTTGTTCTTTTTCATTAGCATGCCATGATGTTTTGTATTGACACACTAGGAAAATAACAAGGAAGAAAGCGTAAGATTATTGGTGAGCAGTTGGGAGTCAGTTTTAATAATAACAACATAAATGAATGGTATGAAATAATTTTCTGACTAGGAACAGCCAGTAATAAAGGATTTTACAGGAACAGAAACTCAGCTTCCTTTATTAAGCTGCAGATGAATTTGCTTAGCGAGTGAGCTGTACCTTGCAGCTATATAATTACAGGTTACCTACGTTTTCAAGAAGCCAGAGTATCATCTGTCTATATTCAGTTCATATTTCCAAGGTTTATTCTCCAGTTTATGTTTATTTTTCCATAAGAGTTATACAAAACTAGCTTGTTCATATAAAAAGGCCAAAGACTCTATAGGCATCCTAGAGACTTATCAGTAGTCTGTGCTTCGTCGGATGCATTGTTAGCTATGCAATATGACCTAACATTTCAGGCATATAAATACTAAACAGTTAGAGGTGGGAATATAGACAATGAGGTGTTCAAATTGCACAGAGTGTGTGACCACATTTCTTACGAGAATGTGATATTGCATGACAGCTGATGACTTAGTTTACTTACGGAAAGAAAGACTAATTATTAAAAACACCAACATTATATAATCAATTAAACATTAATTATGTGCTAATCAAGCTGTAATAATTTTTCCTCACCCAACATTTTTGTGCAATAGTTTTGTGCACTATTCAAAGACCTGCCTGTAACTTCTATCCACTTGGGTTTGCTATGACATTCCTACACAAAAGAACTCCACTTTTTATTTTCAGTGCCTTGCTTTTATCAGTCCATCCTTGGACGTAATATCTTGAAGCCATTAGGCAACCCATGTTGCGGTACAAATTATTGGCAGTCATGGGATGGACACAAACTATTACAAAAGTGGAACTGTTCCATGATGTCTCACATTAATCCTCTAGTAAACTGCTCTTCTATCTGATGAAAGGCAAAAGATGAAATTTTCCAAGACTGGATAACAGAGAGAAATTCGTATTATCACTAATTCAATGAAGTAAAAAATAGAAGCTAACAGGACCACTATCAATAATCTAATACAGTGTTTCCCAACCTTTGATCCTGCAGGTGTTTTGGATTTCAACTTCAAGAAATTCCAGCTAGCTTACCAGTTGTTAGGAATTGTGGGAGCTGAAGTCCAAAACACCTGGAGGACTAAAGGTTGGGAACCACAGATCTAATACCTGCTTGCAGAGGAGGTGATTTGTAATAAGGAAAAGTACAAGAGAACAATCACTATTAACAACTCAGATTTGACTAGATGTTTCAATATATATTTCCATACAATTAATTCAAATTAACTGCACAAGTATGAATTGAAACATTCTAGCACACATTTTAATTCATATCCCTGTACAACAGTGGTTCTCAACCTGTGCATCCCCAGGTGTTTTGGCCTACAACTCCCAGAAATCCCAGCCAGTTTACCAGCTGTTAGGATTTCTGGGAGTTGAAGGCCAAAACATCTGGGGACCCACAGGTTGAGAACCATTGCTGTATGAGGAAGCCCCAATCCTCTGAGATACTCAGGAGAGGTCCTTCTTCCAGTCACACCATAAATATGGTTGGTGGGGACATTAGAGTAGGCCTTCTTGGTGGATGCCTCTGGGCTCTGAAATTCTCTTCCCAGTGAGGTTACAATGACTTCCTCCATATTATGCTTCCAGCATCAGGCTAAAACATTTTTTGTCAGGAGGGATTTTAAAACAGGTTTTTAAGAAAAGGACAAGGGGTGTTGCATGGGCTTAGGAATAGTTTTTAACACTATTTTAACTAGTTTTAATTATTGTAATACTTAATTCTGTTTTAATATTTATATTTGTAGGCTTCAAATTGTATAGTTTTCAGGGTTGTGAGCCAGTTTGTATCTCAGTCCTGGGAGAAAAGAAGCATTCAAATAATAATAGTAACAATAACAATAATAAATCTAATTTGCTGTGACATACTGTGTTTTTATGAGAGTAAAATAATAATATAATCTTGTTGTGTTTCAAATAACAATAATAATTTCATATGTGATCAGAATAGCACACAATAGCCCAAATGTGGTCATGCCACTTATTTCTACTCTTTGGTTCTTGGTCTTTAATCAGCTGACTCTGCTTAAGACAAGTCACAAGCCAATAAATTGGAGCCTGGCATTGCTACTACAACATCAAAACTGAATAAACAGAGTCCCTATGCAAAGAAAAAAAAACATGTGATGCAGCATACTACACAGTCAGTATCAATGATTGAACATGCTTACCTTCCTTTTCTCTTCATCAGAGGGTTCAAATTTGAAAATGGCTTTATTCTGAAAAACAGTTTAAAATGTGAAAATTTTTCACATTCAAGGATACACGTTTCATTTTCTCAGAATAGTTTTAATCTTACAGCACTGATGAACTCAAGTCACTTACAATAAAATCCTCTTGAATTTATGTTTTAGACAGTTTAGGTGTGTGATTGAAAGAGAAACCAAAACAAACTTCTTTTGCATTTCTCTCACATAATTCTGCTTATAATAGGGTACAAAACCTTCAAATTCAATGAATGATCATGCTGATGGCAAGCAAAAGAAAATGGGATTCCTTAGATGGCTAGCAGATAGAAGCTGTGTGTGTCACTATTGATGGAAAGTAACACTAACAAATGGGAAGTACTTCTGCCCTGGATGTTCCAATACACCTACAGAAAACTAGCGTTCAAATGTCACCTGTGGTAGGTCTCAAGACAGAGCATTTGAGGACTGCCTTGGATGTGTTGTATCTAAAGCATCCTCKCRCCCCCCCCCCCCCCCCAATGAAACTGAACATCGTGTAATTAATTTCCTTCCTACTGAAATCAGTGAGATTACGGTTTTAAAGGATAATCACTGCTGTGGTACTAAGAGTCCTGTACCTTAGAGGATTTGAGCAATGATAGACAACCCATCACCTGACTTCTCACGCCATTGTTAGTTATCCTTCACCAATGCCAATTCTTTAATATCCTAGCAATGACTCACTCAGATGTTAATACAATATAATCTTAAACATTTTTATTCAGAAAAAAATCTTGAGCATATTCAGAATTAATTCCTCACAGGAGTGCTCAGGATTATACTAACAAGAGAACTAACCTATTTTCTGTTTATCGCATACTAGTTAAGTTTAGGAGTTTAAGGACTTACTACAACAGCTGTTGAAAAGAATTACAGCAGTTGACTGAGAATAGGTCAATAGTTGGCTGCTGGCCATAGTAACTAAGTGGAAAACTTGAGGTAAGTGAATATGTCTACTAAAATATTCAGCAGTGAAAGTGTAACTGCGTCAGTAGTCTTGAAACATAATGCACAAGGAGTCTGACAATTTAATCTGGGTGCAAATGGATGAGACTCACATGCCCTGTGCAAGCAATAGCCTGAATTCTGACCCCAACTACACAATGCTTTCAAGACACCCACCAAGAAATAAATATTTCAACTAGAATCCAAATTGTTTGCTTCAATCAAATATTTTAATTATCTTCACAATATACTAGACAGCAATGTAGATCAGTGGAGCACAGTTGCTATCGCTCGCACTCCAGTAACTAAGCAACCACTCTGTGAGCCAGATGAAGCTTCAAACCTAACCTTGCTTAGAGCATTTGATCTCAGGAGCACAGATACTTAATGGCACAATCCTCAGCTCAGAGAAACAAATAGTTGTCTACTCCAGCTAAATGGGTCATTTTGCTTTCAGTTCTTCACAGTGCATCTAGAGGGGTGTTAGCTCTGACATGTTGGGGAGGATGGAGATGTCAGATATTCATTAATAGTATAAACTATGGGTGCATTTAACGTAGAATTATTGCATTTTGACAGCACTTTAACTGCTATGGCTCAATGCTATGGAGTAATGGGAGTTGCAGTTCACCAAGGTCTTTAGCCTTCCCTGCAAAAGAGCGTTGGTGCCTCACTGAACTACAAATCTTATTATTCCAGCACTGAGTCATGGCATTTAATATAGTGCAAATGCACCCAAAAGATGACAATACAGCAGCTTCAGAACTTTTATTAGGCCAAACCATAATGCAGCATGAGCACGCTTCCGAATTTTGCAGAAAATGCCTTGTCAGGATGATGGGTGAATTTTTGCTTCTCATCCACCCCCCACCCCCATTTGAAAATACAAATGAAGATACAGCTCTGTAGAATTTTGACTGGTGTTAACCAACTGAAGATTCTGTAATTAGTTTAACTATTTTTTCTAAAAGAAAAAAAGGATTTCTGCTTCTATTTGCATTTTATACAATATAATACAGGCCCTTTAGTCTAAGGGTGTTTCTGCACTGCAGAATTAATGCAATTTGACTTCACTTTACCTTCTATGATTCAATGCTAGGTAATCCTGGGTGCTGTAATTTGATAAGGCACTAGCACTCTTTGGCGGAGAAGGCCAAAGGCCCTGCAAAACTGTAAGTCCCAGGATTCCACAGGACTGAACTAAAGTAGTGGTTCCTTTGGTCCCCCAGGTGTTTTGGACTTCAGCTCCAACAATTCCTAACAGCTGGTGAACCGGCTGGGATTTCTGGGAATTCAAGTCCAAAACAAATGGCAATCCAAAGGTTGGGAACCATTGAACTAAAGTGGTCAAATTGTATTAATTCTCCAGTGTAGCTGCACCCCTAGTCAACATACTCCAAATCACAGAATAGCACGTTACAGTTCCACAGAGCTAGGTGTGTTTTTTCTAACCCTTCTCATTACTGACAGCTAGATTTTATATGCTATATATACGAGAGAGAGAGGACTACAGTATTACACTGGAAAAGGAAAATGACTTATTAATATAGGTGCACCTTATTACAAGATCAAAATGCATTCTGGATGAAAACCAAGGAGAATGTAAAAGCTACCTCTTTAAATATAAATGAGAAAACTGCAGGCAGTTAGTGATAATGACAGTGGCATGACAGGACAGATTGATTAGAAAGGAAGGAGAAATGCAGTAAACATTGCAAAAATCACATATTTCTTTATATAATTGGGGGGGGGGGGGTCAGAAATCCAAGAATGAAAATATACTTGGTGAGTACAGTAGGGGCAGGCTGATTATTTACAAATATTTGGTAAAGGAAAACATTTGAATACAGGCACAAAGGAAGGGACACTGAAGGTGTTATCCCATGCAAACTTGGAAGAAAGTGCTACTATGTAAAGGTAAATTCTGTCTGCATCTTCCATATGGTCAAACAGGAGATGCTGCCGGGAGAAATGTATTATTATATCATCATCATCATCATCATCATCATCATCTATATGCACATTTTCTCATGATTTCCTTCCAAATATGACAGATTGAAGAGGTTTTGCAATAAGAATAGTACTAGAGTAGAATACTTAAATCAAGTAAATGTATAGGAATGCTGGGTTACCATTCAGCAGCTGGTTTAATTAATCTACCACCAACTTGACTCCTAATATATGTTAATCAGATATATGCCCAGTTTTATTTGCAAGGAATGGCACTCAAGGAAGTTAACAACAATGAAATGGTATTCAAATAGATAGAAATATTATTTTGTTGTTACATAAATGGCTGTAAAAAGAATCCAGGATCACCTATTAAACTGGGGCAGAGATCTATGGCCCCTCCAATTGGACTAAGTGAACTGATGTCT
This sequence comes from Anolis sagrei ordinatus, assembly GCF_025583915.1. Taxonomy (NCBI): domain Eukaryota; kingdom Metazoa; phylum Chordata; class Lepidosauria; order Squamata; family Anolidae; genus Anolis; species Anolis sagrei. The sequence goes on along the minus strand of NW_026847549.1, from coordinate 32,168,459 downwards.
ATGAATGCTTATGCAAAATAAACCAGTTCGTCTCAAAAGTGTTACAGGATTCCTTTTTGTCAGTAATCATGCTAATATCCATGAAACTGTTTAAAACAGTTTCAGAAATGGCTGGTCAACTGCAGAAATGTTGCAATTTGAAGCTGTTCCCTCTTTATTTCGAAAACAGAAGGAGCCCATCTGGAGTCCCAATCCTAATATATTTCTCCCACTCTTTTTTAAAAAAATGTTTTTATTAAAGTCGGGATACAGAAAAAACTGCAACAGGATTTTGATAATTACCCAAAAACAAAGTGAAGTTTAATGAGCCATATTAATTGTAAATATTTACTCCTAACATTACAGTCACTGCACTGTAATGGTTTGATTGCTAGACAAGGGGTGCATCTACATTGTAGGACAAATGCAGTCTGGCACCATTTCAGCTGCCTGGGCTCAAAGCTATGGAGTTCTAAGATTTGTAGCTCAACAGCTTTATGAACAAGCGTTTGGTTAAGCAGTGCAACCAATCATAGGAAGACGGTAAATGGAACATAGGAATGGCACAAGGATTATGAGAACGGATCTGATTTCAACTGAGGCGTTATGTTATGTCTGTTTTGTTGATCTGTCTTGTTGATTGTTAACTATTGTGGATTGATGCTGTTGATCCTGTTTGTTGCATTGTTATGTTTTAATTGCACTGACACTGTTTGATAATTGTACCATGTAAACCGCATTGAGTCGCCTGTTAAGGGCTGAAAAATGCGGTATAGAAATAAAGCAAATAAATAAATAAATAAACAGCACTCTTTGGCAGAGAACGCTACAGACCTTATAAGACTACAACTCCCAGGATTCCAGAGGATTGAGCCACGGCAGTTAAAGTGGGGTCAAACTGCATTAATTCCTGGGTATAGAATGCACCACCCAGTCATAGAAGCCCATTGAGTGACCCTGATTGAGCCAGTCTCAGAAGAAGGCAAAAACCTCATCTGAACCAACTGGACAAGAAAATCCTGGGACAGGTTCTAAGGTTGGAAACAACTGGAAGGCACAAACAACAAAATATAAAAGAATATGTTGCATGCCCCTGTTTTTTTTTTCAAATGAGTTTCATTGATAAGACACTGTCACAAAACACAAAGTGTTTCACCTTTATTATCAGCATACTATATTAGTGCTATGACTTGAAAGCACACAACAAAATGTAATTCTATAAAATATATCCATTTATATATGTTATATTATTTACTGTAGTTGTTTTTTTGCTGTAAGCCACCCCAAATCCCTTTGGGAAGAGGAGGTAGGATAGCAATAAAGCTTATTATTATCATTATTATTATTATTGACACAAAAATACAGTATGACACAGCAAATGAGATATATATGCTGGATTTCATATCACAAAATCACAAGTCGAACACTTTCCAAGCGTTTAGGACTGTGTGATGCATTTTCAAATGATGTGCACAGATCCAAGTAAGGTGGCCTTTTGCAGTTGACAGATTGTGATTTTGTCAATGTTTATTGTTTCCAAATGCTGGCTGAGATCTTTTGTCACAGCACCCAATGTGCTGATTACACTGGGACCACCTGCACTGGATTAGGTCAGAGCCTTTGCAGTTTGATTTTGAGGTCCTGGTAATGGCTGAGTTTTTCCTGTTGTTTTTCATCAATGAGACTGTCACCTGGCATGGCGACATCAATAATCCATTTTTTTTTCTTTTCCACAATTGTGATGTCTGGTGTATTGTGTTCCAAATGTCAGTCTGGATTCGAAAGTCCCACAGTATTTTTGCATGTCCATATTCCACTACCTTTGAAGTTTTATGATTCCACCAGTTCTTTACTACAGGCAGGTGGTCCTTATGATATACGTTCCAATGAATCATTTGGGCCACAGAGTTGTGCCTCTGTTTGAAGTCAGTCTGTGCGATTTTCTTGCAGCTGCTGAGGATATAATCAATTGTTTCATCAGCTTCCTTGCACAGTCTGCATTTTGGGTCATCAGCTGATTATTATTATACTGAAATAGGCTCTATTATTACTTTACTGACACAATAACACAGTATGTCACAGCAAACAAGTTATATATGCTGGATTTCATATCACAAAATCACAAGTCAAACATTTCCCAAGTGTCTAGGACTGTGTGATGTATTTTCGAATGATGCGTGCAGATCCAAGTAAGGCGGCCTTTTGCAGTTGACAGATCATGATCGTGATTTGCAGTTCAATTTTAAGGTCCTGATAACGGCTGAGTTTTTCCTGTTGTTTTTCCTCAATGTGACTGTCACCTGGTATGGCTACATCAATAATCCAAACTTTTTCTTTTTTTCCCCACAATTGTGATGTCTGGTGTACTGTGTTCCAAAACTTTGTCGGTCTGGATTTGAAAGGCTCTATCATTATTATTATTATTATTATTATTATTTTACTGACACAAAAGCACAGTATGTCACAGCAAACAAGATTTATATGCTGGATTTCTTATCACAAAATCACAAGTCAAACACTTCCCAAGTGTCTAGGACTGTATTATTATTATTATTATTATTATTATTATTATTATTATTATTGTTATTAATTATCAAATAGGCTCCATTGACAAACAAGCAGATGACAGTTAATGGCACCATGAGAAAAGTATTCTTCCTACCAGTTACACATATTCTTTCCTCTAATCAGCCCTGGAATGGACAGCCACAGACCTAATATTATTGTTGCCTGCCATAGCATTGCACTTAATTCCTGGGTCCCCTAGAATTTTTGGGTTTGCACAAATCTTGACCCGGCCTTTTAAAAATTTTAATTGCCTTGAACAGGCAGGATTACTTTTAATATATGTGTGTTATGGCAACAATTTTTATGTATTGTCGAAGGCTTTCATGGCTGGAATCACTAAGTTCTTGTGGGTTTTTTCGGGCTATATGGCCATGTTCTAGAGGCATTTCTCCTGACGTTTCGCCTGCATCTATGGCAAGCATCCTCAGAGGTAGTGAGATATTTTTATGTTTAGATTTTGTTAGTTAATCTTATGGTTATGTTGCTTTTACTCTGTATGTTTTGTGATATTACTTGGGAACCGCTCTGAGACCCCTTGGAGAGATGGAGCAGTATATATAAATAAAGTTTTGTTATTTTATTATTATTATTAAAAGTAGTCACAACTCAAGTGATGTCAAGAGAAAAATACTTGTTCAGTAGACTCTCGGTTAACCAGCACTCATGGGGATTGGTAGAGAATGGATAAATATTGAGAATTACTATTAAAAATAATTGCTCAAAAGCTATGACTAAAAATATTATTATTTATTATTTATTTGCTTTATCAGCCTAATTAGGCGACTCAATGCGGTTTACACAATGCAGGTTATCACAAAAATAAACAGTTAAAAACACATCATACACAACAACAAAATCAACAATTATTATCAATTCATGACGCCTCGATAACAGAGCAAAATCCATTCTCATAATCCTTGTGCCATTCCTATGTTCAATTTTACCGTCTTCCTGTGTTCAGTTGCACTGTTTAGCCGAACGCTTGCTCATAGAGCCAAGTCTTAACCTTCTTCCGAAACGCCAGCAGTGAAGGAGCCTGTCTGATGTCTATAGGTAGGGCATTCCATAGCCGAGGGGCCACCACCAAGAAGGCCCTGTCCCTCGTCCCCGCCAACCGTGCCTGTGACGCAGGCGGGACTGAGAGCAGGGCCTCCCCGGATGATCTTAATGTCCGCGTCGGTTCATAGGTGGAGATGCGTTCGGAGAGGGAAGTGGGGCGGGAACCGTTTAGGGCTTTGTAGGCTAATGCCAGCACCTTGAATTGTGCCCGGTAGCAGATTGGCAGCCAGTGGAGTGGCTCAACAGAGGAGTGGTATGCTCCCTGAGTGCCGCTCCGGTTAACAACCTGGCTGCCGAGCGCTGGACCATCTGAAGCTTCCGGGCAGTCTTCAAGGGCAACCCCACGTAGAGCGCGTTGCAGTAATCTATGCGGGATGTAACCAGAGCATGGACTACCGTGGCCAAGTCAGACTTCCCAAGGTACGGGCGCAGCTGGCGCACAAAATAGGCCTATTAATACTATTCCAAACTGTGTTGCAACACGTTACTCTCTCATAAGGGGTTGGTTTAACCCAGGCATGGGCCAACTTGGGCCCTGCAGGTGTTTTGGACTTCAACTCCCATACTTCCTAACAGCCTCAGGCCCTTTCCTTTTGCCCCTCCGCCGCTTAAGCCGCTGAGGGGCAAAAGGAAGGGGCCTGAGGCTGTTAGAAAGTGTGGGAGTTGAAGTCCAAAACACCTGGAGGGCCCAAGTAGGCCCATACCTGGGATACACAATACTGCTCCATTGATGGGCGTTATATATACTGAAGTAGGGCGTTGCCTGCGTAGAAAGGAAGGAAGGGAAAGGCCTACCTGCTCGTTGAAGCTGCTGAGGACCCCCTCGGCCTCGCCAGGCCCTTTGACGGCCGCCAGCGCCGCCTCCAAAGCCATGGCGCGGCTTCGCCTCCCAACGACCGACTGCCTTGACGGACTGACCCTTCTACCTTTCACCTCCAGTGACGTCACGGCGGGAGGAAAAAACCTCCGCTGCGATTGGCTGGCGGGAAGCCGAGTGGGCGGAGCCACCCCCGCCGCTCCTCTTCGAGGCGTTCGGATTCTGTGAGGCGTGGCGGCGAAGACTACATTTCCCAGCAAGCCTTGCGCCCTTCCTGACGCCGCGGTGCATTGTGGCCCTCCTATCGCCTGTTTTCTAAACAAAGGGATATGGAGAGGTGTGGTTGTTGTTGTTGTTGGCCCTCTTGTTTCTGTCCATTCAGGGCAGGAATGGCCAACTGTGATGATTATCTAGGGCCTACACACTTTACAGTCAAGCCAAGCAGGGTGAGCTTTGTTCAGTCATTGAGTGGGAGACCAGTCAGCAATAACAGTTGCTATATAGGAGGCATGAGCAAGCTCCAATATGCTGATGACAACGTCGTCTATGCACATTCAGAAGAAAACGTACAAGGCACTCTAAACACCTGCATAGAATCATAGAGTTGGAAGAGACCTCATGGGCCATCCAGTCCAACCCCCTGCCAAGAAGCAGGAATATTGCATTCAAAGCATCCCAGACAGATAGAGAGGCGGATGAGCTCCCTCTATCAGCTCCAGCTCCTCACACGGGGACATGAGAGAAGCCTCCCACAAGGATGATAAAAAGATCAAATCATCCGGGTGTCCCCTGGGCAACGTCCTTGCAGACGGCCAATTCGCTTACAACAGGAGAGACTTGCAGTTTCTCAGGTCGCTCCTGACACGACCAAAAAAAACAAACAAACCTCAGACAGATGGCCATCCAGCCTCTGTTTAAAAGCTTCCAAAGAAGGAGCTTCCACCACACTCCAGGGCAGAGAGTTCCACTGCTGAACGGCTCTCACAGTCAGGAAGTTCTTTCTCATGTTCAGGAATCTCCTTTCTTGTACTTTGAAGCCATTGTTCTGTGTCCTAGTCTCCAGGGAAGCAGAGAACAAACTTGCTCCCTCCTCCCTGTGATTTCCTCTCACATATTTATACATGGCTATCATATCTCCTCTTAGCCTTCTCTTCTTCAGGCTAAACATGCCCAGCTCCTTAAGGCGCTCCTTCGCAGAAGCATATGAGAAGCTTGGCCTGTCATTGAATATCAAAAAACCAAAGTCCTCTTCCAGCAGTCACCAGCCAATCCCTCTCCAATGCCAGAAATATAGCTTAATGGTGTAACATTAGAAAATGTTGATCATTTCTGCTACCTTGGCAGCCACCTCTCCACAAAAGATAATGTTGACACTGAAATACAACATCTCCTGAGCTCTGCGAGTGCAGTTTTTTTCCAAATGAACCAGAGAGTGTTTGAGAACCGGGACATCCGTAGGGATACCAAGGTGCTTGTTTATAAAGCTATTGCCCTCCCGCCTGCGAGACGTGGACTGTCTACAGACGTCACATGCAGCTCCTGGAACGATTCCATCAGCGTTGCTTCTGGAAAATCCTGCAAATATCTTGGGTAGACAAGTGGACAAATGTCAGCGTGCTGGAAGAAGCAAAGACCACCACCATTGAAGCCATGGTCCTCTGCCATCAACTCCGCTGGACTGGCCACGTTGTCCGGATGCCTGACCACCATCTCCCAAAGCAGTTGCTCTACTCCGAACTCAAGAACGGAAAACGGAATGTTGGTGGGCAGGAAAAGAGATTTAAAGATGGGCTCAAAGCCAACCTTAAAAACTCTGGCATAGACACTGAGAACTGGGAAGCCATGGCCCTTGAGCACTCCAGCTGGAGGTCAGCTGTGACCAGCAGTGCTGAATGGAGAGCAAAAGAGAGAAACGTACCAAGAGGAAGGCAAATCAAGCCAACCCCGACCAGGACCACCTTCACCTGAAAACCAATGTCCTCACTGCAGGAGAAGATGCAGATCAAGAATAGGGCTCCACAGTCACCTATGGACCCACCGCCAGTACACTGGTCTTGGAAGACAATCCTACTCGGACAGCGAGAGATTGCCTAAGTAAGCAGGCATGGGCAAACTTGGGCCCTCCAGGTTTTTTGGACTTCAACTCTCACAGTTCAGGAATTGTGGGAGTCTGTAGTCTGAAGTTTCTGTGACTCGCAGCTTTAAAGAAAGCCCAACTCTAACACTAGTTCACAAGGAAGCACTTGCTCATTGAAGAGTAGACTTCCATTGCTACTGAAGGATGCATGCTTCACTTGAAAAGCTTTTTATAAATTTCTTTCTGATGTTTTTGCTTGACTGAACGCACCTGGAGGTCACAATGCTGTCAATTACCAGAGAAGTAAGTACTAAACCAGGTTTCGAAAAAGACTAAGTGCTTCACTTACAAACCTAGCTTTGAAACCTAAACCAAGCTTAAGGGAAGAGTGGGCTTACTTTCCTTCCTTTTGAAAAGTTATAAATGCTATAAAAGAGTGTAACTTCCTCAAAAGGATGGGTTGTGTGGGGTGCAGCCTGATTCTAAGTATGTTTTCTTCAGAACAGAGTACTGAGAACTCTCATGGTTTCCGAAATTATCTCATCAACAGAAGAGAATCCTCCAATGAGCATGGCCATTGATGTCTGGTGAGTATGAGCAGTTATAGACCAAAAAGTAACCTTTTAAATGTTTTTAGTTAGTCCAGTCTTTCTTTATGTTGCTAATGCATTTCTGAGTTGTCTTCGGCACTGGTCCTCAGTGGCTGCTTGATTTGGTCTAAGACTCATTGATTTGCCTTTCTAGCAATCTATGAGATTTTTACAGTTCTCCTCCAGCATCACATTCAAAGTTTATTTTCTATCAGCTTTTTTCACTGTCCAACTTTCTCAACAATACAAATAAATGTGAAATATGATAACATGGACAATCCTGACTTTAATATTTGATGAGAAATCTTGATCCTTCAGGATCTTGTCTAGTTTTTTCATAGCTGCCCTTCAAAGACTTGACTGCAGTCTCCATTCTGATTAATTGGAACAAAGATTGGAAAAATCTTGGAATTATTTCAAAGTCTTCATTGTACAATTTTAAAGCTATGTAAATCACCTGTGGTCATTATTTTTCTTTGCATAATTCTCAACTGTCAACCTTCATTTGCACTTTTATTCTTGACTTCTTCCAGGAACTGTCCCAAGTCTTTGCTATTTTCTGTTGGTAGTATGGTGTCCTCTGCATATCTTAAATTGTTGGTGGTCCTTCTTCCAGTTTTCATTAGCTTTTATACTATCTAGGAATTATGAGTGATTGCACTTTGTCCACTTGTTGCCTGCAGTAATTGAAGAACCTCAATAAACGAGCCAATTCAGGTTGAGACATCTCCATATGTTTATGTGCATATTAAAAACTGTCACATGTCTCTATGGATGGTATTTGGGATTTGCAGGGGTGAAAAGGCTTAGAAAAACTTGATCTTACGATATCTCCGTGAATTTGAAGAACACATCTCTATGCAGGTGCCTTCTTGTGGGTTCCCATCAGGGTGTGACATCTCGGGCCCTTCTACACAGCCCTATATCCCAGAATATCAAGGCAGAAAATCCCACATTATCTGAGAATGGACTCAGATAACCCAGTTCAAAGCAGATATTGTGGGATTTTCTGTCTTGACATTCTGGAATATAGGGTTGTGTGGAAGAGCCCCTAAAGTATGACTCCCAAAATCTTGTGGCAATCTGGAAAGCAAACTTTAAGAGTTCGGTGATGACACACAGCAAGCTGAAGGCAACTTCTCCACATATCTCCTTCTCCAGCTGCAAGCGTGGGCATCATGTGGCCCTCTAGATCTTGTTAAGACAGTAGTACTAACATGTCTCATGTTGTTTGTGCTGGTCTGGTCTGATGGGAACTATAATCTAACAACATCACTGTAGAGAAGTGTTTATTATAAAGGGTTTATTGTACTGTGTTTAAACTGTATTTATGTTTTACATGCGTGGCCATGGCCTAGCTGTGAGAGATAGGTTGCCATGGTGACAAGGCAGAGGAGAAGGTGGGCGGAGCTTAAGGAGAAAAAGGTTTGAAAGTAACGGTTAATGGGTAGTCAGGAGGATGAGACCCTGAGAAGAGGAGCGGAGTCAGTTAGGGCTCTGTGTGGTGAAGCAGTATAGATTCAGTTAGTTCTTAGCATTTGTGAATATTTCTTCAGCAAGGGAGCTGAAGGTGAAACCTTGTTAGATTGCTTGTGTTAAAAAGAATCTAACAAAGGGGGTTTTAGGGATCCCAGTAGTGAAAGACTGGAGATCGGTGGTTTGATCCGGTATAGGACAAACAGAGTGAATATTCACAACAGGGAACACTGAAATAATAAAGTACTTCACTGAAGAAGGAGTTTAAAGGATTGCAACATCAGAAGCCTGAATGTATCTCTACCAAGCCATATTGTAACCATCAAGCTTGTGCCAAGTTCAACATCTCAGTATTGCAACAATTACGCTCTGTTAACAATAAACTTGTTCTCTCTGTGTTATAAATCTGCCTCCTCCATTGATTTTACATTTGGTGCAATCCACTCTACCAAAGTTGCCTCACAACGCAGATAGGGATAAATAGAGACTTCAATTCCAACGTCTCTATATATATATAATGGTGGCAGTGTAATCAAGCAATTTTGGGACTTCCTTATAATTTAGGTTGAAATTAGGTGGATTAACATACATATTTATTTAATTTTGGTAATCCCATTTAGGTGGGATTACGCTTCCTTACATTTTTGGTGGCAGACGACGGGATTCGTGTAACAACTGATCGAGTGCCTTAAGTTAATTTTGAAATAAGTTGTGAGGTAAAAGTTGCTGAAAGATGGCTACCAGGCGACAGAGAAAGCTGGCTGAGGAAAGAGAGGGAGACCAAGAGGAAAGTTCGAGCTCTGAGACAGAGACCGAGCCGATGCCTTTCTCAGAAATGGCTTATAAGTATAAACTAGAGATGAAACGATTGGAGATGGAGAAAGAGGCAAAACAGAGAGAGTTTGAAGAAAAACAGAGAGAGTTTGAAGAAAGACAGAGAGTGAGAGAATTGGAACAGGAGTTAGAATTGAAGAGAATGGAGTTTGAGCTAGAGAAACAAAGATTGGCTTTGTCTCAAACATCCAGGGATATCCAGGAAGGGAGATCTGGAGGAGATACCCCAGATTTGAAGAAAAATTCCCAAAATTTACCAAAGACGATGGCCCAGAGAAATTCCTAATATCTTTTGAGAGATGTTGTCGAGATTTTGGGGTGGCTAAGGAAAAATGGATGACATACCTAAGGCCTCAGATAAGTGGGAAACTTTTGCAGATTTATGGACAGATGTCTGAGGATTCATATGGAGACTATGATCTGTTTAAGAAACAGATTCAACAAGAATTTAGATTGACTCCTGAATATTATAGATTTAAGTTCAGGACATTAAAGAAAGATAAAACTCAAAGTTTTGGTCAGGTGGCCTCAAGATTGTCTCAACTGTTCGATAGTTGGATAAGGACATCTGAGGTGGAAGATTATCAACAGCTGAGGGAACTTTTGAAGCTGGAGCAGTTTTTCCAACTAGTGCCTTATGATATTCGTTGGGTGATTCAGGATCGCAAGCCATCCACAATTGTAGAGGCAGCGGGTATGGCAGATCAAATAACAACCTTAAAAGAAGGATTTAAGAGAAAAGATCTGCCAGGTGACAAAAGAACAAGAATGTCAGTTTTCACCTATTTGATCATTCCCCATTGGTTTACATTGAAATCGCAAGCCGTCTCAAAAAGACTCAAGTTACTGCAAGAATGTAAGTTTTCACCTATTTGATCATTCCCCATTGGTTTACATTGAAATCGCAAACCGTCTCAAAAAGACTCACGTAACTGCAAGAATGTCAGTTTTCACCTATTTGTTCATTCCCCATTGGTTTACACTGAAATCGCAAACCGTCTCAAAAAGACTCACGTAACTGCAAGAATGTCAGTTTTCACCTATTTGATCATTCCCTTTGGTTTACATTGAAATCGCAAAGCGTCTCAAAAAGACTCAAGTTACTGCAAGAATGTCAGTTTTCACCTATTTGATCATTCCCCATTGGTTTACATTGAAATCGCAAGCCGTCTCAAAAAGACTCAAGTTACTGCAAGAATGTAAGTTTTCACCTATTTGATCATTCCCCATTGGTTTACATTGAAATCACAAACGGTCTCAAAAAGACAAGTTACTGCAAGAATGTCAGTTTTCACCTATTTGATCATTCCCCATTGGTTTACATTGAAATCGCAAACCGTCTCAAAAAGACTCAAGTTACTGCAAGACAGTTTTCACCTATTTGATCATTCCCCATTGGTTTACATTGAAATCGCAAGCCGTCTCAAAAAGACTCAAATTACTGCAAGAATGCCAGTTTTCACCTATTTGATCATTCCCCATTCGTTTACATTGAAATCGCAAACGGTCTCAAAAAGACTCAAATTACTGCAAGAATGTCATTTTTCACCTTTTTGATCGTTCCCCATTGGTTTACATTGAAATCGCAAACCGTCTCAAAAAGACTCGTTACTGCAAGAATGTCAGTTTTCACCTGTTTGATCATTCCCCACTGGTTTACATTGGAATCGCAAACCGTCTCAAAAATACTCACGTAACTGCAAGAATGTCAGTTTTCACCTATTTGATCATTCCCCATTGGTTTACATTGAAATCGCAAGCCGTCTCAAAAAGACTCAAACTGCAAGAATGTCAGTTTTCACCTATTTGATCATTCCCCATTGGGTTACATTGAAATCGCAAACGGTCTCAAAAAGACTCAAGTTACTGCAAGAATGTCAGTTTTCACCTTTTTGATCATTCCCCATTGGTTTACATTGAAATTGCAAACCGTCTCAAAAAGGTTCAAGTTACTGCAAGAAGTCAGTTTTCACCTGTTTGATCATTCCCCATTGGTTTACATTGAAATCGCAAACCGTCTCAAAAACTCAAGTAACTGCAAGAATGTCAGTTTTCACCTATTTGATCATTCCCCGTTGGTTTACATTGAAATCGCAAACCGTCTCAAAAAGGCTCAATTAACTGCAAGAATGTGTTTTCACCTATTTGATCATTCCCCATTGTTTTACATTGAAATTGCAAACGGTCTCAAAAACTCGTTACTTCAAGAATGTCAGTTTTCACCTATTTGATCATTCCCCATTGGTTTACATTGAAATCGCAAACCGTCTCAAAAAGACTCACGTAACTGCAAGAATGTCAGTTTTCACCTATTTGATCATTCCCCATTGGTTTACATTGAAATGGCAAACCGTCTCAAAAAGACTCAAGTTACTGCAAGAAGTCAGTTTTCACCTGTTTGATCATTCCCCATTGGTTTACATTGAAATCGCAAACCGTCTCAAAAAGAGTCAAGTAACTGCAAGAATGTCAGTTTTCACCTATTTGATCATTCCCCATTGGTTTACATTGAAAAGACTCAAGTTACTGTAAGAATGTCAGTTTTCACCTATTTGATCATTCCCCATTGGTTTACATTGAAATCGCAAACGTTCTCAAAAAGACTCAAGTAACTGCAAGAATGTCAGTTTTCAACTATTTCATCATTCCCCATTGTTTTACATTGAAATCGCAAAAGGTCTCAAAGAGGCTTAATTTACTGCAAGAATGTCAGTTTTCACCTATTTGATCATTCCCCATTGGTTTACATTGAAATCGCAAACCGAGTCCATGTAAACATGTTAAAGCCTTATGTTGTAAGGTCTGCGAATGTATGTTTTGTTGTTTCGGAAGAGGAATCCGGTCCCTTTTCTTTTTGGGAGGGTGATCGTGAGCAGTACAAAAATTTGGATCGGGTAGGAAGTTCACCTTACAAACAGACCATGCTCCATTACGGTGGCTGGATAATGTAAAAGGTACAAATAACAAATTGTTAAGATGGAGTTTGTGTTTACAAGATTTTATATTTGAAATGAAACATGTTTCAGGTAAACGTAATATAGTTGCGGACGCCTTATCTAGGATTCCATAGGTTAAAGGTTTGTATATATGTGTAATTAAAATGTACTTAACCATAATATGTTTCCCTTTCAGAATTGGTGTATGTATTTATTGTTGACTAATATGTGGAATTATTTTTGCCATTCTAGGATTGAGAATGGTTCAAAAATACTTTTTCTGGGGGGGAAGGTGTAGAGAAGTGTTTATTATAAAGGGTTTATTGTACTGTGTTTAAACTGTATTTATGTTTTACATGCGTGGCCATGGCCTAGCTGTGAGAGATAGGTTGCCATGGTGACAAGGCAGAGGAGAAGGTGGGCGGAGCTTAAGGAGAAAAAGGTTTGAAAGTAACAGTTAATGGGTAGTCAGGAGGATGAGACCCTGAGAAGAGGAGCGGAGTCAGTTAGGGCTCTGTGTGGTGAAGCAGTATAGATTCAGTTAGTTCTTAGCATTTGTGAATATTTCTTCAGCAAGGGAGCTGAAGGTGAAACCTTGTTAGATTGCTTGTGTTAAAAAGAATCTAACAAAGGGGGTTTTAGGGATCCCAGTAGTGAAAGACTGGAGATCGGTGGTTTGATCCGGTATAGGACAAACAGAGTGAATATTCACAACAGGGAACACTGAAATAATAAAGTACTTCACTGAAGAAGGAGTTTAAAGGATTGTAACATCAGAAGCCTGAATGTATCTCTACCAAGCCATATTGTAACCATCAAGCTTGTGCCAAGTTCAACATCTCAGTATTGCAACAATTACGCTCTGTTAACAATAAACTTGTTCTCTCTGTGTTATAAATCTGTCTCCTCCATTGATTTTACATTTGGTGCAATCCACTCTACCAAAGTTGCCTCACAACGCAGATAGGGATAAATAGAGACTTCAATTCCAACGTCTCTATATATATATATAATGGTGGCAGTGTAATCAAGCAATTTTGGGACTTCCTTATAATTTAGGTTGAAATTAGGTGGATTAACATACATATTTATTTAATTTTGGTAATCCCATTTAGGTGGGATTACGCTTCCTTACAATCACATAGCCACTTGGAATCCCTTCTCACCTTACAGGTCTTCCTCTAGCCAAAACAATGTATAGTAGGATTTGAAATGAGGTATAGGAGAAGGTACAGATTTTCTTTTCTTGAATTAACCTTTCTAAAGATCCAGACTTGATTTAGGGAGATTCTACCTGTCAGAGCAATGTCCATTTTACACTGTTTTGAAGTCTCCCTGACATCTTTTGATGCCTGGACACAGGACTACAGAGGAGAGAGGACAAAATACTTTCTTGCCGTGAATTCTTGTAAACTTATTGTGGGCATACCTTTATTACTAAAGCAGCACCTAGGTCTCTGTGCAAACTTATCAAACTGCATTTAGTATCAGGTGAATATATTTTTAGAAATTATGCAGGGAAACTTGTTAGCCTGGCCTAGACTCCTCTAAGCCTATGGTTTTCCCCCACAACACCCTAGATATTCTACTCTGCACACAGTTTGTAACTGCAGTATATATATTTAAAAGCACAACACATTGATTGTGCACAACTCAACATTTTAAAATGAATTAAACTACAGTTGCTTTCATGGTTTTTTATTTACGTGTGAAAATCCATATATCTTGGATAACTGTACAAATCATACATTTCCATTTTAACCATAAACACAGTTTTCACCACTGTTGAGTGCTATCAAATATTTTTTTATTATTTACAATCCATTATTAAAACTCCTGATGTCATATTTCCTTGTAATTATATCTTACCCATAGGGTAATATGTCCACCATAATTGCTTGGTGTTTTTCCCCCTTTATCATACAGAGGTAAAAACAAAACCCTTCTATGTTAATAGTTTTCTACAAAAAATCATGAAGTACTATGAATATGACCAAAAATACCAATGAAAAAAGGTCCTCCCCAAAATACATTTAATTTCCTCCCATACATACATAACACAGAATAGGTTCAAAGGCACAACTCTTTAAATCTTGTACAATTGTATGGAATTATCCTGGGAAAACAACCAGGGAAGAAGTTGTTCAAACCATGTTACAGGTAACAAAAATATTTTGTTTTTTAGACTTTCCATCACAAATATTGGCTTAGTTTAACAAGATTAGCATGTGGTTTCCAGAGTGATTATTGAGTTGGGTGCATTCCCACTTGCCATGTCCACATTCAAAAAGCCTAATAAGAGTTTGCAAAGCCCTCATCTCCACACTGGGCTACTTTTGTACCAAATGTCACTTCCTTCTGTGATCACAGTATTGCGCCTGGGATCAGAGTTAATATTAGATTCAATGCCAGCCAAGTTAGCTTCTGGAATGGGTGGGGTTGCAATCTGTCTTTCACCTCAGGTAACAGAATGCCACCTTGGAAGGATGCTCACTCCAAAGGGCTCTTCTATTCTTCCCCGTGAGTCATGTCCAGAAAACTTTGCAGGATACTCCATGGTAGAGAGGTGCACCAAAAAGGGGGACTGGACCACTCTACCTTTAACAATAATTATATACTTTTGTATAGCTTGGCCTTATGTGCAAGTTAAGGGCAGGTTGGGGCCCAAAATTATGAATTTTGATATGATCCTTAGCTAAGTCAAGAGTAATTCCACAGAGAAAGGAAAGCACCACTGCCTGTCATTTCCCCACCCAGACATTCAAAAAGTCCAGAAGTTGTGCCACAGCAGGAAAAACTGAGGAGATCAGTGCATCTCTTGTGTTTTTCTGGGATGGACTAAGCTCATGCCCTTTGCTATTCTACTCAGAGAAGAGGATGATTCCTTTTCAGATAGGTTAGGGTACAGTACTCACAGTGACCTATGGAAAAGTTGACCTAGGACTTTGGGGCTGATTTTTTTTACTAAAAATTCTACACTTATACATGAGTATATAGGGTATGAGGAAGAGGGAATTCCGGCAGGGTTGAGCTTGTTATACCATTTCATCAGCTGAAAAGTCCTGTCTTTACAAGATATAAAAGCTACAGTCCTCTTTTTCATGTAGTTATTCCACTCCAGGAGAAAGCAGGTATGGATAATTGCATGGGAAAAACAATGGGACAAAGTTCATGGCCATGTGGGTATGTGTGTCTAAAAGGACTTTAATTCACTTTGGTATAAGCACCCTGACTAGTATGGTAGACCTACCAAAGACAATGCAGCTGTCCACTGGGATAGGGTATTTTATGGGATTTATACACATACATATATATATCATGTGATGCCTTACATGACTGTGGCAAGTGGGATTGCATTTGTTGTCAGTTGTTAGAACCCATTACATTTAGCAACTATAGAGTTGTACAAATACTGCACTGGTAACATAGCACAATACACAGCCAACATAAGGCAGTGTACCATTCAATGCTACATGTTGCCTTATTGTCAAAGGAACACAAATCAGTCAATACAAAGGTGCATTGCGAATACAAGATTACATGTAAACTGGACTTCTATCCACACTATTACATGCCATTTTAAGAAGCCTCACATAGGAAAATGAAGGCAACAGGTAAACAAATAAAATGTTTTTGAGGAGTTATAGAGATGGTCAGAAAAGGGAAGCATGGAGGGATTAAAATTCAGTGCCAAGACAGCAAAATCCTCCAATTTGAGGCCCTTTCCAAATTTAATATATTTGCATATATTGTAATGTACAGAATCTGTCCTGATAACTAGAACATTTTGCAATGAGATTTTTGGGCTTTTGTGTGTTCAGAGTTATTTTTTGTTGAATTATGGATAGTGAGCTGGGCTTGGAGACACTTGCTTGCCTATCCCAAAGAGAGCAGGTTGGGAGACTATACTGGGCCTACTATTGTGACTGCCAAAATTTGGTGACCACTGTATCATACAAGAGGATGCTGATGTACCCTCAGATATCGCAGAACTCTGGTAGGTAGCCCATGGGCAAAATTTCATATTTTTCATTTTATTGTTGTGCATCTTCCCATCATTTCCAACTTATGGCAACCTTATGTTGACCCTATCATAGGGTTTACTTGGCATTATTTGTCCAGAGGAGGCATATTTTTGCCTTCTTCAGAGTCCAAGAGAATGTGACTTGCCCAGCGTCACCCAGTGAGTTTCCATGGCCAAGTGGGGATTCAAACTTCAAAGTTGTTGCCCAACACTAAAATCACTACATTATGCCTCCCTTCTGGAAGTGAGAAGAAGACCAAAATCATACTTTTTCTGATGATATCATTTCCATTGATTTTCAGGAATGCAGTTTTGCTGACTCTAACACCATGAAGTTGTTTGGGTAGCAAAAGAAACAAGATGCAGCAGATGCTGCAAAAATGGTCATGTTAGGTGTGTGTTGTTCAACTCTTCCTTAGAAGCATCACTTGTAGGTCAAAACATGGGCAGTGCCAAATAGCTGTAAAGTTTAAGGAGTGTTTTAAAGCACAGCATGGTGTAATGGTTTGAGCATTGGGTTAACATTACTGGAGACCAGGGTTTGAATCTCTGTTCAGTCTTAGAAACCTACTGAGTGACTTTGGGCAATGCACACACTCTAAGCCTTAGATGAAGGCAATAACAAATCTCCCCTGAATAAATTCTTCACAATAATATCTTAGGATAGGGTTATCTTAAATCAGAGGTGACTTGAAGGTACATTACAACAATAGGCAGAAGGGACCCGCTACATTTTTTCTTCATCTGGTCTTTCCTCCACACCCGCATATTTTTTGCCTGAGGGAAGTTACTTTAGCCTTAGTTCTCCATTAAAAGATATATAATTCTCACCCACTTATTCTACATCTTAAATCCCCATCCATATATTTTTAGAGGAAATTCCCAGTAAGTCAATTGAAATACAGTCACATCTACTTGCAGCCATAGTAAATATCTGAAATGAAAATATTACTGGGAGTTTCCCAGTATGCACTTCTTGCAACAATGCTTTGGATGCTTTCACAAAGGGACTTTTCATGTTAACAATTAGAAGGCAGCTATTCCATCTTTTTCTCCTTGCCAGATTTTCCATATTGAAAAGAAAAGAGAAGAAGTGGTGGAGAAAAAAGAGACGGTAATTAATCAAGGATGTCACCTGAAGCCCAGTAAAAATCAGTGAATGAAGAAGGATGACATAGAATCATAGAATCATAGAATCAAAGAGTTGGAAGAGACCTCATGGGCCATCCAGTCCAACCCCCTGCCAAGAAGCAGGAATATTGCATTCAAATCACCCCTGACAAATGGCCATCCAGCCTCTGCTTAAAAGCTTCCAGAGAAGGAGCCTCCACCACACTCCGGGGCAGAGAGTTCCACTGCTGAATGGCTCTCACAGTCAGGAAGTTCTTCCTAATATGACAAAAGTCTCATTTGGAGGGTCCACCTGGTAGCTACAGGGAATGACAAATATGATATTCTGTGCATGGGAGTCTTGATCCCTGGCTGGTCACAGAAAACCTGCTATCCTTAAAGATCTAAAAACCTGTTTCAAATGAAAGGCTGGATTTTGGAGATGCCAGTCTCTCTCATCCTGTGCTGATCTCTCTCATTCATTGCAAGGACTCCAACTGTACAAATTTGGTAGGACACATCCTGATTAATCTTCTCACATCCTACTTTTTCGGCAACTTTTAAAATGTCTTGTTTTCTCCCTTCTCCTGCCACTTTATCCATTTGTCTTTTTTTTGCATTCATTGGTGCAAACTCAGTTCAAAGTGCAAAAGTAGTTTGCACTCAATTAACTCAGTGAAGGGAGAGGAGGCAGCAGAATGTTAACCGCCCTGAGTCCCCACGGGGAGATAGGACGGGATAAAAATAAAGTATTATTATTATTATTATTATTATTATTATTATTATTATTATTATTATTATTATGTTGCCTTTCCATGTAGACTCAAGCAAAAGCAAATGTCTCAGTTCTCTCCATGTTTGTTCTTCATTAATACATTTCCCCATCGTGACCATATTCTGATGTTACTTAGCCAGTTATTTCCTTGTTTTCAACTGTAAAATGTTGGACGGTACATATGTGTATGGTGTTATTGGATTGCAACAATAAATTATGTCTCAAAATGAAGAAATAGGAACATGGGATGCACATGAGCAAATGTCCTTTTTAATAGAGAGGGGGTGAAAATAATTCTCTTGTCCCTTATATTTCTGTGCTTCTCTGTGGAATATAGGTCTCTATGGTGCATGCACATCATTACATTCTACATCAGAGCTCAGAAAAAATCCATTGAAGTTCAAAAAGTAACTTTTCCAAGTTCTGCTCTACATTGCAACTGTCATGTTTACGGAGGGGCAAATTTGTTAAGTTATGGAAACATTCAGTTGTTAGATGGAAACCAATACAGGTCAGTTTCATGACATCTGGAGAAAGCACAACAATAAAAGGCACGCCTTGGCCTACATAATGCTTCATAGCAGCAGTAAACCTTGCTTGGCTAGAGGAATCATTGTGCTAGTCTGTACTGCAAGGTTCTCTCTTTCTTAACCTGTATCCAGGGTTCTTTCCATCTTCATAGCCATTGACAATGCCCAGGTAAGACTTCCAATTACTTTAGGCATAGAAGTATTTCTTCTTCTATCTTTATTAAATATATGTGGTCGATACTATTACCAGTCATTCTCATTTTGCCCACCCAGTAGTGGCCTCCCCATTGATGTAGGCAAAGCCAGGAAAGTGTTGCATGTGCTCATATTCAGAGTTTCTACGTGTGGTCAATGGTGTGTACATGTCACTGGAGTTTCCAAATCTTGTAGAGTGCATGGTTGGGCTTGTGTAGCAAGCATTTGCCGAGGAAACCTCTGTCCAGCGAGGAGTTACTGGGGTTGGATGCAGTCTAGGGGTGCTGCTCATCAAGCAGGGCTCCATCCGCGAAGAAGGGCTGTTGAAGGGGTACTAAGGACAGGAAACAACATCGTAAAAACGGTTAAGTCACATACACATGTTAAGGAAAAACATGTTACCTGGCTTTCTGTTGCAAAATGTGACATAGGCTGTGCTAGTGTTAATGGACCTGTAGCTGCCTAATAGCTCAGACTTAAAGGAGTAATGATAAATGACTCCTTGTCATCCTAAAGAAACATGGCAAGTGTCACAATTTTTTCTCCTAAATCTAATTTTCCTCTGCATGTTAATTAAAGAGTTGGATGATAGCATAGAGGACAATACATATCTGATTTAGAAGGGACTGCTCATACCTTAGAAGAGAAAGTGAAGATTCAAATAGCCTCAACAGATTGGAAAACAAAAAAAATTCAGCAGCTAAAAATAAGGTCCTTTATTTAGGCAAGAAAAATCAGATGCATAAATATGGATAATACCTAGATTGAGAACAGTGTATCTGAAAAAGTTAACATAATTCTAGGTTACATCAACGGGATTACAATATTCACATTAAAGGAAGTGTCTTGCTACTTTGATGTACTCTAGGCACTACAGTTTGAGGATATTGTCAAATGGAACATGTCCAGAAGGAGACAAGGTAAAGTAACAAAAAGAATTGGGAAACCAAGTTCTGCGTGGAATGGTTCAAGGAGGCAGTGAGGTTTAACTTAGAGAAGAGAGAATATGATAACCATCTTCAAAAATTTGGAAGTAAGAAAGATTGGTCAAACTTGTTTTCTGTTGTTCCAGGAAGCAGTATCCAAACCAACAGAGTCAAATTATAAGAAAGAAGATTTTGTCCAAACGTGGAGACCATCCTGACGTTAAGAGCTGTTCAACAGTGGAATGGATGACCTCAGAAGGTGGTGGACCCCACATTGATAAAGTTTTTTGAAAAAAAACTAAGTAATCCTTTCTCAGGGATGCAGTAGGTTGGAGTTGATCCAAACAATTAGATATTCAATATTACAAATATATAAATTCCTTTTAGCAATCATGACTAATTGTTATTGATAAGCTTTCCCCCAACATCTGCCCCCTGAAGGTGCTTTCTAACATTGCCTAAATGTGGGGCTGGTCCTGCTATATAGACTAGTCATGGATTAGTCCTTCTTTTCTTCTCATGGGTAGCACCAATTGGCACATTGGAGAACAGACTTCCTAAAGCATAGCAGCTGAATGCCAACTTTCCATTTTTCATTAAGATTCGAATGCAAGCATGCCTGACCAGAAAGGAAGGGCTAATAAATGACTGGAAAAACAAGAGGGACAGGGATACAGTGTGTTGCTTCTCTGTGTGGCCAAATACCCCTAGATGCAGCTGTGTTTATGAATGTGTCATGAATATAAAAAAGAATAATTGCTCCAAAATAATACAGACCCCCAAATATCTAGTATTTTTACAATAAAATCTGTGATGGCTGAATCCCCAGCATGGAAAGATTTGTAATGGTAGGTCAGCTAATTGCAAATGAGTCAGTGACTTCTTTTTCCTTCCAGTGAAGAGACCATTGAGAGACAATATTTTTAAAGTCCGCCTTGGCCCCTGCCTGACTATTAACTCAACCAATGAAGCATCTATTCAGCCTTGTTGGAGTGTCCAAAGCTTTGCCATCTGCGCGGATGCCTGCCCAAGCTGCCTGAATCACCTTTCACACTTTGCATCCGGTTTAATGAAGAGTGCTTAAGCACGCTGATCTCAAAACAGTGGGGCCTAGTGATCTTTGCCAGATATAAAGGCGACATTTGTTGGAGAGCCCTTGACAGGAAATTACCATTTTCTGGGTCAACTCACTTGCCACTACCACCAGTCCGTTGAAACTTGACAAGAAACACTAACTCCTTTAAGTTGAGGTGACTTTAAGCTGATTATTGTTAAGGCCCATTCTGTCGTCCCCATACCCACCAAAATTAAAAATAGCTCTGTAACTTTCTGTTATTATTTTAGAAAATACTATTTTAAGTGTCTCCTCCATCCAATGAAGTTTGAGTTCCCTGAAAGTCCAGCAGAAGAATAATCTCTTTCTTCTTGTTCTTCAGCTTGTTGCCTGATTATGCAAAGAGGTGAAAGGTGTCTCTGTTCAAACAGCAAAATATTTTCCTTATGAATTCAGCTCTAACTTTATACTAGTTTTATTTGTACTTAACTGCGTTATGGGCCTCTGCAACACACTTCAAAATATACTCATAAAATGCTGAGCTCTGATGTTTGTTCTGTTTTTAGGGAGGAGAGTGCTAATGAGCTACTGTAAAAAGGAGGACATGTTCAATACAGAGTTTAAAACTGCTACTAGACACATATAGTCTCCATTCCTAATGTTTCTTTATTTAATATAATTTGGGACCACTGGAAGGTATTTTAAGTACCTCTCAAAACCTCAAACAGGGCTACATGCCAGATTTATTAAGATCACAGGAAAGTATGCTGGCACCTTCAGGATGATGTTGGAGTTTTTCTTATTAATATGAGCAATAAGTTTACCTGAATTTTGGCATGTTGCATTTACCCCCATTATCTCCATAGCCAAGGTAAATGGTTTCTAGTTTCAAGCCCACTAGATCTATTCCTTTGTTAACAGTGCTACCTGTTTCTGGCAATAGTAAGCTGACACAACAAAAATATAATTGGTTAAGCTTTCTCCACTACTTATATTGAAACCAAGATCATTTTACCTCTTCAATTTATGTCTGTAGGATTGGTGCTAAGTCCAAGAATAAAAAGGTGACATTTCTAGTGTATGTGTGAGGTAGGGTTATTTATGCCTCCAGTGGCTAGCAATAAGTTTCTGGTCCCAGTTCAAAGTACAGGTTATGACCTACAATGCCCTAAATGGTTCGGGCTCTCCCTATCTTTGTGATCACATCTCCTCCTATGAACTGGCGTGGGCCCTTAAGATCTGCCAGGTAGGCCCTCCTCTCGCTTCCACCACCGTCGCAAGTATGGTTGGTGGGGATGAGGAATAGGTTTTTCTTGGTGGTGAACCCCCCCCCCCCCGCCCTGTCTTTGGAACACCCTCCCGAAGGAGATTAGGCAAGCCCCCACACTTTTCTCCTTTCTAACAGATTTGAAAACCTGGATGTTCCAGCAAGTTTTCAAGAATGATTAGTCCCTAGCCCCAGTCCCTAGGTTCCCAGATAGTACCCTGTTCTGCACTTCATCCACTTTCCCGGCCCTATGAGACACTATCTGCACTATCCCTTGCCCAGCCCTTTTATAGTTGGTCATGTCCATTTTTCTGGCTATTGGGTTGCTGAACCTTGACTGATGGAGCTATAATGCAATTGGTTTTTAAATTTTTATTTTTAGTGTGTTTTAGCAGGATTTTTGTATTTTATGATGCTTTCATTTTTTGTTATTTTGTTTATTAAGTTAAATTTGGTTGTTTTCATACCGCCTGTGTGCTTGTCTTGATATAATTTGTCTGTATGGTTTTCTTTCTAGCAATTTAATGTTTGTCTTATATGTTGGAAACTGCCCTGAGTTCCTTCGGGGAGATAGGGCGGTATACAAATAAATATTTATTATTTATTATTATTATTACCTGATCACGGAGATCAATAAGACTCCCAAGGGGGGAACTTTCTCCAACCTTGTATCCTTCACCCCCTATCATATGTTGACAGGGGATGGTGGAAGTTGCAGTGATAATACTGAATGTTGGCTCTGAGCCTTTCCAGAAGATGAGAAATAGAATCAAAAAGCAGTGATAGCTGCATATTGCATTGGGATGACATATCACACACTACTATGATAGTAGTGTGGATTCAGCATAGGGGATAGTTTTGCCTCGGCCTGTTCATTTTATAAAAGAGACAAATGAACTCTCTTCGAAGGACTAATCAGGCTCCAAAGCATGCAACTGTGCACAATCTACTGGAAAGTGTCCCTTGTTCTCATCAGCAAGTGATCCAGAAAGCAAGTGGTTGGAGTGCACAGGTGAAATGAGAGGGTGGTTGTCAGCCAGTCCAGGAGTGTCAATTAGATTGGTAAAGACAGCAAAGAGTGAGTCAATCTCTAACAGTAATCAGTCCAAGGTCAGGAAAAACAGAAATGCTGAAGTTTACTGCCAGTCACCTGAAAAAGATGTATGAGAGCAACAAAGTTGCCAGGAAGTGACTGGGAGATTTATGTACAGCTGCTTCAAGGTACTACGTGCCTAATCAGATCATTGTCTCCTACTTAACAACTGCAGGGATCAGTATATTCTATCCTTGTCTCTTCATCACTTTATGGTAATGGGTTTTGAGGGCCTGTGATCTCCTGATTCCTTTCTGCCTGATCTTTAGATTCAGATGGACCACTGTCATCAGGAAATACAGATTTCTCGCAATCTCCCTCCTTCCCTCTGTCTGAATCTTCCGACTTGAAAAGTTGAGTTATAATACAAGTGTCTTTTAAGCATTTGCTGCTACTAAGGTAAATGGAGAATATATTTTCTCCACAAGGATTTTGTCTGCTCTTTGAAAAGAGAGAAGACACTTTGGGAACTACCAGACAAAGAAACTGTCAGCATCCTTAGAAAATCCTTATCCACACATAGGGGAGATGTCTTAAATTAAAATCCCAAGGTCTACAGTCCATCAATGCTTTGGGATCCATTTTTAAATTAATGAACTGGTGCTGTCTCTCTTTGTTTCATAAATAGGCAAATTCTCCTGTCACTGCCCTTGTAAAACTTTTCTCATCCAGTCTTAGACTAAAACTTGTCTAACTCAGTCTTAGAGTACTAATTTATGCACACCTAGGCATGGCTCAAGCATTTGTGTAATACTGAATGGGGAAGGTTTTATTTATTCTCCTGAGCTGCAGGATCAACAAGGAGGAAAAGGAACTGACCTGTGAAGAGCTTCTGTGATAAGCTGAGTAATGAAGTGGCGCAGAAATAGTGCTGTCATGTGGCAAAGATGGATACTGGCTCTGGAGTGGAACTGGGTGCTGGTTTCCATAGCTACTATAGTTATAGCTCCCTGTATATCTAAAAAGACAGAGAGGATACTTGGCATTCATAGAACACTAAAACCAAAATCAAAACAATTCTTCATCTACTGTGAAGATATATGCATTGCATTTCTATTTGGGATGTACAATACTGTTATTTTTGTTGTTATCTTTTTAAACCAGAAATGGGAAAAGTGTCAGATCACATAGTCCCACCAAAAGCTGTTTCTATGTCCCAGAAGACCACACTGCCAATTTGGATGGCAATCCAGAAAAATGTCATTTAAAATGCAGTTTGCTCACCTTCAGTTGTTTGCTGCTGAAATTCACAGGTAAACAAGGAAACTACATGTTTAGGATTATTTAAATTTGGCTCTATTTAAAATAGCAGTAGTGAAAGTGCAACCTCCTAAGACATTTCAAAATGCCCCTCCTGGATGTACAATGAGCACAATCTGGGGATGGTGGGGGCAAAAATTAGTATTTTTGAGGAACATGCATCACAGTGCTACCATCCAAGGTCCTACTGCTAATTGCTTACTGACAGTTATTTGGCAAAATGTCATGCATTTGGTATTTCTGGTATTTTGTTTTAATTTTTAAGCCTTCATTCTAGACAATCCACATTTGTAACTACTGTATAGCAGGAAACAAATCTTGGGTGTCATTCACCATTTTTTTTGTTAGTAAGCAATAACAGTGACAGTATTTACAATAATAATATCATTTAACAAAATTTGAAAAATTGTCTATTTCTGGTTTGAAAGTGTTATTCCTTTTTAATTGCGTGGAACTTACTTTGAAAGTAGTTGTTATATTCCAGAAACTTTGTTTTTGTGGCTGCCACAAACTATGTTGAATTGGGTTGTTGTAGGTTTTTTCGGGCTATATGGCCATGGTCTAGAGGCATTTTCTCCTGACATTTTGCCTGTGTCTATGGCAAGCATCCTCAGAGGTAGTGCTTGACATATTGTAGGCGAAACATCAGGAGAAAATGCCTCTAGACCATGGCCATATAGCCCAAAAAAACCTACAACAACCCAGTGAGTCCGGCCATGAAAGCCTTCGACAATATATGTTGAATTGGTTGAGGCTTGATGAGATAGTCATTGCAAAATATGCTGTAGGATGTCCCGCAAAAACAAAGTTTTTTCAGCTTAATTAACTTTTCCCCATTTGTTAATGATAGAACCCATTAGTAAATGGCATTTATAACATAGGAACAAAAATTGTGTTGCATAGTGTAATGAATGCAGTAAATAAGCAAGGAACCTACCCATGTTCTTCTCTGTGGGGATAAACCGGTATCCTGTGTGCAACAGACGAAGAAGGTACATGAGGATTTCGCATACAAGGAAGTTGTTGAGAGTTTTCCGCAGGTGACCCAGCAGCTGTGGTTACAGTGTATGTGAGAGACCATGTGTAAGACTGCATGGCCCCTGTGTACAATGGAAAAATCCCGTTAGCTTTCAAATGTTTTCTGAATCTCCACCTTCACTAAAATGCAGAGAGGCAGCTTGCCTGCAAACCTTTTGGTGATGGAATAGGAATGTCACCGACTATCTAATAAGCCTGGCCCCAAAGATTTGCTGCCTGAGATGAAGTACAAGATCACATCAGTTTCACTCCTCCTACCAAGTACAAAATCCAACTGGATTTGTAGAGAAAAATTACTTGTAACAGCAGTATGCTAGATGAACCAAGGGGATAATTTCCTCCACCCTACCCAAATCAGCTAGTTTAGAGAGCAAGATGACATCCAAGTCCTCGCTTGGACAGGAACAGCATGGATTTGGCAGCCATTGCCCCCAGAATCTTCTGCTTGGAGTAGCTACCTCATTTAGCCTAACGTGAGTCCCTCTTACTAATTCTCACAAGATACATAGATCCCATCTCATAAAATGCAACAAAAGTGACTTATAAAAACCCCCGTTAAGCCCATGGAAATCTGAATAGAATACTATCATACCTCACAAGTGTTGTACCATGATCCAATTTAATCTGCCATATCCTCATCCAATAGAATCCTGGGGTTCATTGTTTGGTGAGATACTAGAGTTCCTTAGCTGAGCAGTCTAAATACCCTTCCCTAAACTGCAAATTCCCAGATGCCATAGAATGGAACCATGTGGTTAAAGTGGAATCATAATGCTATGATTGTGTAATGTGGGTGGTCTGCTAATAATAACAGCAGCTAGTGCAATTAAAAATAGATGTCAGCTTCAGGAGATCATAATAAGTGTGGCAGGGTGGTAACACCTTTGCTTCCTGGCCTGGTCAAAGGCAATGGAGGAGCTAGATTGCCCTCTGCAGTGTTTCAGAGTTTGGGTGCAACTGCTGACACCGACAATAGATTCTGCTGTTGAACGTTGTAAACTGAATCAGTCCATTGAAAGAAAATCCTAGTGAACTATCAATGTAATGCAGTTGTCAACAGTATTGGACTAGGAATGGAGAGAGCCACATCAATTCTTCACAGAGTAGTGATTAACCCACAGAGTTGTTGTGAGGGCAAGAGCCCACTATAGCACCCATGACCCCATTGATGGAAAATGTCAGACGTACATGTAACCAATAAATAAAATCCAAAGACATGGTTGTGTTAGTCTGAAATAGTGTGGAAGGGATCTTGTAACACTTTAATAAGCTTATGCCACCAACTTTGTTCTCTTAGCTTCCAAAGTGCTACAGAATTCCTTTGCAAACAAATACTGTAAAACCAATAGGCAAGGAATATAACGGATTCATAGTAGAAGTTTATCAGCAGTGATTATCTTTGTATTCATCAGCACACTAGGATTTGTGGATTGAAACAAATTTGTGTCTACATGCATTCGAACCATTTTTAGCTGGAAATGAGGTCAATTTGTAAATGCACTTTTCACATCTTGCTGTGTACTGTATTTTTATCCTGCTTCCTATCTCCTAATGACACAACCAAGCATGGGCAATAAAAGTATTAGTTATCCATTAGCAAAGTTTTATGGCTCTTGTAAAAGAGCCCAGGTGCTTCAAAGCACAACCATGCTAGCAAATAAGTAATCAGGAACTTTTAGAGAAAGACAACCATATAGCCATCACTATTGTTACAGTACTGATGTTGTTTGAGCAATCATTAATCAAACCTTTGTGATTTAAAAAAGAATTAAAGACTAATGATCACTTTTGAGAACCCTGTTTTAACAAAAGGGTTGAAAGAAAAACATGGTTGGGTCTTGCCAGATGTTTTACTATAGAGCAATTCGGTGGTAGTGCACTTTTACAAAGTGTGCTGTTATGTAAAACTCAATTATTTAACCACTTTTTTGTTTTCAACTCCATGGACGTTGCAATTTAGAAAGCCCAAGAGTTAATAGATATAATTGAATGATGCTGGCAAGAAAATGATGCTGGCATTTGAAGAAAAACTAAATCAAGGGGATAGCAATCAGATGAATCTACTGAGTCTCAGGGTTAGACAGATGCATTCCAATGTAAAATATTTAAAATAATATTAATAATGATTATGGTATAATGTATTTTAGCAGTTGGAGGATATCCTGAAGTTTCCTCTCCTCTCCCGCAGTATTTGAATTATCAGGGAATGTAGGAATAAAATCCACAAATTGTCAAGTTGACTTCAATTTATATAAACCTTATGAATGATAGGCTTCCAAGAGCTGTTGTCATCAGGTGCTCTGCTCAGATGCTGAAAAATCAAGGCCACAGCTTCTTTGCTTGGATGTACTGAATACAGATTCCCTCTTTTCCCACAGCCTTTTACTTGACCAAGCACGTTTGACTTTTGTGTTAAGTCATTATGTCTCTTGATATGTAGCAGCCTTTTAAAAATTAGTTAAGAGGCCACAACTAAAGTCATAATCTGGGTTGCTGTAAGTTTTTCAGGCTGTATGGTCATGTTCCAGAAGCATTCTCTCCTGATGTTTCACCTGCATCTATGGCAGGCATCCTCAGAGGTTGTGAGGTCTGGAGAGAATGCTTCTGGAACATGGCCATACAGTCCAAAATACTTACAGCAATCCAGTGATTCCAGCCATGAAAGCCTTTGACAATACAAAGTCACAATCCCTTTGCAACTAGAGGATTTCAGTTCCTTTTCTCTGTTTCTCAATTGGCATAAGGCACACAGGTGATATGAGCCTTCCTAAGTTGGCTTGGAGACATAACCCTCAACACCCCTTAATGTAAATATGGCTTTGCACTGGCCATTTGATGGATTTTTCTTCTCTCCACTGATGATGGGATGCTCTCAAAGGATCTGTGTAAATCAGGTACCCACAAATGTCAACCCAGCCCCCAGTTTTGGATGGATATTATTTTTAAGAAATGTAAACAACCAGACATTTGAAGCTTTACCAACCTGTTGTAGTTGTGATGCCAGCATATTCTGGGGACTGATTACTTCCAGGTGAGGTTGCAGATGGCACATCCCCAGAAGTGGTGGATTTAGCTGGAGAGAAAGGCACTGGGAAGGGACTTGGAGGAACAGGTTCTGCCAATGTTACATCATCACGTATTTCTACTGGAAAAAGGTGGGGAATGTTAAAAATAATATGCCAGAGTTTTTCTCCCCAATGTGTTACATGGCTTTCCCTTCTTTAACAAAATATGCAATTTCAGTAGCATAATTTAAATGAATAAACATATATCTTCAGATATATGAAGATACATTGAGTTCAATTTGTTTCAAGGCCTCTCAGCCTAGGAATCTGTGAATTAATTATAGATTTTCTGATCATGTCCTGAGTGTCTCATCATGCAGTATTGTCCTCATATAATGAGGGATTAAGAACACAGGCTGCATCTACACTGCATAATTGATTCAGGTTGAGACCACTTTAATTGCTATGGCCCAATGCTGTGGAATTGTGGGATTTATAGTTTGGTGAAGCACCAAAACTACACCTCCCATGATAGTATTGAGCTATGGCCATTAAAGTTGTGTCTAACTACATTCATTGTACAGTATAGATAAAGCCCAAAACAACATTAACTGGTGGGCATATATGTGTAGAAAACAGGAGTCCAATTTTGAAGTCCAATACATCAGAAGGATACAGATTCTGGCTTTTTCTGATGTAGAGTGAGATCAAAATATTTAAATAAATGAATAGAAAATTGTCATGTCCCATTCACATATTTATATTAGCAGGAATACACTCAGCCTAGGCTAGTGTGTTTCTGGAAGGCTTATTATAAATATATATGCAAAGTACACTCAATGTTATTAGACAAGTGAGAAAAGTTGGACTGAAAGGTAAACTTTGGAATAGTTAAATTTGGGGACCGTGCCCAGTAACAATAAATGACTTTTCCAGGCTTTTGTTATAGTTCATCTTATTTTGATTTAGTCTCAGCAGACCCATCAAGCCAATGGCAAATTGATAAATCACCATTTACAATTGCAAGGAAGTGTGTTACCTGTTCCCCCTTCGCCTTTCATTGCCCGCATCAGCTCATTAGCTCTCTCCTGACAATGGAGGGATTCCAATAGATACAATACATAATCATCAAACATCAGGTGAATAAGGTGAAAAGATCCTATAAAAGCAAAAAAAAAAAAAAAAAAAAAAAGGAAAGAAACGGTTGTTTCTTCAGTTTCATAAGCACTCTATGAAGTTTTGCTAATGGCCACTTCATCAAAAGTTGACTAGTGAAACATCTCTAATATGCCTAGTTTCTTAGATCCTAAGACATTGTGATCCAGTGACTGACTTAAGCGATTCAACCCAACTGCAACCAAGGAGATTTATATCCCAAGCAGACATTAATGGGTCAGTGCTAGAGGAAGTAGGATTTTGTTTTGCTTGTTGTTTGTATCAGGATTTATATAGATAGAATTAAATTTTGGCTCATTATGTCTTATTCTCTGGGCTGCAGCCCATCAGAAAATTGTCCTAATGAGAATGACCTTTACAGCAATTACGCATTTCAGGCAAGAGTTAACAACCATGTTTTTCAGCTTGATTAGATTGGTTGGTTACTGAAACCTGCTGTCTTATATCACATAGCAAAGATTTGATGCACATGAAAACAGGTAATGTTATTTGATTCCCATCAGAAAGCAGATTTCATCTTTAGGATTATGCTCTGATCTGCTTGGTTTTAAGTCAGATCAAGCCTAACAATGTTTTTAGTTTTACTTCTTTATATTTTTCCCTTAACCCATATCACAGGCCTTCCACTTTCACAGGGTTTAGGGGAGCAGTACCTCACAAATCCAAAAGAACACTTTTTTAGGAATCTCTTTTGCATGAGCCCTTTCACACTACACAATTATAGCACTACAATTGTGCTTTAACTGTTGTGGTTCAACCTTGTGGAATCCTGGATTTTGCAGTTCAGGAGGGGGGTATTTTAAATCCCAGCCAAAAAAGGTTATAGTGCCTCACCAGACCACAAAGTCTAGGACTCAACAAGATGTATCCATGGCAATTAAAGTGGAATCATGGTGTTATAACGGTAATACAAAAGGGCCTTTAGAAGAGAACTGTTCAGTACAATGCATTGTGTTCTTATTGCTTTCACTATTTAATAATAATACAAGATTTTTGCAAGGATTGTGAGTTCTTCTATGCATTTACATCTAATATAGCAATGCAATAATAATGCTATTTTATACTAAAGCAACTTCTCTTAAGATAAATGATTGTGCCCCTAATAAGATGATAACAAGCTAGAAAGAGAAAGTACCAAAGCTGGGAGCACTGTGCAAAGTCATATCTCGGATAACTCTTGTGCCAAAACAGGACCACATCAAGAGGAACTGCTGAGCTACTTTCTTCAAAGAACCTTGTCTCTTAGCAGCTACCTGTCAAGAAAAAGAAATGGATGTGATGTAGTTGTACCTTCATTGTAAACTGTAAGTGCCTCCTTCTGCTTTGTTAGGAAATTAAGTCCAACTGCAAGTATATATGAATTATATTTTTACAGTAAGGTGTACCACCAGTCTGCCTACTCCTTTAGAAGTATGTTACTTGTGTCAAGGTTGCTGGGGGGTGGGGGAGAAGGTTAAATATGTGGCAGGGCACTGTGGTCCTTCAATTGGAGGAGAATTGGGATCATACATCAACAGATTCAGCCACCCACATACCACTGACGATGGATCTGGACCAAACTTGGCCCATATACCCAACACGACCAACTTTGAATACTGGTGGGATTTGGGAGGACTGACTCTACAAGATGGGAGTTGCAGTTCACCCTTCATCCAGACTTCCGAAATGGATCTGAACCAAACTTGGCACACAGACACCCCCTCCCCCCCATGGTCAAAAGAATGTACTGGAGAGATTTGAGAGGAATGACCTGATATGATGGAGAGCCTTGTGAACCCCACCAATGACGGATCTACAACAAACTTGGCACACAGAAGCACCATGACCAACAGAACACACTGGAGGGTTTTGTGGGGATTGATACAGCATGGTGGGAGTTGTAGTTCACCCTGCATATAGGGAGCACTCTGAATCCCATCAATGATGGATCTGGACCAAACATGGCACAAAGACCCCCATAGCCAACAGAATATACTGAAGCGATTTGGGGGGGGGGGATTGATTCAGCATTATGGAAGTTGGCATACACCTTGCTTCCAGGAAGCATTATGAACCCCACAATGACAGATCTGGAACAAATTTGGCACACAGAACTCCCATGACCAACAGAACATTTTGGAGGGATTGACCCTGCATGACGGGAGTTGTAATTCACCATGCAGCCAGAGAGCACTCTGAACCACACCCATGATGGATATGGAGCAAACTTGGCACACATACATCCCTCCCCCCCCCCAAAAAAAAAAACCCCAACATAACATACTGGAGAGGTTTGGGGGGAATTGACCTTGACTTTCTGCTCTGTGGATACCAAGGCCCCACTGTGCATGTCTCCCCATGGAAATGAGATACTTCCATACTTTTCAGATTTGGAAGTCAAGAGTTTCCAGTGGGCTAAAGCCAACATTCATCTTACTCAAAGTAGATCCACTGAAATCAGTAGGGATTAAATTAGTTGTGTCTACTGAGTCAAATTCATTTCAGCAAGTCTACTCTTTGTAGGACAAGTGCTGGGTATCCAGAAGTATATGTATTGGTATATATTGGACCCATTTCGTTGCAATTATGCTAGCACAGTAGCTATAATTCAACTCTTGATGGCTAACAATTTATCATAACTATTCACACAGTAGCTTCAAATGTGTAGTTTTTACACTATTGAAGAGTCATGCTCTCACACACCATTTTTTGGCGTTCAGTGGCCACTTCCCTGTGAAACACTTGCCAACATCCCTGTTTATGGCTGACTAAACTGAAGGCAAAATTCCACTTGTTGTGCAAGACTGAAAGAAAGCTGAAGCCCCTTGGCCCACAGAAATCCTTTCAAGGGATGAACGCACCACGTCATAAACTGGAAAATTAGACTGAGGCAGATTATTAGCTTGTTAAACAGCCATGCCCAGACACACAATGAAACAACTGGAGCCTGTTGCAGGAGCCACTGACTAAACAAGGAATCTCCAGCATGTCATTTCTATGCAGGCTGACCAATGCCTTTTTTCCTAAGTTATTTTAAACTTTTATTTTCCAAATGACCATCCAATTGTTTTTAAGTTGCTCATAGGGACAAACAACAGAAAACTAATTAAATTCCATTGGGACAGGAGAGCCACACTATCATCCATTGAACTTCAGCTGAAAGAAAGGATTGACTGTGATAAACTTGAAAATGCTTACACCCAGTTGTAGACTGAATGATAAATCATAACACTTACATTTGTCCAAGTGATTCCATGGGCCATTTGTGCCTAAAGCATCACTCCTAAAAATCTCCAATTGAACTAATTGAGGGATTCTGAAGGCTCTAATTAAAACAAAACATTTCCAGCCTTATATTTGACTCAGTGCTGGATTGAATCCTATGGAAGAACATTATTAGCTTATCTCACGAGAATCTCATTCTGAGGCCATTGGTTCAGCAGATCCTCATAATCTCTTCCAAATCATATAACAGTAAACAGGACAATCTGACTTTTGCACAGTAAAACCATTATGGGTACCATTTGTCTTTCTTGGACCGACTTTTCATATTTCTTCCTCTAAAATATAGCCTAGAGCACTCGGTATTTGTTGGTAGTCTCTCATCCAAACGATAACCAGAACTGACCCTGTTTCTAGGAGTTAATCAATACTCTAGATCTGCTTTTACTGACCTTCACAACGCATCTGTCCACCATGGAATCCAGCCATTCTACATAAGACTCGATGGGTGATTGCTCCTCCAGAAGATGATCAAACTCCTGATATACTGGCAAAATAAAGCACCAATGATCTAAATAATTTTTGACCATCATCTCTTATAAAGTTTTTAAAAAAATCACAATCCAGCCTAATTTCCTAATCTTGCATAATGACATTGTATATGTTGCTAAACTATATTAAAATATGCAGTTTTTGAAGAATGGAGAAACTGAAAGTATTTGCTGCACTTGGGTCCTACTCTCTTGTTGTTTAAAAAATCAATAACAAAATTCAAACGCCAACAAACTTTCGGTTGCATTTTTTCAGCAGTGCCTATCTGTAACTAATTCACAGAACCTACTACTACAATCACTATTCTAAGCCCTATTTCTATGTTCCGACCCTTTTAATAAAGGAGGTCATGCATGAAATTGTTTTAGAAATGAATAAAGATGCTATTTCATCCCAAAATGTGCCAAAGTTGTTGATGGACAACTTTGACACATCAGGAAATGCTCCACAGTTTGACAAACATATTTGCAGCTACCATTATTTGTAGTAACTAAAAAACAAACAATTTTCTATAAAAACTTATTTCACCATCAAATTAGCTCAAGGCAGTTTTCACATATTATTTTTGTAATTGAAATCTCTCTCAGCTATACAACAAGCAAGTAAACATTAAACAGATTTGTGCATTTGTTGTGTTTAAAACATTTTAGGCTACTTTTTGCAAATGTTTAAAATGGCTCAAGCAAACAAGAATAATATCCCGTTTAAAACAAGTGCAATAATAATATGATAATACAGATAAAACAACAAATGCAAACCACTGCAAATTAAAATAATAACACAGCTTAAGCAGGATAAAACATTAAATATGACAACAAGTTAAAATGGCTTAAAAGCAACAGTAATACAATTAGAATAAATTAAGTCTCAACAGCTTTGATTGGATGACAGGAGAAGGCATTCCATAACTGAAGTGCAAAGCTGAGAAGGACCTTTTTTTGCTTCTCTTTTATTGCCACAACAGTAACAATAAATGATAACAAATGTATTTGAACTTATGTACACTTTACAGAGTCTTCAGAAAAAGCAGGGAAACTAAAATAATTTCAAGCTACAATCCTAGATGCACTTCCTTTCTCGGAGAGAAAGCCTTGCTAAAGACAGTAGAATTTGCACTGGAGTGATTGTGCACAATATTGCACTTTGCGCATTTGCTTGCGAATACTCCCAGTTCAATCTTTTTTCTCTCTGCAAATACGATGTAGCTAGGAAGAAATTATGAACAGGCAAACATTAAAAAAGGAAAAAAGTTGAAAACAGATGGATTTTTCTCTCTCCATACATTTTCTCATAAGGGTCACTTTGCAATTTTAATCGTTGGATTAGAATGTGGGAAAGAGTCCCATTGAGGTCAAAGCAATTGGATTAGTTAGCTGTAGCACTTTGCAGTTGCAATAAATGGAGTTTGGAAAAGTTATTTTTCTGAACTACAATTCCAAGAATTGCCAGCCATCAATGACCATGCACAGGATGGAAATTCTGTAGTCCAAAAAGTAACTTTGGCCAAGAGAAGCAAGAGCTGACACTCTCAAAGGTAAGTTTTATATTCTTACATTGCATTATAAGTTTCCTGTGCTCCTCTCGTGAGTCTTCCATGGTGTAGAGCGTCTGTTTGGTGATGCTATTAAGGTCCACATTCCTCCAGTCTTCCAACATTTGGAATGTAATGTCCGCACTATGGATCACAGTTCTTGATGCCTATAATCCAAACCACATAATTCATTAGTTTATGGTTTATTACCTTAAAAATAGACTTTATCCCTTTATACGCTTTCTTATTGAGGCTTGCTAAGTTGATTTTCCCCTTGGCCAAGTTTGGAAAAGCCGCAGGTGGCAAAAGGCATTTTGGAACTTAATTCAGTTCATTGGTTCCCAGAAATTACCGATCCTGATGGGAGAGATTAATCTACTAGTTCTCTCCCTATACTTTTTCTACTGCATTTTTCATTTAGAAAAAAGTGTTTTTTCTTTATCCACAGATGAAACAAAAGGGCACATTTCAAGACACTTTGAAATTGGTAACTTTCTTTAAAATACTATGCAAAATTATAAACAGATAACATATGAATACACAGTTTTGCATTACATAAAATCATCATTACATTTGTAATTGTCTGGTGTCTTTATTGACTTCCAGTCTTAAACAGTATACAATTATAAGAATGATTTTATAATTGAAGTATTTGTATATATCTTATAAGGAGATGGAAAAAATATTAAAATCAGTAGATAACCTTCCGTTTATAAGATGGCATATTATAAGCCTTCATTCACACATTTTCATTGGTAAATAGTTTGGGAGTGCCTGATTCAGAATTTTCTGAAGTTTGATTCTAAGCAGATATACAGCAGAGTCTCGCTTATCGAACATAAACAGGCCGGCAGAACAATGGATACGCAAAACTGTTGAATAATAAGGAGGGATTAAGGAAACACCTATTAAATGTTAAGTTACATTATGATTTTACAAATGTATTTATTTATCGTATCAGGAGCGAACCAAACAGTTGTATTGTATTAAAAAAACACAAAGTTTGAAAACTTGGCATTCTATTAAATGTCCTTTGACCAGTAACTGGCCACTTGAGTGCTTCTGGTGTTGCTATAAGAAGGTCTCTCCATTGTGCATGTGGCCAGGCTCTGACTGCATTGTAATAGGTGGTCTGTGGTTTGCTCTTCTTCACACTTGCATGTTGTGGACTCCACTTTGTAGCCCCATTCAATACACATGAATGTATTTTTAAACCAGCATGCAAGACCCATCAAATAATTTTGGTTTATCAAACTTCTGAACTGCATGAGATGGAGACAGATACAATGTCCATATTCATGTTAACTAAAAGGAGAGAGATCAATAAATCATAAGAAGGAAATAATAAGGAAAAAAACAAAGGCAGACAAAATACCTGACAAAGATGATTTAATGATGTCTGCCTCCGAAGAATTTGAGAAAACCTCCTGGATACTGCCAATGAAGGAGATATATATATGTGGTTAAGTCACACGGATTATTTGCATGTCAAAAATGCATCATGTTTTCATCACTTTGGTATTCAATATATATACATATTGCCCATTTGTATCTGTACTTTTCAGATGTCCTGATATGTTAAGGAACAAGTATGCATTTGGTCACCCTTATGACATTGTAGTCAAAGCCACACCTATTTAGATGAAATGCAAGAGAGAGTATTTCATATAATATTATATATGAAGCTAACAACAAGAAATAAAATAAGTTGTCCTGATATTATGCTGGATTTCTGCTATACCATCTTTGAACACAGGACACATTTAACTCCATGGATAACAAAGTTGTCCTATCAGTGTTCTTTTATTTGCTGACAGTAGCAAAGTGCATTCATTCTCAAAGAAGGATCTCACCTTATAATGCTTGACCCAATTATTAAATTCCAAAAAATATAATCTAGTGGTTTATGTTCTGAGTCTCTGCAACAAAAGATGCTTTTAATTTTTGGAGCTAATCAGTGCTTAATCTTTCCCCTAAGAGAGCTTTCCCCTCCTCTTTTCATCTCCCTCTCATTCTCTTGCTTTTTTTGGGAAAACTTTGTGATGTGGAATTTAGCACTTATGAAAGGAGAAGGATTGAGAGCCATGAAGTAAAGCAGGCTTCATCAATAGACGATGTGCATTGCGGGCAGCTACAAAGCGTGTCTGAAGAAGTGTAGTGCCCTTTCCTGTGGAGAAAGGGTAATTTGATCGCCTTCTTTATTTTCTTTCTTTGTTTTTTGTAACTCCAACACCTCTTCTGAGCAAAGGCCTCAAGCTGTATTCAAAAAGTCCAAAGTCTTGAGAGTTCTTGAATGGCTTGAATTTGCAAAAATTATGCTCAAGCAATTGGTGAAAAGAAGGTTCGTCTTGTTCTTCAAAGCCAGAAGAATGATCTATTAATGCTGATTCTCCCAAATTCAGTGCCATTTCAAGTGATACACGGCCACTAATAGTCTGGGGAGGGATGATTTATGTAGGTCAGGAGTGGGTTTGTAAGGGTCTAATTTTAATAGTCACAGCACATCAAAATTCAGTGGAATTCCTTGTTTGCTGAGGACAGATCAGAATATTATTATTTATTATTTATTTACTTTGCTTATATACCGCTGTATCTCAAGCCTGAAGGCGACTCACGGCGGTTCACAAACAGTAAAAACAGTAGAAACAGCAGTGGTTCCATACAACATATAACAATTGACTTAACACATTATCCATAAATTACCAATAAGCAATTACAATGCACAATTATTACAAAAAACAACCGTACCCAATCTTCTCATCATCCAAGCGTAGTCCAGGTTCATCGTCCATTGTTCCATTCCTATGTTCCATTACCAGATTGCACTAAATTACTCAAAATACTCAAAATACTCAGAATACTGACTCTTGAGTTCGATTTGCTCCCACCTGCAACAGGAGCAGCTAAACAAAACATAGATCTTTCCATCATGGTGTGCATCTCATGCTCTCCCATGGCAAATATTGATATTCCATAATATAGTGTGACAATCCTCATAACTACAGGCATATCAACAAAGCAATCTGGAAGTTTTTCGAGTTGAACAGGAACATGTTTTCAGATTTAATTTCCCATTCAAGTACCAAGCAATCCTAAAATCATTTTGCTTAGTAAGGTATATGTATAGCTATGACTTCTGGTGATCTTATGAATGAGAGATGACCAAGAACTTTGATCACCAGGATGGAGCTTAGGACTTTCAAACTCAGAGCCATGGCTTCCTTGATTGGATCTGTTCATCAGTGACTGGCTTTTCTCTGTTCCTATTCTTCCACTTTACCAAGCATTATCATTTTTTTATTCAATGGTGAGACAGCAATCTATTATTTCTGGGTGAGGGGTATCATTTCTATCCCTTTACTGTGGGGATTGAAGCAAAGCTCAGAGGGTCAAGGGAGTCTGAAAGGATTGACAGATGACATAACTATCATTGGCAGTCAAACATTCTTCATGCTTTGATTCTTTGAGTCTGGCCTTAGTTACATTATTGGTAACCTCCAAGGTTGGCAAGGAAAAGGCAAGACAGATTACTGGCTGCTGCTGTTCAGGCAACACAAGAAATCATGCACTGAAGTCTATGCTTCGTATCAGCCGTATCAGAAAAGCAGGTGGTCCCACATTGACTCATCCATGGAAAATAAGGATTCCAGCAGAGTGTGTGGATTGTCCATATAAGCCCATAGACATAGGGTTCTTCTAGAATCGTCTGAAGAAGGGAAGTTCTTGCAATAAAGCTCCTTCATTTTTGCCAAGTACGGATGACTGTTGTCTACTATGTCTACTTGAACCTTGTCAGTAGGCTCTTTTCTGCCATGAATGTGTGTGTGTTGGACATAATGATTTCCTGGATCCTCATGGAAAGTATTTTTTAAACTGAGAGCCTGGTTTACTTTCTGAAAAAGGCAATGGCAAAGTACTTCTGAGTATTCTTTGTCTAAGATAACCCTATGAATTTCATGGGGTCATTATAAGTTGATAGGCAATTTGAAGGCACATATATACAGTTTAGAGAGGTTAGAATATAAATTCATGAATTTGATTTCACTGCCTGGATTGAACTGAATCAACAGTTCTTTTGAGAAAAAGTTGGATAACTTTTGGTTATTCTTTCCCAAGGTGACGTTTTCACTTCAACAAAGTGATTTTTCTTGTACTACAGCAGTTTAATTTGGAGAAACGTGGATTTTGTTGATCTTACTGTGAAATAGTGACAAAAACCTTTCTCAATCTGCTTCAGTTTGCTTAGACATCAAGTATTAGACCCAAATCTACCTTTATACATATTCTGACTTAGTTGGCTAAGAATAAGAAAGAATAATTTTATTTGAATTACTAAATTCTATGTTTGTCACCAGCATTGGTTGATGCCGCAATCTTTTCCTGTCCAGAGTAAGAGATTATATAGTACGTACACTCAAACTTGATATTGCGTAAGTTTTCTGGCAAGTCGTGGAGAGCCACTTTTAGCCACTCATCCAGCTGTTTGGCAAACTTTCGGATCACCTGGGTCAAGCTGAAAAGGAAAAACACCACTTCAAAAATCTAGGTTGCAGCTCTGTTTTTGTTTTAATACCTTTCAGGCATGAAAACATGCTCCTTGTCAGTACTTAAATCCTGAGGTTGAAATCCTACTTGGCATTTGGTCCATTAGAAGTACAATTGTGTACATATTTATTTGGGGAAAAATCCCATTTACTTCTGAATATCTCTGTTCAGGACTTCACTGTGAATTGATTATAAAGTAAA
Source organism: Anolis sagrei ordinatus (assembly GCF_025583915.1). Classification (NCBI taxonomy): domain Eukaryota; kingdom Metazoa; phylum Chordata; class Lepidosauria; order Squamata; family Anolidae; genus Anolis; species Anolis sagrei. The sequence continues at coordinate 32,128,640 of NW_026847549.1, read as the reverse complement.
AGTTTACAATACAGAATCCATAAAATACCTGCCAATATCCTTAAAGGCTGAACAAAATATCTATGTGTATATCTTTAAAATAACATAGAGCTCAAAAAGAAAGAGATGATCAAGTACAGTTTACAAAACAGTTTCACAAAGCAGTAATTCATCAAGAAAACTGGATTTCACTTGTGACAATGTACATAAATATATTGTCATTCCTGCCAATAATACAGTCTGATAGATACATCAGATCTGCTTATGCTACCATTTTCACAGATATACCTTTTAAATTCAGGTAACTTATCCTGTGTGAGGCTGCTAACTCTGACCCATTTGGATCAGACTGAATTTCATCTCTGCTGCCTCAATCAGCCCTGTTTGGATTGGGACACAAACTCTTCATGCTAATACCATTCCTAGATGTCCATTTCCCTTTCACAGGAAAACCTCTTTGTTTAAGATTAGAGTCATGGAGAAATAAACACACATGAACACTCACAAACACCAGCCTAGTAAAATTATACTCACCTGTCAGGCAATGCCTGCAACACGGTTGGCATCAAGACACCAGAAATAGCTTTATATAATATGGAATCACAAACTCCAACTATATTTACTACCGTGGAAGATCCCAGTACTGGAAGCATGTGAGGTGGCATCCCTTGCCAAAAGTGCAGAAGAAAACTTTGAACCTAGAAGTACACAAACACAATAAATTCTTACTGACATTCTTGCTGGAGGCATTTGTTCTACAGAACCTCTTTCTCTGCCACCATCTCCGAAGCATTAGTTCCAACCAATCTGTTTCCCGTCTATAACAAAAACTAAACTTTTCTAGATTGTTTTTTTTCCTTGAGCAACTAAACATTTTGAACCATCACAGCAGCTCAGCCAATCAATATCAGTAACAAGGGGCACATCTACACTAACCACTAACCACTTAAGAAAGTTTCAAATCTGTAATGAAGAAAGTTGTTTTGTTGTGCAGATGGCTACATATGAAACTATAGAATAAGTTTGAAGCTAATTAGACAAATCACAGAGCAATAATATGCATTAAGGGCTTTCTTTCATGCACATTTTTTTGTATTTTCATTGACTATTTCCACCTTCGTTTGAAGCTAGCTAACTGCATTAAATGATGGAGAAAGGACTCAAATTATCATTCTAAATGCAGCACAACATAGAAAAGGATAATTGTTCATAAATATCTTTTTGTTTCTCTACTAACCTCGTCAAAGTTGGCTCTTATTACAGTGTCAAGTATCCTCTGACAGTGTGTTCTGTACATCATAATAAAAGTAGATACCTGGTGGAGGAAAAGAAAAATGAAAAACCCTTTCTACTTTGGTCTAATGTTGTTGTGGTCCCAACTCCAAGCGGAGACCTGACACAGAGGGCTTAAAGCTTGCTGAGTCAGAAGGGCACAGAGTGTAAAGGAACTAGGTGTTTTAATATGTATCTTTTATAGAAATGCATTTAATGTGTGTATTTATAGATTTTTACAATGTTTATGTGTTTTAACTATGTTGTAACCCAACTTTAGTTACAAGGAGATGCAGGTAAATAAAATAATAATTATTATAGTTGTTATTATTGTTTTTTGTAGATCAGCAAGAGGCTGGTGGTTTAACTGATGATTTAGAGAGGATTGTGAGCTTATCTGTGGCACAAAGTAATGGGCCTTCAAGTCTGGGAAAGTCAAGCCTGTGAAATGATGGTTCTCTCTGTGAGAAAACTGGCTCGGAAAATGCAGAGAGTCAAGGGCATTCAGGGGAGTCAGAGGTAGCAACAATAGACCAGGAATCAAGTGAAGAGCTCAGTGATAAGGAGGGCTCCCAGGAGAAACCACCAGTAGTTACGGAAATCAACAAAAGTCTTTGTTTACAGATCAGAGAATAGATTGTGTCGTTCAGAGAGATTAGGTGGGAAAGTTGTGGAGAAAATTCCTGGGAAATGGAAAGATTTCATAGGTGTTTATTAAACAGCAAGTTGTTTACCTTAAGGTCAGTTAAGGTCAATGTAACATTAGAGAAGCTAAGCCTGAGTTCTCTGGTTCTTGGTTCAAGTCAAGCCTTGATTTTAGTTTTTAATATCTTGGAAATTTCCTATGTTTCTGTTCCTGTATTCCTGTTCAAGTTTTTACTAGTTATACCTTCTTGCTTATACTTATGCTGTATGCTGTTCCGAGACTTTGTCACCTTTGGAATTTTATGAGACTTTTGGATTACTGTTTGGTTATATCTGTTGCTAATCCTTTTTTGGAGTATATATATTCTTTTCTTATTCCTAATTTTATATACTTTTAATGTGTTTTTATAATAAACTGTTTGCTTATATTTCCGGAGTCTTGTGTGGTGCAGCGGTCATAGGTTTTTCCAGGCCTGGAGTGCAACATTATTATCACCAATCCATCAGGAAACCTTGAGCCAGAGAAATCTAAACCAGAAACTGAGAACTTGGAAAAGTTATTTTTAAATAATGTCCATCCAAATCCTCCCATTGTAATTCAAAAAGTAACTTTTCTAAGCTCTAGCAAGTTATCTACACTTTCAATTTGATCTGCTGTTGTGCCTGACTTGTCACTAGCCGCTCAGCATTTGGAATATCATCTTCTCATAGACATTATTTAAAAGAGAAAACAGTATTAGTAAGTAAATGGACTCTTCTATACTATCTGAACAGATAATATGTTACAACAATTTGGCTCTATGATTTAATCTCTGAGAGTTTCTCAAAACTCAACTACCTGTCAAACTGGGCAAGACACTGGAGATCTGTGACTGGCTCTCCCATAATCAAGTTGGGTTTGTGGGGGCGGGGGGGGGGGGGGGGGGGGGGGGGGGGGGTGTGATTGAAGGGTTGTGAGGGAGATTGGAACCCCAGTAAAGAGGATTGAATGTATAATTCTTCTTGGTAAAATAAGCATCCATGATGCATTTATCTCTCCCCAAAACTTATGTGGCTACTAATTTGGGATGATAAGTTAGGAAAATGACCTGTGGAGAAGGACTCAACCTTTGGCTTTGTGGCCCTGAATTACAACTATTTATTCATATTTTAAATTATGTTTCGGCTATATACAAAAATGGAACATATCTAAGCAATTTTACAATACATAAGAAAGGAGATAAAATAACATAAGATCAGTGATTATAAAATAAAAACCCCTGCTGCCCAAATATTAAGAAATCAGAAAATACAGATGGAGAAAAACAGAGAAAATAGATTTCTTGAAGGAGCCCAATGAATCCCACATAGAAGCTCATTCCAGATGTGTGTGAACACAACCAAAAAGACCTTTATACTCATTAGCCTAATTATCATTTACCTAACTGGTGATGGGCATATCAGACATTTGCCTAACTGGTGATGGGCATATCATAAGGGTTAATGTGAATGATTTCATGCTGTTGGAAGGTTAATGTAAGAAGTTGGAAGAGTCAGTGACAGATCTCCTGTATAATGTCAACTTTGCCCCCCTCCCTAAGGCAAAGAAAAACAATTTCACATGTGCATCACACAGAAAACCCACAACACTGAGCCAAGAAGGGAGGTATTTGTTTCTGGTGTAGTGGTCAGTTAAGTTCCTCATAAATTAAGACAGAACTTTTACAACTCAGTCTTCTCGAGGGGTGTTTTCTTTTTTAAGATGTTAAGTCAACCTTTTATCAAAAGAAGGAAAATCAAAAAGCACTGGAAGGAAATGGCTATTTCACTAGCGTCACCTTCTCCTCTGGCAAGCTGGATGGCAGATTTAGATCCTTGACATTTGGAAACTCTGGCAGCAATGTCCCAAGTTTGGATCGTGGTGAATATGCCACTGTCTGTTTGGTTACTTCTTTTTTTCCTGTTTCATTGACCCACGCTGCTCCTTTCTTAGAATACATCACGTCATAATACTGAGAACTCTCTTTTACTGCAATGCCATAGTAATGGTATCTGAAATGTTGAAATATACATTGAAAAACAAATGGAAAAGGATGTATTTTATCAGTACAAAACTGCTAAAATATTACCAGATTTTGCATCAGTTTACACGTGAACACATGAGTACAAATGAAATAATATGACAGTCTTAAGCTAAGTTGCTATCAAATTTCAGTTTGGTGCAGTTTATAAATCAGATGCCCAGTATGAACTAGGGTGCTAAAAAAAAGTTGGAGTCCAGATCCTTATCCCACTGATATTCCTTAGGGTAGATGATAGGCACGGCTGTCCTGATCTCCTAGGTTCACACCAGAGTTCACCTTCAAACTTCTAGCCTATTTTGCAACTGAAACCTGGCCTTCCCCATGGCATGGCTTCTTCTACTGATGTTAGTAGTAACCACAACTATCAGGACTCCGGGGCTAAGATTCTGCATCACGTTAACTAAGTGAAGCCAGTCCCCAAATTACGGACAAGATAGGTTCTGTCGACTTGTTTTTAAGTTGAATTTGTATGTAAGTTGGAACAGTGTTACTCCATAGATAAATAGATAGATAGATAGATAGATAGATAGATAGATAGTGCTTTAGATAGCCTAGGGAAGGGTTAACACCCCTGAGATGTTTGTTTTTCTGTCTGTAATTTCCCCTCACTTTCCCTCCCTGTCATAATTAGATTTTGAAAAATTTGGCTTCTCGTTGAAACAAGGATTGGTGATAAAGCTTGAGTGGAGACACCTTTTCCCCATGATAACTCTCCCAGGAGTGAATTTCCATTCCGAGGGGTAGATGTCTTCTCATTTCCTGTTGTTTCACCCCTGTTATTAACTATGAGTCGGTTGTAAGTCAGATGTTTGTAATTCAGGAACTGCCTGTATGTCTCTGCCAGTGGATGTATGGAAGGCAGTTGAGGTGGCACAAGATTTCCCATTTCTGGTGCATAATAATACCTGGTGGGGAGGAGATATTGCCTGCTGTGATTCCATCTTCTAAACCACTATTTATCGGATTTGGGAGATGAAGGTCTTTGCCTATACAGGAAGGAAAGCATGGGAAAGGAGCAACTGAGCCTCCTTTAGGAGTGGGAAGTTCTAAAGTCTAGGAACAGCCACATGTCTACCATGTTCAGAGGCACAGCGACTATCTCCAACCCCTAAGTCCTCAAGGCACCAGATCCCATCTATTCTTGGAAGCTAAGCATGGTCAGTTCTGGTTAATACTTGGATGGGAACTGCCAACATATTCCAGGTGCTGTAGGTCATATTTAAGAGGAAGGAAGTGGCAAAACCTCAATTTCTTGCCTAAGTGTCTCTTCATGGGGTCCCCAGAGGTTAACAGGCAACTCGAAGGCAAATACATACACAAGCCCTAGCATCCCTTCCCAGATGATCAGCGGACAAGTAGCCCAATTCATACTGCTTTTCTATACCTTGATTTCTATCTAAGAATTAGGGCAGGAGCTGACAAAGTGTGTCCTTCCAAAAGTTATTAGACTGAAACTCCCAACATTCCTCACCACTGGCAATACAGGCAAAGGCTGCTGGAATTGAAGTCTAATATGTCCAAAGAGTTGCATATTGTTCATCTCTGCATTGGAAGTACAAGAGCCCATCTTTATTTGTAACTGGCCATACTGTCTTAGAAATTCTATTGATTCAAATAAATAAAAAACAGGGGGACAAAATTCTGTTTGCTAGACATACAAACAGTCAAAACTGTTTAGTGTCCTTCCTCCCTCCTCATCCCCACAGAAGCAATCCTCAACACTCATGTTATAGATGAACCTGCAGTGAATATTCTATACCATACTTCGCCTTTTCATGATTATGAAACACACATTGTTGCTTACTTTGACTGGCCTCTGGTTCCAAGTCTTCTGGTTGTTAACTGTGGAAACTGTTGTCTTATTATCTGCAAATAATATCCATATATTAATGAGGGCTTTTCTTAATGAAGTTGCAGCACTTCAAAATGTATCTAAGTGGGAATTTTCTGGTCTTCCACATGTTGTTGAACCACAGTTCCTAGCATTCTTCATCATTGACTCTTTTGGCTAGGGCCTTGGGCCAGGAGAGAAGGGGGAAGAAGTTAATTCTCCCTGTCTTTGGTTATTTGCTCAGGGAAGAGAGATGAACATCCAGGAGTAACAAGGAGGAGGTGCAAGGTCATATGGTCCATCGATTGGTGGAAAACCTAGCAAGGCAATGTGGGACTTTGCAGCTGCCCAACAATATCTGCTTTAGATGACCATCCTGCCTCCTGGAGACCTTTCCAGATGAATTTAGCTGACCACTATAGGAAATATAATTGTGAACATTTGGTTTCATCCAGCTACACTTAACTGCTCATGCATCTCAATGCACACATATAATTGTACATTATATTACATCATATAGGTACATACAATGTTGTCAGGAAAAAGACCGGCCAGACCTAGAAATTGGGGCCTCTTCAGAAGGCAAACAAATATATTGAAGTAGAATTAATACAATTTGACACCATGGCTCGATGCTATGGAATGATGGGAGCTATAATTTCATGAGGTACTAGCTAGCACTCATTGGCAGGAAAGGCTAAAGAATGTATAAAACTACAAAAATTCCAGAATTCCATAGCATTGAGCCATGGTAGTTAAAGTGGTGCCAGACTGCATTATTTCTATCAGTGGTTCTCAACCTGTGGGTCCCTAGGTGTTTTGGCCTACAATTCCCCAAAATCCTAGCCAATTCACCAGCTATTAGGATTTCAGGGAGTTGAAGGCCAAATCATCTAGGGACCCACAGGTTGAGAAGCACTGGTGTATATGCACTCAAACTCCTGCTCTATTCAGATTCTGGGCTGACATCTCCAGCCCTGCAGGTTGTTTTGGATGTTGGGAAATAGCATCTCATCCAAATATATTTAATTAATACTGTTAAAAAATAAAAACACTTTTGGGAACATAGAGTAACATCTGACCAGAACAGTTTCAGTGAAATATGCCCAGGATTTTCCTAGCCTCTTCAGTGACAGGGACAAAGTAGGGACAAAGTAATTAATGTTAAAACTTCATTGACTTCTGTTGGCTTTTCAACATTGATATGGCTGCAGATTTAATTTATTAAGTTGTTGCGGTGTAATTAAATAAGCCATTTCCCACTGTTTCTTTGATGGCCTCATCACACAATAATCATCATCATCATCATCATCATCATCATCATCATCATCATCTTTATTTATACCCCGCCACCATCTCCCCGAAGGTGACTCAGGGCAGCTAACATGAGGCCAAGCCCAAAGATACAATACAGCAAAATAAAGTGCAAAATACAACAACAAAAATTACATCACAATAAAGTACATACAGTGGCAAAATAAAGTAAACAAAGTAAAATAGCATACTAGAAAATCAAACACAATGGGCAGGCCAAATGGACAAGATGAAATGAGAATGAATCCATTTTAAATCCAGTTGCTGCCTCCTGCGGAATTCTGGGGTTTGTAGTTTAGGGAGGAGCCATTAACAGCCTCACTAAGCTGCAAACCCCAGAATTCTGCAGGAGGCAGAAACTGGATGTAAAGTGATACCTTCTCCAATGAGATGAGGTCCTAAGAAATGCAATTAACTACAGGAATTTTGGTCAAGTCCCCCCAGGGATTTGAATATGATAGTTTGGTTAATCCCATAGTTAAGAGATTTTAAAACAACAACAGCTTGAAAGAAGGGGGGGGGGGTCTTCTTTACATAATTCCTATGTTCTACAACCAAAACAATACAATGTGCAATAAAAACAGGGGCTCCTCCTCTCTGCCACAAATCTGAATTTTTCAAGTCTTAACCCTCAAATGTTTGTTGGAAATCAACAAACTTTTTGAAAATTGTGATGATAAGGACATGTGAACACAAAGTACAGTGAGAAGAATCAAAACAAAAGAATGGTTTTGGGTGGGCTGGTGTTTCAAAAATGCATGCAGCTGTTGCCTTCTTCCCTTAGCTCAAAACAGATTTTAAAAAAACAGGTCAAGATTCCCAAAAGGCATACTCTGATATATCCTGCATACTAGTATTTACACAATATGAAAAACATGTGGATTGTGTGCAACTATTACTAAAAATGCTTGGGTTGCACAGAATTTTCACAAAGAAGATGCTTGCTGAGTACCTGTTCTAGATCCTGCATTTTTTTTCGTATTTTGACAAAATCTCAAAGGAGTAAAGCATTAAAATATCCAATATTGTGTCCGTTTACTGAAAACATGAATTTGTCAGGATATTTCCTCATTTAATTCTACACAAATGGCAAAATTACATGCGAAAATCAGGATCATATAAACAGCACTGAGACAAAAAAGAGGGCAAAAACCAAGTGGTGCAAAATGTTGTTTTAATATGCTGTGTCAAGTTTGTAAACATTCCACCTTCCTCCCAAAAAATAAGTAAAACCATGTAAACAAAATAATACATACATTATTTATAAATCATAATTTTTAATTTCCTCAGCAAAATCATTTAATTTGAGACACATGATGCAACGAATGCAATCCTTTGCATCCATTTGTTTTTATTGCTCTTTCTCTGTCATAAATAGCAAACTAATAATTAAGTTCTATGCATTGATTGATAGTTTTGTGGAGTATTTTTGGATTAGAGCTGCTATGCAAAACCAAACCAAACTTGATAATTTCACGCAATACTATTTACATCGTAATTTCTATTTATCCTCCCCTTTTACTACTCTTGTTTTTCTTTTTTTATAATAGGAAACCAATTTCCACTGACACACAAACCTTATCAAGAATGCCCTCTGTGTATGCATTGTGTTGTGTGCAGAATATTTCAGAAATGTGAATTCCGAAAGCCATTCTGGTTTAATTTCTGGCGCTAAGCAGGGTGGGTAGAATTAGCAAACAGAAAAACACTTTTGTGGAGCTGTGAAAGTTCAGGCTAGCTATTTGATAAATGAGCAGACAAGGCAAGCAGCCTCTCTCCCTCTCCCTCTCTCTCTTTCTCTCTTTCTTTGTATGGATTCAATGAAGCCTACCTAAAGAACACCACATGCTGTTCCAGCTACTGATCTAACATTCCGCAACATCTCAGCCTTCCAAATTCTCTTTAATTACACATTAATCCCACCCCTCTCTCTTTCAGTTTGTGCAGACAAGGGATGGGGGCTTCTAAGGAGTGTGGGGGGAAAGGGCATTTTCCAGGTTCAGTTAGGAGGGTGTTTAGAAAGTACAGCTCCAGTCTTCCAAATAGGATATTTGCTCAACAGACCTAGGGCAAAATGAAATATCCCAGCTTGCTCGCTGACTTTCAGAAGTCCAACAAACAAATTAGAAGGAACATTTCTTTGGACCCTTTCAAGTGTAAAACAAATCAAAACCATCAATTCAGCAATATCCCAGCTTTCTCCTAATTTGGGATTAAGGGATGCAATAGTATGGTAAAGAACTTCAACCTACCACAAAAGGTGTTTAGGTTTAATTAATAGGATTGTTAGCAAAATTTGCCCATGCACTGGGACTCCATAGCCCTGGAGACTTCCCACGTGTTCATAAAGTTTGGACTCAGCACTATTCTTGTGCTATCCACAACCCAGTATGAGTAAGCTTCCCCTCCAGTAGCACAACTTAGGCCCCATCTGTTTCATATGGGCAGTGTAGACTCATATAATGCATTTTCGACTGCATTAGATGGCAGTGTAGATGGGACCTTTTAGACTAGGACAAGTAGAGGGAATGCTCCCACAGCACACATACAGCACTTCTTCGCAAAGGCATTTTTTTTAAAAAAGAAGAACCATTATGGCTGTTCTTCAATGCCAGCATCTCTATCCACTTCTAAGAATGTACATGTGTAAGTATAACCCTATCTCTGTTTTCACTTTTCCTGCCATGGAATGAGGAGGAGAGGAAAATGCATGACATCAGATCCTCTAATGCAGTGGTTCTCAACCTGTGGATCCCCAGGTGTTTTCGCCTACAACTCCCAGAAATCCCAGCCAGTTTTCCAGCTGTTGAAGGATGTTGGATGTTGAAGGCCAAATCATCTGGGAATCATCACAGATCATCACAGGTTGAGAACCACTGCTCTAATGGCCCTTGAACTCCTTTGAGAGGGAGGAGGCAATAGTGATGCTGGATAACTCTCGTCTTCTTCTCTCTATGCACTTTGTGAGGGCTGTGAGAAAAGCTGCCCCAAATGAGAGGACAACTGCCAGGGAGCCATCCTATGGAGTCCTGGAAACCAGTCATTTAGTGTCCATGTGTGCCTTAAAGTCATCTTATGGCGACCCCATGAATTTCATAGAGTTTCCTTAGGCAAGGGTTACTCAGAGGAGGTTTTGCCAATCATTTCCTCTGAAATACAGCCTCTAGCACTTGGTAGTCATTGGCTATCTCCCATCGAAATACTAACTAACCCTACATAGCTTCCAAGATCAAACAGGATCTGGTGTGTTTAGAATATTTAGGCCTTTATATATGAGTACTTGAGAATTATATCAAATGGGGATTGTCATCTCTGGAGGTTTTCAAACAAGGCAATTCACTTTGTGAATCTGGGAATCTGAAGGAGTCAAGATTTGCACTACCTTCCTCTTCTGAAAGTAGCCAGCCTGGAAGCAAGGGATCATGAGAAGCAAAGGTAAGAGAGAAATCAAATTTGCCTCTTTCTAGCTAAACTGGCAATATCTTATTGTGTACCTTCAAAGCTCTAAGATGAACCTATTATTGAATTTTCTTGGTAAGACTTATTCAGAAGACGTTCCAACCTCCATCTCAGAAAGAAAGACCACCCAAAGAGGGAATTTCATCAAAGATCTTTGTGTGTGGGCAAGAACGAATAAAGGCAAGGGGTCCTTCCTAACTCCTGGTCCCAAACTGTGAAAGATATTAGGGTCAGAACATGTATTTTGAAATTAGTCTGGACTTATACAGGGCACCGAAGCAGGTAATAAAGAAAAAGCACAATGTTATCACAACTCCCAGTGTTTTGTTTTTGCAGATTTCATACTGTATGGGCCTGGTCCCCATGTAAGCCGTCCCGAGTCTTTTTGTGGAGATAGTTGGTGGGGTATAAAAATAAAGTAGTAGTAGTAGTTGTTGTTGTTGTTGTTAAAGGACAGCCCTGATTTGCAACATCTGAAAGTTATCCAGTGACTCAGAATGTGTTGGATTTTGTTAACTGACAGACCAATATGTATCTTCAAGGGTTGGTAGATTGTGTTTACATTTCACAAAAAGAAAACAAATTTGAATATGAAAGCAAAGAAGAGGCTAGATGGACCCAGGTTATGCAATTGCTTCTTTAAGTCAGGTAGCCAACCCAGTTTCCAGATACTAAAATAATTTCCTTAAATCTTGCCTGGACTAATTTAAGTAATCTCTATAGTATTATATCAATACCATAATTAATATAATCACCAGCTGCTTGACAAATCCATTCAGGTAATGCTTAACTTAAATCCCATGCTCTCAAAATACTTCCTGACACTGATGCCAATAATAACCCAATTAATTCAAGACATTGCCTTCCAAATAAAAAGTTCAAAATATGTCTTTCTGAGCAAAGTGTGCTGAAGATTCTGTAAACATAGATGCAAAATTCTCTTTCCCACAGCTTGACTCTGATCCTTTCTACACTACCATATAATCCAGATTATCAGATCAGATAATCCACATTATCTGCTTTGAACTGGATTATCTGTATACACTGCTATATAGTCCAGTTCAAAGCAGACAGTGTAGAAGGGGCTTCTGTTTACTATAGCCTTCCTACGACTAGGCACCCTTCAAATGAGCTGGATTCAATCACCTATATTTATTCAACCCCTTTAACAAACACATCTGGAGGTCACTGAATTGGATGGAAGATAATGATGGGATAGCATATCTTATAGCATTGCCATTCCAATCTTTAAAGCCTTGTGAATGAAATTTTGTAGGAAAATATAGTACTCACCTTTCCAAAACTAGCAGCATTGACAGGCTGAGTGTCATTTTTCTCACAGAAGTCCAAGTAGTGCATATAGAGGGCACTTCGAGGGATGCAAACTCCTTCTGCAATCTCGTAGTTCTCCTCCAGCCTTCAAAACAAAGATCAGACAAAGGAAACTACAAATATGTTGGTGGCCCTGTGTTGCAACATCTGTATCTGCAAAGGGCCGTTAGGTTAGACTGTTCTTTGCTTTATTCTTCAAATAGGTTTGTAGGTCTGTTCTTGGTATCTTGGTTTGTAGGTCTGTTCCTGGAGTGTTGATTCAGAACATTGTCTTGGATATCATGGTTTTCTATGGCCAAGCAGATGTTGACTGGTAGAAGGCATATGTTCTACATCTCAGAAATTAGAGCTGATAGGGAAAAACTGGTGCCATTTTTGGAATCAGTGGGTCAAATATATCCCAAAACAAGCTTAACATTTGAGGCACCAAAATGTGTGTTGGCCAGTGTGCAATCACATTCAGCTAAATCCATCTGGTCACTTGAACTGGAGTAGACCAATTGAATCAATATATTAACAAAACACATTGATACAATGTGTTTACTCTAATTGGAACTAACAGCTGTGTTTAACAGTCACAATATTATTTCTGTTTTAAAATACAGGATGACATTGGAAGATATGCAACACTTTGCAGGAAGACTTCTGGTAAACTGTCTCATATCCCTTTGAGATTGACATGGTAATATCATATTCCTGGCGTAGGAGCCCCCAGTGGCGCAATGGGTTAAACCCTTGTGCCAGCAAGACTGAAGACTGACAAGTCAGAGGTTCTAATCTGGGGAGAGCATGGATGAGCTTCCTTTGTCAGCTCCAACTCCCCATGTGGGGACATGAGAGAAGCCTCCCACAAGGATGGTAAAACATCAAAATATTTTGGTGCCCCCAGGGCAACGTCCTTGCAGACAGCCACTTATCTCACACCAGAAGCAACTTGCAGTTGCTCCTGACGCGAAGAAAAAAAACCAAAACCTCCTGGGGTAATTGAAACTTTCAATTTGATTTTCTATTTATAGAGGGTTGGCTTTGATAAATGAGGAGGCACAATCTCATATGGTTCAATAGTCGCTATGTCCTACTGCCTCCTCCCTCCTGTTAAGCCAACATGAAGGAAAACGAGATGACATACTTAATTTGAAGTTTGGACTAACATAGCTTTCTACTAACATAGTTAATTTGAAGCTTGTAGCATTCACAAGCTTATTGAAAATGTAACTCAAATTATGTTAGTCATTTCAGATAATCTGGAACACAGAACAGTTACTTTTTAAACTGGTAACTAAAATGGCAACTTGCTTCCACTGGAACAAATAGTGACTAACCAGATTTACAGTAGTTCAGACTATAATTGCAACTAATTAGTTGATAAAATGTAATTTTCCAAGTTCTGATTTTCAATCCCAATAGTAGCAAGTAGTTTTGCCCAAATAGCTCTTTATAATATTATTGAATTGCAACTTGAAATGGATACATAGATAAATCCATTCCTATAATTAATATTAGTGTGGCAAATCTGGTTTTGAAAAATACAGATATCTCTAAATATTCCCCCTATATACAGCAAGCCATTTGAAAAATAAATTCAAATTTTCTGGTTACCTTGTTCTGGGATTCTTTCCCCTCCTTATCATTAAAATTATGATGGCAATTTGTTCCTGCAAACTATTTTAATAAGATATTTGGTGGGATGAATAGACTCTGTTTGTAAGGGCAAGATCTATTCTTCCTTTCTTTCTAGTAGAATATCATCACTGCATCTTTCCTTAAATTCATGGACCACAACAAAACCTCTTTTCAAAGCCCAGACTTCCCTCGTATGCTCTAGCTGCTAATTGGCATGTCAGTTTCTCTAACCAAGGCAGGATCGAAAGAAAGGCAGTTAATTATTTCTCTTCATCATATCTGATGAATTTTTCCCTTCTTTTCCCCTCTTTTTCACAGACAGTCATTAGCCTGACACTGAACAATGTTCCATTGTACCTGGACTTTTCATTAATGATCAGAAACCTAACATCTTTTTTCTACTTTTTTTATAAAAAGAGATAACTTAAGTCATATTTTGAACTCAGCTTCGGCCTTTTGCAGATAATGAACTCAGTCTACTGCCACAACTACGTATTTTAAAGCAATATCAACACCCAGCATTCCATTTAAAGATACTTACAGAACATCAAATAATATTATAAAACTAAAATAATGTTTTAAAATAATTCAATTACAGTAATCCCTTTTGTATTAATTAATATCCACTTGCTGCACCGGTGAATCCTACCGAGACTAATATAAAACTAGGCCAGCCCAAACAATTTTGCTGACTAAGGGAAACGGCAACATGGTATTTGCTCTCCTATTTCACATAGAAGATGTTGGAAACAGAAATCTTCTTCAAGCCTCTCCTAGTAATTTGTTTTATATATGATTCTGTTTGCTTACTGAATTGTACATGTATGTTATGGTACACAGGTTACTCTACGTTTCTTGAGGTTGTGGGAGGGGCTACAAACCACATGATCAGATCTGGGACTGCTCAGATCTCAGACTCCATTTTAGAGAATACAGAGACGCTATTAGACTTTGGACTGTTAAGAGCAAACTCATGTTGCTGTTGATTGTAAGAAAGATGCTTCTGCCGTCTGCACACAAACTATCTCAAACATATCTGAAACTAGACTGATAAGCTATGCGCCTGTTTTATGCTGAACACATGAAGGTTGTGAGTAAATCAAATATGTTATTTTACCAAAGCCTACTTTATTTTTGTCTCTTGAGAGCATGATATAGAAACAACATGTTTTCTGGGAGAGTAGATGTTTTTGAGCACTGAAAAGAATACTTCTGAAACTCTGCTGTTTTTGTGCATTGGCACAACTTCTGTTCCTAACAGATCAGAGACAACTAGGTTAGCAGTCTAACAACTGAAAGCCAAATTGCCTTGCATAAGTACATGTTGTTATATACCACTGAAGAGAAGATTTTACTAAAATGAGTCTTTTTTTTTTTTTTTGCTCTTCTCTGGAAGATCATACTTTTACAAAAGGTTATGATTGATCATGCCTTTACAAAAGAAGAAATGGTAGAGCTGAGGCTGCCAGCTAGGAGGACTGCCATTAATTTTCTGGTGGTAACCACACTGGGACTAAGGCAAAAAAAAAAAAACCCAGTATGATACTTAATAGCCTACAATACAGAGCCAGAGCAGTGTAGTGATTTTAGTGTTGGGCTGATACTCCAGGAGACCTTGATTCAAATCCTTGCTCAGCCATGAAAATCAAATAGGTGGTGTTAGTCAAGTCACTTGCTCTCAGCCTAAGAAGAAAGCAGTGACAAATGCCCTCTGAACAAATGTTGCAGAAGAATTCCCATTATATCATAAGCTACAGCTAATTTGAAGGTACAACTACAACAATAATACATGACTAGAACACATTTCTGTTTGATTTGAAGTGCAATCTATGCATGCTTGTCCCAGTCAATAAAAGGGATATATGTGTATGTGTATATAAACATGTGCACACAAGTGTTTGCGTAGCTTTTTATATATACACTTTATTGCAGTTCACCTTTAACCAACTCTTTATTCAACAGTGATGATGCTCTGATAAAATGTGATTGTATACATTAACAATAAGATTTCTGCAACCCACCAGATGTGTTAGACTTGTGCGTCACTTATTTTGTGCTTCCTTACACTTTGTGGTTGTCTGTTCCTATGCAGTGGCAGCTTCAGTGAATCCATTACAGATGTTAGCCCAATCTATAAAGGAGCTATCCAAGGTGCTGAACCTGTCTGAGAAACATGTTTCAGCACCTTGGATAGCCCATAAGAAACCACAGAGTAGATTTACCTTCCCACTGACATGGAAGCCACCAGCTTCCCCTGTTCCTATGTGTGACGCAGCGAAGCACACATCAGATATTCGAATCTGGAAGAAAACCTTCTCCTTCTGAAAAAAGTAAATTCTTACATCTCCTTTGATTTCTACATCACTTTGCTTCATACCTAGACAAGACTTATAAACACATACTAAAAACAATAGATCTTGCAGGGCAAGAAGCTCCATTCTCTTTCTCTTAATGGATAATTGTAAAAAATTTAAAGAGCCACAGATATATAAACCCTTTTTTTCCCAGCTCCAGCAGACCTCACCTCTGAGGATGCTTGCCATAGATGCAGGCGAAACGTCAGGAGAAATGCCTCTAGAACATGGCCATATAGCCCGAAAAAAACCCACAAGAACTGAGTGATTCCAGCCATGAAAGCCTTCGACAATACAGCCATGCATTATAGTTTGAATGCTTCCAAATAAATACTGTAAACTTCTCAGCGTACTTCATCTCTCAAATATTCAAGTGCAGATTGACCAGTTTGCCTAAGCAGAATATTATAATTATTCTATAGACTGAGATAGATCCAGGAATCTTGGAATAAGGCAGAATATTAAGTTCTTTTCCAGAAAAGCCAAAAACAGACTTGTGTGGGATAGATGTGTATGTTTGTAGGAAGGAAAACATGCCATGAAGCTCAAACAGTGGTTAGGAGAGCAGACTGATATAATATGGCTTTTTGCTCTCAGACATCTGGCATGCAATGGCAAATAATGGCTGCATTCCAGGAGTGCAGGGTATCCCAGGGGCTTAGGGATTTACTAACCTCTATGCTTGAGGATACTGGAAATGTGTTTGAAAAGAGGCTGCTGCTGCCAGTATTTGCTTGTTTTCTTCTGGGAGCAGAGCTCTGTGATCCAATTAGTGATGACTTCTTGGCTAACGATCTATCTGCAGACTCCCTCAAACTGCAGAAAAGACTGAGCAGACCCATTTCTCCTGACTGAGTGTGAAATAATTTAAGGGGTACATGGTGCATAGTTTGAGTGAGCAAAATAAATTATAATTAGCAAATACAAATAGTTTTGAACTCATGTGAAATGACAGCAATAAGTTGTACAGATTGAGATCGGGGACCATGTAAAACTGATCAAAGATTAAAATCTTTACTACAGTCTGCACTCTGATAAAATTAGGTGAAATAATTTAGCACATATTAATGAATTTGTGTGTGAATAAGTACATAAAACAACTTTTCCCATATGATTTTTACTGGTTTCTCTTGTCATAGGAAAACAGTAAGGAGCTACACTGACCCCAAAGAGAGCTTAGAAAGTTTTAGAAGGTTTTAGCACAGCGGGTTAAACCACCAGCTGTAGAAAATCTTGCTGATTGAAAGGTTGGCACAGTTCAAGCTTGGGTTGGAGTGAGCTCCCGCTGTCAGCCCAGCTTTTGCTCACCTAGCAGATCAAAAACATGCGAGTAGATAAATAAGTACCGCTTTAAGTGAGAAGGTAATAAAAGGAGCACATAAGGACAAACCGGCAATTCAATCAGGAGGACATCTATGGACAACAAAGCTCCTCGGCATGGAAGATGGAGTGACAGCATCTCCCCGTGGCCCGAGTCGAGCACAGCCTCCAGATGCCAGAGATAGAAAAAGCCTGTACCTCTGTTTATGTGTTGTCTGTCCTTGTTAATTGTATAACAACATTGAATGTTTGCTGTATATGTGTTTTGTAATCCGCCCTGAATCCCCCCAGGGAGATAGAGTGGGAAATGAATGAATGAATAAATAAATACATTATTATTATTATTATTATTATTATTATTATTATTATTATTATTTACTTTTAAAAACAACATGTTGAAATAATACGTAGGATTTTTTTTACATTGGTGTTGTGACTCTCAACTGTTTTCTGTAAATTTTTGAGAGAGAGAGAGAACTTTAGGATTTATAAAAGAATACATACAACTTGAAGATTTCCTGTCTAAATATTTAAAAGTCCTCTAAGTGTAATTAGTAACATTTATTCCATGAATTAAATAACTTCATCCTTACTTCTTACATTGCTTTTGTGAATGTAAAATTATTATGCTCTTCTTACCCATGTAGCAATTGAATACTATGCTACTTATCAGAACTTGGAAAAGTTACTTTTTGGGCAACAGCTCTGAGAATTCCCCAATCAGTGTGGATGACAGAATATTAAAACAGACTGGTTATCTAGAATACTGCATGTATTTCATGTATTTGCTAGATGATTGCTACATTGTTTTCTTTCATCTTTCTCTCTGTTTCTTTCTCTATATTTTTTCTTTGAAAAAAAAGAGTCTTACCATTGTAGAGTAGCCGGAGTAGAATGTGGTTTGGATGCCCTGTTATTCTCTTTCTCCTCATCTGTTGAAAATAATAATGTAAAGAAAATATATTTTCAGCACAGTTGGTAAAATGGTTTAAAGGGGCATGAAGGAATCCCAGTGTTAGGGATAATCTCCAATTTCTGTTTGCAAAATACATGTTCTGCCAGACTGCTACTAAGCTTTGATCCACTGGCATGTCCTCATCCCCATCTCCATGGCATCTCCACAACTGCTTCCTTCTACTCCAGCCTGACTTCCCTTTTATAGATCTGTAATTCCATTGTCTTGAGTCCTTTGGTGCCCCATAAACAACCCAGGTAGATATATTTAACTATCTCACTCTTAGGTGAATTCTGTTCTTGACACATAGAATCATAGGATCATAAAGTAGGAAGAGACCTCATGTGCCATCCAGTCCAACCTCCTGCCAAGATGCAGGAAAATTGCATTCAAAGTGCCCCCAACAAATGGTCATCTAGCCTCTGTTTAAAAGCCTCCAAAGAAGGAGCCTCCACCACACTCCAGGGCAGAGAGTTCCACTGCTGAACAGCTCTCACAGTTAGGAAGTTCTTCCTAATGTTCAGGTGGAATCTCCTTTCCTGTAGTTTGAAGCCATTGTTCTGCGTCCTAGTCTCCGGGGCAGCAGAAAACAAGCCTGCTCCCTCCTCCCTATGACTTCCCCTCACATATTTATACATGTCTATCATGTCTCCTCTCAGCATCTCAAGTTAAAAAGACCCATTGTCAAGTGTTGGGAAAGCTATTTGCCTCAAAGTCTGTAAATTTATTGCCAGTCAGTGAAGATGGTATTGAGCTAGGCTTAGGTTTCTAGGTTCCTACCAGCCCAACTCACCATGGCCAATGATAATGGATTGTGAGAGGCATGGTACAAAGTGTCTGGAGGGCCAAATGTTATCCTTTTGTGGACTTGATATGTTACTGCTCCTCAGGGTCCAGAATTGGTCAAAAGGTTAAGGATGAAGTGACTCTTCCCAAAAGGTATCAACCTAGTTATTAATGTCAATTTAACTATTCTTCTGAGGCCTACCAAAGTACAGACTGTAGTTGATGAAATAACTATCCACACTAGGCTTGTGCATTTTGTCTGAACCTCAATCCGTTTCTGCCAGCTGAGTTCTGGGAGACCTGTGGATCCATTTTTTGCAAGCCTCCCAAAAACCCAAACAGCAATTTCCAGTCCGTAGCTGAAAGATCCAAGAAGATTTGGCCATTGGTGGGAATGGGGAATTTACGAGGCTTCCCTTTCCATTCCTGGGACCCTATCCTTTTGTCTTTTCAAGGGAGTCTGGGTTTGAAGAACTGGGTTAAGGAAGCATCCTTCCTGAGACCCTTTTCTTAGACACAGCTTGCATAAGACATGCCATGGCATTCTCCTATTCTTATTGGCCCAACAGGCAGGGCTCACAGGGAAATCCTGTGTGAGCAGCATGCAGCAGTCTCTCCACACCATGTGGTGCCGAATAGGGGAGGAGGAGCTATGATCGGCTGCCACATGGTTCCATAATGGATGAAAAAACATGATGGCTGAGCCCTTACCATTACAGCCATCCAGCCAAGCCAAACAAGGCAGATTGGCCGAAGGGAATTGATCACTCCAAATCCATGCACAAGCCTAATTCCCATCCTTTCCTTGTCATATAGTGAGACACAAAGTCTACAGGTAAAATTGTGGTGTTACCTGGTTCTGATTTAGGCATCTGGTCCCCTTCCCTGGATGATTTCTCTTTTCTATTCCCAGCCATTGAGAAGAGAAGGGCAGTTTTAACTGTCTGGGGCTTTGTCATTAGTGCATATCAAACTCTCACTATCTGGATAAAAACCTGTATAGCAGTCAGCACCTTCAACCTGGTTAGGCAAGCTAAAGCTATTGAGAGTTCATGATATCACAAAGGAGAGCAAGCTGACATCAGCTTAACAAACATAAGGTAAAATGTGTCACAGAAGTCTTGACATCACCCAGGCTAATTTGTAGGTTGTATCAAATGCCATAGACAACCTGTGTGACCTGACAACAGGCAAAGCGAAAAAATTGCTCACAACGTGAATTCTCAACAGATTTCAGGTGAATTATCATTCAAACTGAACAATCCAGATTTGTTCACATGATCATGCCAGAAGTACTAAAACATGGTTAGCAGAAAACAATATGGAGTGAGAAAGCTTATGTATCCCATGAAAAAAACAGATGCAGTAGTATGGGAGTTTGTGGGAATTGTAGTAGCTTTCCCAAGCGATCAAGAAACAAGAAACATAAGCTTATAATGGATTTTTCAGCCTGAAACTTCCCTTCTACATTAGAATTGGAACTTTTTTTAAAAAAACGAGCTAAAAGAAGTTATCAATGCTGTTATTCATATTTGCAAATCTCACACATAATGCCCAATGATTTTTGCTCCTGTTAAAAATAACTTAATATGTATGCTGGACCACATGACACATCTATCTACTTCAGGAGCCCTTGGCGGTGCAACAGATGTTATATGATGTTTAATTTATTATTAAAATGCTATTGTTTTAATTGTTTTTAACTGTTTTATGAAGTTTTAAGCATTGAATTTTGCTATTGTGAACCGCTCTGAGTTGCCTGAGGGCTGAGAAGAGCAAAATACAAATATAGTAAATAATAAATAAATAAATAAATAAATAAATAAATAAATAGATTAAAGCCTTCTGCTGGCAGAACTGCTGACCAAGTCAGCGGTTCAAATCTGGGGAGAGTGGGTTGAGCTACCTCTGTCAGTTCCAGCTCCCCATATGGAGACATGAGAGAAGCCTCCCACAAGGATGGTAAAACATCAAAAATATCTGGTCATCCCTTGGCAATATCCTTGCAGATGGCCAATTCTCTCATACCAGAAGTGACTTGCAGTTTCTCAAGTTGCTCCTGACACACACACACAAAACGATGGGCAGCATGTGGTCTATTGAGTTCATGCAGCCCACCAGAGCCCTCAATACACTCCCAGGATGCCCAGGTCCACTTTGGTTTCCCCAACTCCACCCACACAC
This sequence comes from Anolis sagrei ordinatus, assembly GCF_025583915.1. Classification (NCBI taxonomy): domain Eukaryota; kingdom Metazoa; phylum Chordata; class Lepidosauria; order Squamata; family Anolidae; genus Anolis; species Anolis sagrei. The sequence continues at coordinate 32,107,523 of NW_026847549.1, read as the reverse complement.
ATCCACGATGCCTTACCAATCAATGCCTGTAGGGCTGACATAAAGTTGTTCTTTATGTCAGATATTCCTAAAAAAGTGCATGAGATGTTGGTTGTTGGCTTGGTAGTCAACAATAACAGTTTAATTCTGTTCCTTTGAACGTGTTTATGAAATAGAAGTCTATGCTCCTCTAAAAGGTGTGTCTACTTACTTTCATCATTAGATACATTCCCAAGAGATGTGTGACTGGAGTAACGCTTGTTCTCACTTTCACTGAGGCATCTCTCAATCCAACTCTCTGAAAAACAAAACATGTTTTTAAAAATGTAAGCATATTATTTTCACTAATGAGAACTTTCATCACGTATCTGAAGCACATGAAAGCCAAGTTCAAGTCATACATCTGCCCCCTTTTTAAAGAATTTTTTTTTTTAGCCTCAGTTCATCTCCCACAATTTGGGAGTAATTTTGCTCTGCATCACAAAACCATCTACAACGAAGATATGACTTAATAGTAGAAATAGAAGCATACAAAGTATGTTCCTAGTCTGTTCACGTGAATATTTCTAGCCAAGGCTGTTCTAAAATATTGTCTCAGGATTATAAAATATAGTTACCCAACGCATACTGTTGTAGACTTGTGACAGACTCATATATAGACTACAGAGGTATTAGTAGGGCTGGCCAAAACATTTTTGATTGAAGCCCTCAATTCCAGAGCCAGCTACATTATTCTGACATTTAAATTGTAGACGTACCCCCTTGATAATGGCAAAAAAAGGAATAACTAACTAAACATTTACTTAATTTTCATGCCACACAAATCATCTCCCCAAGATTGCTGTTGCATTCTACAGATAGGGCTGGTCTTATCATTAGGCACTGAATGACTGAAGTACCTGAAAATGGACATTCGTACACACATAGACCATAACCATGTCTAGATATTCCTCTAGCACACATATGTCAAACTGAAGGCCTACAGGCCTAAACTGGCCGTCAGTGTAATTTTATCTGGCCTTCCAGGTGCTGAACTACAATTCCAGGACTGGAATTGTGTTACTGTAACTGTAGTTTGTTCTGTTTAGTCAGGATAATGGGGGTTCAAATTTAGATACAAGGCTTGTGTGTATGGTGTGGTGTCTGACTTTAAAATGTCCACAACCTTTCACCAACCTCAGAGCCACAAGTGTTGATGTTATCACGTTATTCCCAGTCCACATGGTAAATAATAAAAAGTGATGGAAGTTGTCACTCAAAAAATACTTGTGGGCCCAAACTGGGTAAAAATTAAAGAGCGCCGACTATATATAAAAAATAAAACTGGCTCTCTGTATTCATGGATTCTCCATCTATGGATTTGACAGCCATATGGATTCTTGCATATATCTCTAACACAGCTACTTGTACATTTCTAGATGTGTGAGAGTACCACATGGAGGCAAAACTTTATAGATGTAAACATTCACGTATTCAGAGGATTTCCTCAGTTGGGTCAATTACTTAATATAATATTTAGTAATGGCGCAGGTTGTGCTATTTTAGAACTAGTTAGAAAATTGAAATTTGGCAGCAGTCTAGCTTTTTTTAATGTCAGGAGCAACTTGAGAAACTGCAAGTAGCTTCTGGTGTGAGAGAATTGGCCATCTGCAGGGACATTGCCCAGGGGATGCCCGGATGTTTTACTATCCTGTGGAAGGCTTCTCTCATGTCCCTGCATGAAAAGCTGGAGCTGACAGGCGGGTGTTCACCCAGCTCCCCGGATTTGAACTACTGACCTTTCAGTCAGCAGTTCTGCCGGCACAAAGGTTTAACCTTTGTGTCACCAGGGGCTCCTAGCAATCTAGATGAAAGCACAGAATTGCTGGATGACTCCTGGACCCATTGTTGTCACTGGGGACCAAAAGGGATTCTGTGGCTCACAGTATTTATACCAGATCCAGCTGATACATCAGATGTAACCTTTCCTAGAGACAGACAACCTAGCCAAAATAGTCATTCACAGGTAATTTCACCATTAGGCTAATGTAATACACTCTAGGGGTCTGGCCTTAAGCATGACTTAGAAGAGACATTGGCCCAGTGTGTCCAGAAATATGGTGGAAATGCCCTTCTACCCCCAGTAGACATTTTAGAAAATAAAGTTTGTAGGCTGAATACTTAAACAGGAATGTTTATCTCACAACCGAAGCCATTTAAACAAAGAATATTACACATTTGGCACTTCCCTTTCAGAGATACACTTACACATATCTCAAATCACACATCCTGGCCTCCAAAATTGCCATAAAATAATGTACAATTAAAATAATCATTTACGTAGAATTATAAAATACATTAAAACAATTAAAAACATTTATGACAATATATTCACAATTAATTGCGTAATTCTCAAGCATAATCCAGGCCGTTCCAATAGTCATTGCACATCATTCCAGATCTATCTATTGAACAAGTTCTCCAAAGGCTTGGTCACAGAACCATGGTTTCACTCTCCTATGGAAGGTCAGAAGGGAAGGGGCTGATCTTGTATCCCTGGGGAAGGAATTCCACAGCCAAAGAGCCACCAATGAGAAGGCTCTGTCTCTTGTCCCTGTCAATTGTGCCTGCGAAGGAGGCAGGACTGAGAGCAGGGCCTCCCCCAACAATCTTAAACTCCGAGCAGTAAGACAGATAGCAGTAAGATACACACTAGAGCCTTCCAGATATTGTCAGATTGTCCCAGAATCTGTTGCCATCATAGAGAATTACAATTAAACAACAAGAGGGCTATACTTGGTTCATTCCAGTATGAACAATGGAGTCAGTTTTACTGACAAAACTATTCATTTGACTTTGTTTTGATAGGTTTCTTTTACAAACTAATGCCAGTTGAGTGCTAATGATGTGATTTGCACACATTGTTTTCACTGTCCCTTTTGAAATGATGTCCATTTATATTTAAATGCTGAAAATCAGACCTTTTTCAGTGTCTCATTACAATGTGATTTTTAAATTTTGTATAATCAAAATGTAACCTCACATTGTTTTTTATCGGCCTGTTTAATATAGCCACATATCTTTAAAAAGAAGTGATATTCTCATGAGTCAGCAAAACCAAATCATATCTTTTGGGCTGTATGTTTTGTTTTATATCACATAGGTTACTATATCAGTTCCTCTTTACATGCAGGCTGTGTGTTATGGGTGCCCATTTGCCTTTAATCACATCACTATAACCATGCAGCCAGATTAACCCCAATAGACAGGAATTACATATTCTGCCAACTTTGAGCATGAAGAGCAGGAAAACTCTCCTACAAAAGGCTTCCCCAGAGTTGTTTTCAAAAACTCTGCTGCTTGCCATCTCTAGAGCCATCTTAGATATTTACTGGTCAACACCACAAGCTCCCAATGGTCACTTTCTCTCACGTTCCCAGACCATAAGGTTATTCCTTATTAAAGAACCCTAGATTCCTGAGAGATTCAGATTTCCTTTATGCCTAAGATACAATTTGGTCTTTCATATCCATGGATCCTGCATGCATGGATTCAATTGACCATGGCTTGAATCAGGCATGTAGCCGGAGGGGGGGGGGCTTGGGGGGCTTTGCCCCCCCCCCAAATTCTGATGGTGGTCCGCAAGAAGGCCTTACTGGTACATTATTTAAACTGTTATATTTATTCATATCATGATCTGATCACCATGCTCAATATATCCCATATGCATGGGGGTATTGGGGTAACGATACAAAAGGTTTGCTAGGGTAGACCCTCTTTCACTCAGACTCAGCCCCCCCTGAACCAAACTCCCCCCCCCCCCCCCGAAACAAAATCCTGGCTACAGGCCTGGCTTGAATACATATATATTTAATTCCGATTAAGGGATACCATTTTAGTATGATACTATGTATAATTAGACTTGAACATCTCAGGTTTTGATATTCATGGTGAGTCCTGGAACTAAACTGCATAGATATCAAGGGTCAACTGTATATGGACATTCCTTTTTCTTCCCCTTTGCCACAGATACTGGTTACCATTTTACATTACCATTTTAATAATCTCCTGGATAGCATGACCTTTGATGCCTTCTGGTAGTTTCAGTCTAAAGCAGTGCTTCTTAAACCGTGGTTCCCAAGTATTTTGACATACAACTCCCAGAAATCTCAGCCAGTTTGCCAGCTGTTAGGATTTCTGTGAGTTGAAGGCCAAAACATCTGGGGACCCACAGATTGAGAACCACTTGTCTAAAGAGTTAACAGCTCTCCTCTGCCAACATGTGAGTGAAGACCAATGGAAGCTGTTTTTTGCCTCCTTGTCCCTTGGGACACTGGCTAGGAAACTATACTTTGTTTCTCTGGACCCAAGATGCAAATATGTATGCATTTTAATGCACAGTCACAAACATACAGACACACAACATCTTCTTTTCATTTATATTTCAAATGGCATTCTCTAAAATTCTAAATAATTCCACATTCAAATAATATATCTAAATATTCACATTTATGATTGTAGAAATTCTGAGTCTGATTGGGTAACCTGGTATAATGATATGAGACATTCGAACTCCTTAAGGAACACATCGTCAAAAGCATTCAATTCAGCTGGGAATAAAGCCAAGAGGATGAAAAGCATATAGTATCATAAAACATCTCAGTAGAATGCATGGAAATAATTGTCTTATGTAGCTTATCTTCCATCAAAATACCAAAATATCAAAAAGTAATTGGTTACAAGCTATGTTGCTATTGTGTGCCTTCGAGTTATCATGGTTGAATTGGGAATCAAACTTTGGTCTCAAGAATTGTAATCCAATGCTTAAACCATTCTCGCTCTCACATTGTTAACTTCTTTCACCAATAATGAAGGATAATTACACAACTAGGGGTAATTTCCCTCCTTTTACACTGTAACTATACTTTAATCAGTTTTGTCATTATAGCACTGTATGGCAGAGGAGAAACATCACATTTATTTATTTATTTATTTATTTATTTACTTGTATATTGCTTTTCTCATCCCAGGAGGGGACTCAAAGCAGTTTCCAACATATTTATGGAAAAATTTAATACCTCACATACATATAAAGCCTAACATAGAGCAACCATAACATATAACTATCAATTAGATCATAAAAATGCAACAACATTTAGACAATTAAAACGTGGAGTTAAAAACATATTAATAAAAACATTAAAATCACATAATCTAGAAATCATGGTCCAAAGTGATTCCAAATGTGAAAATATCAATTGCATATAATCCCAGACAGGCCCATAGCCAGGATTTCGTTTCGGGGGGGGGGGGGGGGTGGATTTTTTTTAGGGGGTGGGGGGGTTTGGGGGGGGCTGAGTCTGAGTGAAAGAGGGTCTAGCCTAGCAAACCTTTTGTATCATTACCCCAATATCCCCATGCATATGGGATATATTGAGTATGGTGATCAGATCATGATATGAATAAACATAACAGTTTAAATAATGCACCAGTAAGGCCTTTTCGCGAACCACCATGAGAATTTGGGGGGGGGGGCTGAAGCCCCTCAAACCCCCCCCCCCCCCGCTACATGCCTGATCCCAGATCATTCCTTGTATTGATTACTGCCCAAAGGCTTGGTCCTATAGCCAATTTTTACTATTTTCTCAAGGCGAGGAGTGACATAGGGTCAAACATAGGTCCATGAAATGTCTCTTGCTGTTTTCTTGTGCTCTGTTGTAAGTATTGAAGTTACAACGAAGAGGACCAGGCAATGAAATAGATGTATCCTTTGTACTACAGGCAAAAGTTTTGTTAAAGTAACAATTTACTTGGGTCCAGAAATTAATTTAGTAACTTTTATCTAGTTACAGTAATTGCTTTGAGAAATAGGAAAACCACATTTTTAAAGTTTTGAAGAATAAATAGTTCACTGTATTGTTGAAGGCTTTCATGGCCGGAATCACTGGGTTATTGTAGGTTTTTCAGGCTGTATGGACATGTTCTACATGCATTCTCTCCTGACCTCACAACTTCTGAGGATGCCTGCCATAGATGCAGGTGAAACATCAAGAAATGCTTCTAGAACATGGCCATACAGCCCAAAAAACTTACAACAACCCAACAAATAGTTCTATTACCTCCAGAATCTGTAGTCTAGGATTCTGCGAGAATGTCCCTCTCTATCCTCTTTGGGAAACTACCATAACAAGTTTGGGATGGGGCACTTGTTAAAAGGGAATGTAAGATCACAGAGCTATTTTCATCAGAGTACCTGTTGAAATGCCCTCCTTTAAGGGATTCCCAGCAAAGCTTAAACTTGATGGGAAGTCTCCATGGGTTGTCTTCTCTCCTCAAAAAAGGAGCCCAGAAATGTTATTTTTGTTGTTATTATTTGTTCAGTCACTTCCGACTTTTCATGACCTCATGGACCAGCCCACGCCAGAGCTCCCCATTGGTCACTGCCACTCCCAGCTCCTTCAAGGTCAAGCAAGTCACTTCAAAGATAACATCCTTTCACCTTGCCTTTGGTCGGCCCCTCTTCCTTTTTCCTTCCATTTTCCCCAGTCTTTCCTGTCTTCTCATTGTGTGGCCAAAGTCCTTCATATTTGCTTCTAATATCCTGCCCTCCAGTGAGCAGACGAGCATTATTTCCTGGAGTATGGACTAGTTTGATTTTCTTGCGGTCCAAGGCACTCTCAGAATTTCCCTCCAACACCACAGTTCAAAAGCATCTATTTTCCTTTGCTCAGCCTTCCTTTTGGTCCAGCTCTCACATCCATAGATTACTATGAGGAATACCATTGCTTTAACTATACGAATCTTCGTTACCAGTGTGTCTCTACTCTTAACTATTTTGTCAAGATTGGCCATTGCTCTCCTTCCAAGAAGTAAATGTCTTCTGATTTCCTGGCTGCAGTCTGCAATTCGCAATTGTAATCCAAAATTGAAATTCTGCTGTGATTTGAGGTGAAATTATTCTTCCTTTCCTCCCAGTATAGTCTTTTATCCGCTTCTTTCTTGACCCGTATCCAACACATTTCTCCACTCTTCCACTAACCCTCCCCACTCATTATAATAACCATAGTTTCCCCAGGTTACCGAGGTTAATTGCCACCTGCTGCCTCCTTCTGTAACACTGCAGCATTGCATTGCAAAGCGCTCCCTCTAAAAAGCCCAGGAGTCCTCCACAACTGAAATATATCAACTTTGTTAAGGAGGCAGGAATTGTTCTAACACACAAGTATGAGTGGACTGGGTGCACTATCCGTCGCTGTCAGTAAACAAGGGGAAACAGGGGTTCACTAGGAGTTCATGCTATGCGTATCTTTTATGCTGAGTGTGTATTAAGCACAGACAGATGACAAAGGCAACTGGCACATGAGAGTCAATGAACACAATTCACACAAAGACAAAAAGAATATGCTTAAGACAAACTTCTTAAAAATCTGCCATACAAAAGGGGAAAAATTGATAAAAGTTCTGCAGTGATAATTTCAGTGAAGAAAGCTATGTGAACTCATAAAACATATTAAGGAAATTTCCTTATATTTGTTAGTTTTGTATAACACAATGTAACAAAATTTGATTTTTTTTCCTATTCCTGATTTGAAAGTGTTATTTCCTGTTTAATTGTGTAGTATTTACTTTGAAAGTAACTATACTTTAGTTAGTTACTTATACTCCAGAAACTTTGTTTTTGCAGACGAGGGTAGTACTATTATTTCCATCAGCCTAGGCAATTTGTTTGCAATATTGCTTAATGAAAATATGCCATTTTTAACCTTTCAATGTGCAGACCACAAAAACAAAGTTTTTGCAGTTTAATAAACTTTTCCATGTTGTTATGATAGAACCAATTAGGAAATGATATCTATAATCGAGGAACAAAAACCGTGTTACATAATGTAATTCATCCTACTTCTGTTTTTTGTAATAAAAGGCTACATAAGCATTTACTAGTGGTATAGATTCTTCTGTTTACTTGATTTGTGCTGAGCTTCAACATGATTGTATTGACTAGAGCTTTTGGAAATTGCAATCCATAATATCCAAAGCATTAAAGTTTACCTGGGCCCTTCCTCACAGCCCTATATTCCAGAATATCAAGACAGAAAATCCCACGTTATCTGAGTGTGGACTCAGATAACCCAGTTCAAAGCAGATATTGTGGGATTTTCTGCTGTGATATTTTGGGATATAGGGCTATGTGGAAGGGCCCTCAGTCTATATGTTACATAATTACTTTCCCACACCGTGAAGACATTGCCCTTGCACTTTGCTATTCTGCTGCTCAATACGCATGCCCAGTGGATGTGGCTCTTAATGAATCATGCCTCATTATCACAGGATGTCTATGACCAACACTATTGGAGAAATTATACTGTTTAGTCGGTATTGCACCACCTGACATCCGTCAAGAAGTAGCAGCCAGCAATGAAAAGACCAAGGCATTGACATCTCCGGCCCATCTTCTGTTCAGATATCAGCCAGCAAGCCAATGACTTAAATCAAGAAATAACTTCCTAAGATCTACCGACATACTTGCAGGAACACCTAAGCAAGCAAGAGTCCAAAAGTGGCAGGCTAAAACCCAGAACTTCAATCAGTGGCTGATACTAGATGAGAAACTCCCTCCTGGACACGCAGAAGACTGGGAAACTTGGAAGGTATTGAACAGACTGGCACCACGAGATGCAGTGCTAACCTTAAGAAATAGGGCCACAAAGTGGAGTCCATGACATGCGAGTGCAGAGAAGAGCAAACCACAGACCACCTACTACAATGCAGTCAGCCCTTCCACATGCACAGTGGAGGACCTTCTTATAAGCAACACCAGAGGCACTCCAAGTGGCTAGCTTCTGGTAAAAGGAAATTTAGTATAATTCAAAATGTTTAACTTCGTTTGTGGTTTTTCTATACAGTCTAACGGTATTCTCAATTCGCTTCAGACATGATAAATAAATTGCTTTCCCCACTCATTCAAAACCCCTTTACATCATCTTTGGTTTCTGTTTCCAGAGGCATGTGGTGTATTTGTTGCAGCAAAAACACCCCCCCCCCCCCCCCACCATCTGTTCTAATTAATTTTCTGTTGTCCTAGTATTTGAACTGTTGTAAATATGTCCCACTTTCTCTTTCCTTCTACAATTTCCCCTTTTTGTCTCTTTTGTCCTTGGCTCACTTTAGTTGCTGCAAACTGAGGTCAAAGTGAAAAAGTACATTGCATTGCAATTGGCAGGTGAGGCAGGAGCAGTGGTGTCACAAGCATCTGTGTCAACCAGTTAGTAATTCATGTTGTCTACCCCATGGATCTTCTCCCATACCAAACCACACCACAACACTATTTCTTAAATACCAGAATATTTGACAAAATCAGCAACTGCTTTAAAAAAAATCACCACAGCAGGGATGAAAACAACAGTGTGTGCTTGTAGCATGTGCAAACAAAACCATGCGAATCAAAACTACATTGTAATTGGGTAATAATGACATCTCTTGACCGCAGCACATGTGCATTCGTTGGTTCCTAAAGTAAATCAGCATAAAGTTTTAGGTATGTCAAAATAGAACATATAAGCTGGACCTAAAGATTAGTTTAGTTTTTAACTAACTACAGGGAATAGATCCCTGCTGAAACACTCCTCTAAACAATTAGACACTCAATTGGTCTTATCTTTTCTGACAGTGCCACCCACTGCAGTTTGCACCCCTCTTAAGAAGGGGCAGAATCATACCCTTTACTATAGAATCAGGCCAAAGCGAATGGCTATTGCTTTTCCTATCTTATATATTCTTTTTAATTAATAACTCCTGTCATCTAGCCACACTCTAATGTTGTGGCCAGTTTTCATTTGTGAAATGGAGGATATGTAAAAACAAGAGTGATTCTATGTAGTGGACTATAGTCTATAAGGCCTAATTTGATAATAAATGTGTGAATCTTTAAGGTGCACTGACTCATCTTTTGAAACCTGAGCCACATCATACACATCTAAAGCTGTCAGAACTCTGTATGTTGGAGAAGCAATAGAAATGCATATGTATGGTATATGAAAATAATTGCAACGCAGACAAGTCTCCTATAACCCTTCTATATTTCATCTCTTCATGGGATCCCTTTTAAAAGCCAACCTATGAACATCAAATACTTCCATCTCAACTCAAGAAATAGGTAGGTATAGGAGCCCCCAGTGGCACAGTGGGTTAAAGCACTGAGCTACTGAACTTGTTGACAGAAAGGTCGCAGGTTCAAATCCGGGGAGCGGCATGAATACCTGTTGTCAGCCCCAGCTTCTGCCAATGTAGCAGTTTGAAAACATGCAAATATGAGTAGATCAATCGGTACCGCTCCGGTGGGAAGGTAATGGCACTCCTTGCAGTCATGCCGGCCACATGACCTAGGAGGTATCTACGGACAACGCCCGCTCTTTGGCTTAGAAATGGAGATGAGCACCACATCCCAGAGTCGGACACGACTGGACTTAATGTCAGGGGAAAATGTTTACCTTTACTTAAGAGACATAGAGAGATATATTTTAGTACTTAGTGGTAAAAAAAAAAGAGGGAAGCTTTTGCAATCCTGGATCTTGACATTATGTCCTCTCCATAAACTGAAATGATTTTGTGATGAATCACAGTGGCATTCATGCCCTTAGCATTTAGGTAGCACACTACAGCATAAACTTCACACTTGGTGGGAAACGGAGTGAGGATGCTCGTCTCTAACCTTCACCACAACACCAATCGATAAGCTACTGACAACTGGCACTGCTTGTTCGCTTCTCTTGGCTTCCCACTACACGGCAGTGATACCAACTTTCCCTGCGAAAATTCCCCATGAGAGCTATGTGCCTTGTAACCTTACTTTCCAGATAACAGTCATATTTTGTCACTATGTTCCTTCTGTGAGAGCCAGTCCTACTGTTAAAGTGAGATCATTTAAATTCAAGTGATTCATGGTGTCAGGAAAGGCAAATAGACAGTCAATTCATTACATGCTTTTTGTTGTTTTTAACCATGCAAATGAGTGAAGAGGACACTTGTGAGATTTTCTGCCTCAGGTGCCAATTTACCATTTCATAACATGCCATTTACTATTTCAGGCAGCAAAATGTCTTGGAACACTCTTACAAACATACTTGTCTATGATGTGAAAAAGCATGAGAAAAACTAAACAATGCTGTCATGGTCAATCCACCCAGTGGACAATTATATACCCAAAGTGATTTCCATATGAATTATGTTAGGGCATGTAAGAAATCAGTTAATGTGTGTGTGTCAACTATAAAATAAGATGCATGAAGCTGATTGGTTGGGCCATGCCCAGGGAACTGGTTGAGACTGGGACTTTTGGGTACTGATAAATATTTAAGCCTTTGCTATGCAGGTGCTTGGAGAGAAGCAAAGAGAAGAAGGGAGAAGAAGAGAGAGATAGAGTTTAGAGTGTGCTCTTGTTTCATGAGCTGCTGGAGGGAGATTCTCCACATGGACAAAGAAAGACCATTTTAAATCTCTCATAAAAGGACATTATGTGAGTCAATGCTACTGATCACATGATTATAAATATATTGTTCTGAACTATGAAGAGTAACTACTTGTTTCTTTACTGTTCATCTGTGTGGCATGTTTTCTTTCTCTAGCAAGGCAGTGTGTGGGCTGATCAAACATGAACTACACATGATTTTCTTTTCGTCACAAAGTAGACCTATTATAGACAAAGCTTAGAATATCTTTTTTATATCTTTCCTGATATCAAGGAATGAACATGTGGTCAAATCCCTCCATCCCACCCTACTGCACCTCCTTCATGTCACCCCCTTTGAAAAGGTCCTATGGTAATGTTTCTTAAACTGTGGCACTGCGTTCTTGTCCAAGGGAAGTGCAAGACAGCCTAGAGAACATAAAAGGGAAAGAAGGGAGTCTTCTTACTCTTTTCCTTTAGATTCAACAAAACAAGCATCTAGTCTTGAATAATACTTGCTGCTGAATACCAGTCGCTCAATAGACAGTCTGTGTACTGAGCTCAACGTGGAAATGGTCCAACAAAGAAAGAGTGGGGGGAGAAAGAGGGAGAGGTGAGAAGGCTCTGCCACTTGTGTGATTAAAATTCAGCTCCCCAGATCACCAATGAAAGCATTTCATTGATTTTACCCACCACCATTTTGTATTTAAAGTTTAGAAGATGGGAGAGCTGCTTATTGTCTCGATCAATCTGGGGACAGCACTGGCGAGATGGAATTTGTGAAGGCTGAGTGAACAATTATCTGCCAAAACTTCACAATTGACGCAACTTCTAGTTTCCTTCTTGCCTTCATTGTTATTTTAAGCATTTACTTCAAGTGAGCATAAATGGGTTCTGGCAGCCCAACTCTAAGCAAACTAACATAGATAGGTGTCTTGATGAAAGAACCAATCAATATGTAAGATCGTGTATCTTTAGAGGAAGATAAATGTATTACATGTATAAAACAAAAACTTTGTTTTTAAACTCTATTGTTGTGAGCACGTTGCTCAATTATTTCTTCTGCTCAAAGGAAGATCATCAATGTAAACACTGACAGACAAGAAGATTCGACAAACAGAAGGCAAATACGAATGAGCAAAATACTAGAATGTGTAAATAGTGGAAAGCAGTCCAGAAAGTCCGATTGCTGCAATTATCACCAATTACATGCCTCCCCCCAGCTTTATCTATTGAATTACTCAGCCACAAAACATCCATTATACCAGTTTTCATCCCAGCTACTGTTTTAATAGTCAGTTTACTCAGCTGCTCTGGGCTTTAGGGTCAAATCTGATGTTGTATTTCATTTCAGTCACTATTTGGTACAGGCGAATGGAAGGACAAGTGGAAAGCAATCATCTCTTGAACAAGACCTTGCTGTTCACGCAGATGGAGGAAGTTCCTTAAAAATTAATATAGTATCTCTCCAGTTCTTTTTGTTCACTAATACTAAGCCACCAACACTTGTTTCAAGGAAGCACTATCCACCAGTGTATGAGTACTAGAAACAGATCTAGAGCAGAATTTAGAAAAGTTATTTTTGGATTATAACTACTAGATTCCTTCACAGAGCCTGGCCACAGCCGTCATGGCCGGTGTAGCCCCACAAGTAATATTTCCAAGTTCTATTCACAAGCAAGAATTACGTGCCTTACAGCTTTATCCTCATAATTAACATAGGTTGCAGTGTTATTTATATATCAATCTTAGAAGGAGCCACGGTGGCACAATGGTTTAAAACCTTGTGCGACTGAACAGCTGACCTGAAAGTCGGCACTTCAAATCTGTGAGATGGGTGAGCTCCCATCTGTCAGCTCCAGCTTCCCATGTGGGGACATAAGAGAAGCCTTCCACAGGATGGTAACACATCTGGGCATCCCCAGGGCAATGACTCTGCAGATTGCCAATTCTCTCACACCAGAAGCAACTTGCAGTTTCTCAAATTGCATCTGACACAATAAAAAATAGACCTTATAAAAATTCAAAGATTGGTCAGCCTAATTTTTGTCTTAATAATTTACTGCAGGCCAGTTTTAGTCAGAAAGCACAAATAAAGCCCCCCCCCCCTTTCTTGGGGGGTTGTTTTGGTTCTAATGTAATTGCACTATGTAACATGATTTTTGTTCCTGGATTATAAAAGTCATTTCCTAAATGGTTCTATTATCAACAAACATGGAAAAAGTTTCTTAAACTGCAAAAACTTTGTTGCGGTCTGCACACTGAAAAGTTAAAAATTGCATATTTTAATTCGGGAAAATTACAAAGTGTCTCTAGACTGAAGAAAATAATAGTACTACCTTCATCCATAAAAATGAAGTTTCTCGAGTATAACAACTACTTTCAAAGGAATTACTGCATAATTGAACACAAAATAACATGTTCAAATCAGGGAAATAATTTATTTTTCAAATTTTATTACATAGTGTTATGTGAGAAAAAAATGAATCCACTACTTGAGGTTACCAACTATGTACTGTCTTCAGGGGGTTGTTTGAAGGAATACTCTCTTGAATGCAGACCATGTTCTTTTGGCTAAGTAAGGGCCAGCTAAGAACTGAGTTCAGTACCAATCTAATGGTCTTTTAAAGTTGCTGTACACTTCTTTTAATACCTCAAAACTGTTTGTAGAGTAGTACCTTTGGGCATGTTGACACTTACTTTAAATATTAAGGAATGACAAATTCTTCAATTAATATAAAATGTGCATCAATTAGTGTGAATATATAATAAATTGCCCTTTGCACAAATATGTTTTTATAGTGATAATGGTTATAAATACAATAGAGAAGAATGCAATAGAAGGCCATTTACAGAATTACCTAGTATCTCATGTTTAAACAGAGACAAAAGACTCAAATGTTTAAGATGCTTTTCAAAGAATTCTGCAGCATCTTAAAGCTGACAAAAATTATGGTACAGATAATAAAAATTTCTTCTAATCATGTAGACACTTTAATACAGGGTAAATAACCTGCTGGCCTACACATTTTTTGAACTATAATTCTCATCAAGTCTAGCTAGCGTGAACAATTGTCAGGAATTATGGTAGCTGTAGTCCAGAATGAAGAGATATAAGAATAAGAGATTTAGTTGACTTTGTATACTAAGCACAGCTGTCTGATATTATTTGTTGTGTAAATGTATATGTTTTAAAAGAACCAAGCATTTCTGAGCAATGAAAAATGCTCAGCAACTGTCTTCATATATTGGAGAAAATATGACTTCGTATGCACCTAAGACCCTGGTGCATAGCACAATCACATAATGGCTAGGAAGAGTATGATTAATTTTGTCTAAATTATGAAGTTTTTGCATTACATTAATTAGGCTGTTATCCTCTCAGCATTAGCCTGATAGATACAAACAATAATTGTGATCTATGTTATGAGACTTGCTTATTAATTTGATTTTTTGCCTGTCTTGTTCCCCAGAATAGGATTTAAGGTGCAACTGAAGGCCTTTTATAAAGACTAAATATAAGACATCTTTAGAAATATGCTCTCAGGAAGAATATATGTTAGATATCTTCAAATAACAATTGAATTTAAATGCCAGACGCCATTGCCTGGCAGAAGAGTTCATGCTTTGCATGCCTCAGATCTCTTGTTCAATCTCTGTCATCTGAAACCTCAAGCTACTGTCAGGTGAGAAGGCCCAGGGAATTAAAGATGAGACTCTCCAAATATTGTTGGGCTATAACTGCTCACAGACCTAGCTAGAGTTTGGAAATTTTCCTTTTTTGAGTTTACAGCTTCCAGAAACCACTAGCCACCATACCCAGCTGTAGCCCCAAAAGCGTTTTTCTCAAGCTCTGTCCCTAGTCCAGGTATGGGCAAGTCCAAGCCCGGGGCTGGATGTGGCCCCTTGGGCTCTTTTCTCAGGCCCTCCACTCTCTCACTATTCTATCCTTCCTTCCTTCCTTCCCTCCCTCCCTCTTTCTCTCTCCCTCATTGCTTCGCTTCCACCCTTTCATCCTTCCTCCCTCCCTCCCTCCCTCCCTCTCTCCTTCCTTCCCTCCCTCCCTCCCTTTTGCCTTTCCTTCCTTCCCTCTTTCCTCCCTCCTTCCCTCTTTCCCACCATTTCCTTCCATCCTTCTCTTCCTCTCTTCCCTTTCCTCCTGGAGAAGAGAAGGTAGAGAGGGAACATGAGAACCATGTTTCAAAATGTAAAAGGGTGTCCCATTAAGAAGGAGGGAGAAAACTGATTTTCTGCTGCTCTAGAGACTAGGGCGCTAGGAAGCAATGGGTTCAAATGGAAGGGAAAGAGATTTGACTGAAAAGTTTAGGAAGAACTACCTGAGAGTAAGAACTGTTGGAGAGTGGCATAGGCTGCCTCGGAGTGTAGTAGAGTCTCCTTCTCTGGAAGCTTTTCCACAGAGGCTGTCTATTGGGAGTGCTTGGATTGTGCCTTCATGCATGGTAGGGGTTGGACTGGATGGCCCTTGGGGGTCTCTTCCAGCTCTAGAATTACATATCAGGAGTAGGCAATACGAGGTCTAACGGATACTCTTTCTCTCTCTCGTCCACCATTTCATCCTGACCAAGGCTAACCCTTTTGGGATCCAAATGTTTCTGTCTTTTCTTCACTTTCTGTCTCCAAAAGACAAGAGGAAGGGGAGGAAAGGGTGGGGAGGGGACTTGGGGAGAACGCCCTCCCTTCCGACCTGTCCATCCTGTTCCAGCCCGCCATGTGGCCCCCAAGTTAAAAAGTTTGCCCATATATGCCTTTGTCAGAAAAGCCAGTGAAGATGGATGATAGGAATTAAACTCCGACAACATTGTGAAGGCCACACATTTCCCATCTATATAGATGCCGCATGTGGTCTCAAGGTCCTAATGCATGCAGATTTTGTATGTAAGCATCACAAATTATATACAGTACCAGTGCTATATAACACTGTAACATTTATTTAAGAAGCAATGACCCTATCCCCAAAATGCATACAGCCTAAGTTACAATCTTGTATTGACTATGTTTTGAATGAAAATTGACTGCAGTTTTTAGATGCGCAAGACATTGTTTAATACTAAAACCTGGCAAATACCACATTTTATCAGATCCATTTAACTGATGGCAGTACAGAACAGAGGCAACACAGCCGATGGATTCCAATATCACAGACCTCAAAATGACAAATTCTACTCACCCTAACTATTTCAGGGCTGACACTGCAAATCCCCATAGCTGGATAAAGTGTTTTTAGGATGGAGTACAATTCCACCCAGGAAAGAAATTCCTAGGCTTTCATGTGGCACAGCCAAATAAAGAAAACTGAACTGCCAAGATGTGATGGATCTCCCATTTGAATAGAAAAATGCAAGCAAATTGCAAACGGAAAAAATCCTGGTCAGTTACCAACCTTCACTATATCTATAAACTGCCAGGTTGAAGCAGGTAATGCATGTAGTAAGAGATACTGAACACTAAATAATCCTTGTTTAGCTGCTGGACAATTGCCATTTGGTCATGATGCCAACAGAATTACTTGATCCTTTTGGCAGAAAAAAATCCCATAAGGATGCTTCCTGTAAAATCCTTGTTATCTAATCCCAATTTAAACATCTTTCAAATTGATTTTCCTTTCATGTGTTCTCTAGAAAACGATACATACAATATTTGGGGGAAGCACAGGCGCTATAGGATCTCTAAATAGCATTTTGAGTGTCAGATAAAGATGAGTTGAAGTATGCTCCTGTCCTACAAAGAGACCTAAGACAATTCCAGCAACATAAAATTACAATAATGAAAGAAAATAAAAAAACAATTTCAGTTGGACTTATCAGGGATGTATTATATCTGCCAGGACAAAACAGCCAACATTTGGCTTGCTGAAAAGATCTTGGAAGCTAAGCCCGGTCAGCTTGGGTTAGTACTTGGATGGTAGAGGGCCTATTGACTATATTTCAGAGGAAGGAACTAGCAAAATCATCTCAGAGTATTCCTTGCAGTAGAAAACCCTATGAAATTAATGAAGTCATAGTGGTTCCCTATCTTTGGTCCTCCATGTGTTTTGTACTTCAGCTCCCACGATTTCTATCAGCTGGTAAACTGACTGAGATTTCTGGGAGTTGAAGTCCAAAACACCTGTAGAACCAAAGGTTGGGAACCACTGCGTGGATAGGTAATTTGAAGGCACAAACACTCACACAACAGGCAATCCCTTATGCTATATTATTTTGCTGGATATACAGGACAGAGGTTATGTTTCGTGTGTATACATATGTGATTAGGGTTGTTGTAGGTTTTTTCGGGCTATATGGCCATGTCCTAGAGGCATTTCTCCTGATGTTTCGCCTGCATCTATGGCAAGCATCCTCAGAGGTACCTACCTCTGGCCATGAAAGCCTTCGACATATATGATTAGTTCCCCCAAAGTGGAATTTGACATTTTCCACTTGGTGTAATGAAACTGTATGGCAACTAGCAAGTCAAAGATCTACCACATTCATGGTTTGATTTGGTGAGTGAGTCTTCCCATACAGAAACATGGATTCAGTTCATTCTCAACTTTTGCTGAGAGGATAATGGCCTAATTGATGTCATCCAAAAAGTTCACAACTTGGATGAAATTATTCATACCCTTCCTAGTCATTATATGATTGTGCTATACACCAAGTCTTGGGGTATACGAAGTCATGTTTTCTCCCATATATGAAGACAATTGCTTAAAACACTAATAACAAGTGGTGGGTGCCTCAGCTGAAACAAAACAATAACTTTACCATGCAAATAGTACTGAGCAGAAAAGCATGTCTAAGACCTAATATCTCATTTCAAAGAAGAAGAAAAAAGTAAAATAACTCACAAATTACCAGTAAGAGTAATGACTTGGCCAAGGTCATCCAGTAGGTTTTCATGGCAAAGAAAGATTTGAGTCCTGTTCATCAGAGTTATTGTCAAATGCTCAAATCATTATACAGTACTGCCTCCCTGCACTCCACACCAAGCTCAAGGAGGAGAGTGGAGGGAGATGAAGCAGAGTATGAAATTTCATAATGTTTCAATCCTATTGTTAACCCCAACTAGAGGAGACCTACTGAATAAGTGACATTTATTGACAAGTTGACTTTCCATTCAACAGTCTGTTCAATGAATCTCCATTTCAAAAAAAGTGAAGAAGGATTAGACCAATAAAAGAAGAAAAATAACTGATGATGTATAGACAGATTTTTTTTAAAAAAACTGTAATCAAAATCTTTTTTTAAAAAAAACAAAGAATTGAAAATTCCACCACTTCTTTTCTGCCCTCCATCAGAGAAATTATGTGTGTGAAGTTTCTCTTAGTCCACAGAATTTCACTGCTAGAACCACCTCTGTCTCAGGGCTTCAGTAAGCAAGGACTAAACACAACAGATGAATAGCTTGTCTGAATTTAGAACTTCATTAAGGATTAGCATCTTCCAGAAGAACTATCAAGGTGGTTTTTAAATTATTAATTTTAAACCACGTATTCATTGTTTTGATATATGTGTGTGTGTGTGTATGTGTCTGTGTGTTCTTTTAAACCAGTGATTCCCAACCTATGGTCCGTGGATCACCAGTGGTCCATAAGAATGGAAATTTGGTCCATGGCTTCACCATTACTACACCATTGCCCCGAAACCATGGAGCAACGAGAGCAACTGGTCTCACAAAACCCTCTTATAGTGCCAAGACAATGGGGATGTTGAGAGGGGAGAGGCTGACTACCCACAAAAGATTAGTATTACCACATAACTCTAGATTATTAAATATGTTTTTTGTGGGCAAGGAGGTGGTGACAACTGCATGGCATATATTCTGTATCAGAAGCTAGAGCTGATGTGGTCTATCCAATGCAATTTTCTGAATTAGCATCCCAAATAACCAAACCAAATCTCAAGTTGACCAAAAACCGATTCGTAACACTCTCCAACCCTTAATGTTGGAGAGTGGTCCCTGGTCAAAGTGTTCCCTGGTCAAAAAAAGGTTGGGAACCACTGTTTTAAACTGATATTGTGTGTTTTGACTGATTTATGTGATTAACTGAAATTATCTGTGTTGTAATCTGTTGTTGTTCCATAGGGAGAAGCAAACAAAAAAGGAGGAGGAGAGGAGAAGAGAAAAGGAGGAGAAGGAGGAGAGGAGGAGATATTTTGTAGTCTGAAGCAAAGGAAGTGAAAGTGATGATGATGATGACTACGACAATGTTATCCTTTGCCTCAGACTGCAAAATGCCTTGTGTTAACATGCAGCTGGCAGCCCAATCCCACACATCTCTACTAAGATGTAAATCCAGCTGACTCCCACAGAAGCGTGGTCAGGATTGCAACCAGACTCTTAATTTTGCCTTCCTTTTAATCAAATTTCCCTTTTCTGTTTTACCTCATGAATGGCATGTCCCCTGAAACACTTCAGAGAAATCCCTATACTTCAGTGAAAGGAACTTTGGGACATTAAAGAAAACAGAACCCTGAGAATGAGTGAAAAGAAATGAGGCCCGCTAATAATAACTTGGCCTGGGGGAATATTGCTTTCTGAGGTGGCCAGAGGAGTGATGCTGGGACCCCTCCCAAGTTTGTTTGGACAGGATTGTTAATGAGTGATTAAGAATGATTTGTTGGGAGCTGTTCAGCGGGATTTCTTCTCCTTTCTCTCCTGGAAGGGTTTATTTCACAGAGGCGGCAGGGGCTTGGGTATTGTCCAATGGAGGCATGCTCCACTGGGTCTTTGCTGCTCCCCCTCTCGCCTTCCCCTTGCTGTTGTGGGTTTACAGCCGCTCTCTGGTTGCCCCCTGCTTCAAATTCACATTTAAAGCCCAATTGCAAACTCATAATATTTTGCTTTCTTCCCTCCCACAATTACAAGCAGCTGTTTCCCCTCTGCATCCCGCACCCCATCCCACATCCAACTCCCTGCAGTCTCCATGGAGATGTCACTAGCAGGAGCAAGGCTGTGGCTATGGAAACCTGCTAGTACTTACTTACTCTTCCTTGAAAAGTTTTCTCTGTCTGCAAGGGAAAATGCCAAGGCAGTAAGCAGTCTGGTGGCTACTAGATATGCAGCCGACTTGGAGGAGGTGGGTTGCAGCCTCCATCACACTTCTTAGATCTGGGTGCAGGTCTTGGATTGTTTACTTTATGGAATTACACCGCCTTGGAGGTTATGGGAATTTTCCAAAAAATAAATATTTCCAATTTCTGATCCAGAGGAAGGATTTATGGTATACTGAACTCACCCAACAGCATACACCCTGTCCAAATATTTTGAGTGTGATAAAAGGGAAATGCTACTCTTACTGGGAAACATTCATAAATGTCATCTTCATATCAAGGAAACAGGAGGTGCATCTACATTGTAGAATTAATACAGTTTGACACAACTTTAACTGCCATGATTCAGTGTTATGGAATCCTGGGAGTTGAGCCTTTATAAGGTCTTTATCCTGGAATCATGGCAGTTAAAGTGATGTCAAATTGCATTATTTCTACAGTGTAGATCAGGTATGAGCAAACTTGGGCCCTCCAGATGTTTTGGACTTCAACTCCCACAATTCCTAACAGCCTCAGGCCCTTTCCTTTTCACCCTCAGCCGCTTAAGGAATTGTGGGAGTTGAAGTCCAAAACACCTGGAGGGCCCAAGTTTGCCCATGCTTGGTATAGATGTACCTTAAGCCTCAGGTATCATCTACACCATTTTTGTAGCATTCATACCACCTTTACATCTTATGACTTTGTGGGACTGCCCTACCTTTAGGCAGAATGAGACACTTGCCCTAGGCAGCTGATTTAGGGTGCTACAAATAGGTGGTAATTTCTGGTTTCCAAGAAACAAGAGGATTTTTTCACTCAGATGTTAGTTTTAACTTTGCTGGTTTTGGCTACATTTGACATTCAGGTTGGTGCTGACATTTCCTGGTCCATGAGAACCAGCCAACCCTGTGGATTAGGCAAATGATACAAACTGAGTATGTGACAGGGCTGGAATCAAACAGCCCCTTCTACACAAAATGCCAATACATACTGAACATGGCGCAAACAGAATTGCATATACTGGATCATTATTTCAGTCTGATTCAAGCTGGCCGGTTGTGCTGGTGCTATATGTCTGGTGGATAGACTATTTGGGGTTTGACAGAACTTCAAACTTTTGTTGTGTAGAGATGAGTGATCTTTGATTATTAATCTTTCAGGTTTCTGAGATCATTAGGAACATAACATCAAGCCAATGAATGCTGTCAACTCAATACCCTAACATGACAAAATAATTGTAGGAATATGTATAATCCCCCTTCATTGTGATGCAAAGAAAAGAGGTTGTGTGAACTGATTTCCTAGCAGGACTTAATACAAACTCAGGCCTGTGGCATCTTGTAATGACGAGTTCACTATTTCCCTATGGAGGGCCGTTTCGTATATAAATAACTAACAATGATAGAGCACATGGAATTTGCTTCTTATGCAGTGGGCAAAGATGCACATTATCAAAGTGTGCTTTACATAAAAATTATCTGAAGAGAGGCAAAAAACTTGAAGACACTTTTACAAATGCTGCTGGTTGTTGAAGGGTGCAAACTATCCCACACATCTTAATAGGGGACATTCTCTGAAGCTCATTTATCTGGGACTTCCTGCCAAGGAAACCTCCTGTATCCCCTTTAGATGCCAGACTTGACCATGGTAGTCCACGCCTTAGTCACATCCCATTTGGACTATTACAACTCTCCCTACATGGGGCTGCCTTTGAGGACAGTTCAGAAGCTGCAATTAGTGCAAAGATCAGTGGCCAGATTGCTAACTGCAAAACCATATCATGAGAGGACGATTCCCATGCTGCGTCAGTTCCACTGGTTGCCGGTCTGCTTCTAGGCTAAATACAAAGTGCTAGTCATAACCTATAAAGTGCTAAATAGTTCAGGTCCAGACTATTTGTCTACTTTCATCTCCCTATACAGACTATATACCCTCAGTGCACACACATGCATATGTACATGCACATACCACAATTGAATTGGTTAAGCACACAATTCTGTCATTCTAATGTATCACCTTTCCATAATAACTTTAAAAACATCTTGGTTTTGCCTTAAATTGTTGAAGTTTTTAAATCCTGTCATATTAAGTTGTATGTCAGAACGATGCAGTTCATTGCTGGTGGGTCGAAAAGCAATGGATAAGGATTTTAGATAAACAAACTTTTTTTTCATGTCAGGAGCAACTTGAGAAACTGCAAGTCGCTTCTGGCGTGAGAGAATTGGCCAACAGCAAGTACACTGCCTGGGGACACCCAGAATTTTTACCATCCTGTGGGATAACAAACAAATAAGAGCTCCAAACACCATCAGCTAGAACTGTACAAAAGGGAGCAGCATTCCATTGAAAGCAATAGGACCCAATTCTCCACTTAATCTCTTTTTTCCACTCTCATTGAGACAAACATTACTGACCCAAGACATTTGGCTGGCTCAGACACAGCACTGCAGCTGCCCTCCCCACCCAGGTTATGGTACATAGTATTTAAAGTGGGCTAGATTATTTGGCACCAAAAGCCAAAATTCCTGTTAACACACATAACACTAAAAGCACCATCACAATAAATTAAAGAATCAGCAATTTGCTGTCCTTTCATGACACACAAAATCAGCTGATGGAGGTACCCACTTCACTCTGAGTAAGGTTTGGGTCAACCCTGGAAACAGAATCTCAATTGAATCTTATGGAAAAATTACAGGGTTCGCTCACAATGAGAACCAAGTATTTCTCTTAATTATAGCAGTTTTGCTACTAGTTCCCCTACTGCTTAGTACACATAGTTCAATCTGTTTAATATGCTAATCTTGACTGCTAAAAATAAAAATGAAAGTAGCAGCCAAGCGGCCGGAAGAAGGCAAAGAATGCCATAGTGCCTCAATTCCCCTCAACCTCATTTCCATAAACCGAAAATCAGAAGTGAGTCTTTCTATCCCACCAAGTTTCCCAATACACATGTTAGCAAAGCCATACTGGTACCACTTTTGGAAGGCAAAATGAATGGGAAACATTAAAACCAGTTTATGAGAGCCTAAACAACAGGTGCTGGGCCTGTTCCCATCTGGATTCGTGGGAAAAAAATGTACTGGCCTCAAGAACATACACACAAGTATTGCTTTCATAGTTTCACAGGTCTTGCAATGTATCAGTTCTGCAAGTAGTTATGATACTAACATTGCAACCTTGTGGCAGCAAAATCCTAAATCATCCAAGGCTCATCTGGGACTATGGATGGAATGGCAACAGTTAATACTTGGAAAAATGACTTTTCTGAACTCTCAGTGTCAGAATCCTCCAGTCATATTGGAAAAGTCCCCCAAAGTGACCTTTCCAGGCTTTGGAAATAAAAACAAACTCTAAACTGTCATTTCCAGAAAGATAACTTGCCCCTCACAATGATACTTAAATAATCAAACCTTGCTACAAAAGAAACACACATCAAAATGCCCAGGACTTACTCTTCACTGATCTGTAAACAGAAAGCAAAACTTCATCACATTTCTAAATTAAGTTGTGCATAGACATGATTTCAGAACTACTTGATGTACTTGTCAGTTTCATTTAACAGTGTACTGGGTTGAAGATGATAGACAAAGTCCTTCTATTTTATTGTCTTCACACTCTTAAAATATCTCTGTGTAGAAGTGCATAGATTTTTCTAACAATACAAAGAAAAAGCATGACTTTTAAAAGACTTTATGTTTGGTTTGTGGTGTCTTCATAGGGATTTGCCAGAAAATACATGTTCACTCTGTCAAGGAGAGAAAATACCCTCCTACATAGCTAGCATTGAGATAAACACAGAAAGACACTTTGGTTTTCTTATTTTTCTGAGCTCTTCAAACTCAAATGTTCCTATCAAGTTTTATATCCAGCTCACTGAAAAGATACTTTGATGGAATTCCCATGTTCACAGACCCACCTAAAGGATTATGGGACATGTAGTTTAAAAGTCACTTTTCTCAAGCACTTTGCATTTCTGAAGCAGGGCTCTACAGTTATAACCCAGGTAAGGCTTAGGGTCCTTTCACACAGCCATAAAACCCAGGATATCATGGCAGAGAATTCCACAATATCTGCTTTGAACTGTGTTATCTGAGTCCATACTGCCATATATTCCAGTTCAAAGCAGATAATGTGGGATTTTATTCAGCTGTGTGGAAGGGTCCTTAGTCTGCTATGGGAACACATGGCTCTCCACTATGGTTTTTGGGGATGACTGTGAATACTAAGTAGAATTATGCCATGGATGAACAAACATGCAAAATATACTTTATTACTTATTGGAACACTGATATCTAACAACTGGATCCAAGTGCAAACTAAACCAAATTCTGAATTAAAGAATTCTAAATGCAGGGTTTAGCTTTGGAAGCGATGAACTAAATATTGCATATAGCCATATCTAGTCACCTCCAAGTTATCTTCATTTTAGTAGGATAATTTTGGATGGGAAAAGAGTAATTGCACTATGGATATGATAATTAAGCTACTGGAAATCTACAAATCCTTGCTGATCTCCGGTAAATCCTTCCCCAAGGATCTATCAAGCTCATCCAGATGTAGCTTCTGCCCATCTTGAGACAACAGGACATGTTCTTGGGTTGTAAAACAATCTAGGGACTCTTAAAATCCTCATCGCCCAGCCCTGTTAGGACTCTTGACCTCCTTTAATTGCAGACACTGTAAAACCATTTCTGTAGGGTGTGCAACAGATGTGTCCTTCTCCCACTTGAAGGTTATCAGGGCAACACATTAAGACCCACACCCAAGGGGAAAGGCCATGATACATAGAAGTTTTGGAGTGTGATGCCATTCTGGGGGAAATGGTAATAACTCTGGATACATTTTGGTTTCAAAATGGAGATGGGTTCCACTGAACCATCCCAGGATAACTGGCTTCTCCATTTCAGCTCATGTCCTTTTGAATGAGCAGGACTCCTTCTCTGAGGAGGAGATAGGGGAAAAACAGATTACTAAGTAGGGTTATAAACAACCCCTCCTTCCCCACATACTCAAAGTCGTGCTCCCTCACCACCCACCCACCCCCATGTGTTTCATTGTTCAGCTAAAACAAAGCAGATCAGGAGGATGCATTTCTGAATGGCATGCAGTGCCTTCCTTTTACCCCCAGTTAGAAAGTCAATAAATGAATAATCACCGCCAACAAACTGGCTGGTGTCCTGCAAGTCTTCCTTAAGAAGGAGTGAGGCTGGGGGTATGCTTAGGCAAAGACAAGAGGGAAAAGGGGAGGGGGTTGTTCCACCAAGAACTAAATTGCTGACCACAGACCCATTCTAGTCATATCCAGTCTGTGTTACAAAGAGAAAAAGACTGAATGCTCTCAAAAGGAAGGGTGTTGTTTCTCATGCTGACCAGGAGTGAGCTGCAAATGTACCCAGATAAGAATTCTGCCCCTTTCAAATCAAAAGTTAATTATCCAATAGCACTGCAAACTCAAAACTTCATCTGAGGGCTAAGAAATACAATTTAGGGTGCATCTGTAGAATGAATGCGGGGTTGCACCACTTGAACTGCCACAGCCCAATGCTATGGGATCCTGGGAGTTGTAGCTTGGGGCCCTTCCACACAGCCCTATATCCCAGAATATCAAGGCAGAAAATAGCACAATATCTGCTTTGAACTGGGTTATCTGAGTCCACACTCAGATAATGTGGGATTTTCTGCCTTGATATTCTGGGATACAGGGCTGTGTGGAAGGGCCCTTGGACTTTCTCTAGTGTGATGCAGTGGATTTTTTTCTCTACCACTACAACATAACAGTAGTGAAAATTTCCACTTAAAATCCGTTCCCTGCCTGCTACAGGATTCTGGGGTTTGTAGTTTAGGGAGGCTGTTAAAGGTTTAGATCTCTGAACTACAAACCCCAGAATTCTGCAGGAGGCAGAAACCGGATTGTAAGTAGACTTTTTCACTAGTGTGATGAGGCCTGTTAACAAGAAAAATAAAGCATTTAAAAAGTATATAAAGCATTTGTAAAACTATAACTCCCATGGTTCCAGTAATAAAGTGTATGATGATGATGATTATTATGATTATTTGATACATAACAAGATGAGTACACAGCAAACAAGATCACTATGCTGACTTTTGCATTTGATCATATGTCGGACACCTCCCAAGTGTCTAGGACTGTGTGATGTGCGTGCAGATCCGAGTAGAGTGGCCTTTTGCAGCTGATAGATGGCAATTTTATTTATTATTTATTTACTTCATTTCTATCCTGCTCTACTCACCCCTCAGGGGACTCAAAGCGACATACAACATACATCTAGAGAAAAATCCAATGTAAAACTGTGATAATTGTTTTAACTATGGGTTTGTACATTATGTGTATTTTGTGTAGGCATCAAATTGTGCCTTTTTGTAAGCTGCCCTGAGTCCCCCCTCGGGGGTTGAGAAGGGTGGGGTAGAAATACTTGAAATAAATAAATAAATAAATAAAACATAACATAACATCACTAGAAACAATAAGCATATAAATACAATTTAAAACTGTTAAACATTTTATACCATAATAATCCCACGCACAACACATTGTACCAATCCTTTAAAGACCCTAATAGGGCCTCCCCCTTCCCCAGTCAAGATCCTAAGGCAGTCCCTAGGAGCTGAGGTCAAAGGCAGCCTGCAGCAGACAATTTTGTCAGCACTGGTTGTTTTTAAGTGCAGGCCAAGGTCTTTAGGCACTGCACCCAGTGTGCCAATCACCACTGAGACCTCCTTTACTAGCTTGTGCCATAATAATAATAATAATAATTATAAATAATAATAATTATTATTATTATTATTCTCATACAAAAACACAGTATGACACAGAAAATGAGCTATATATACTGGATTTTGTATCACAAAATCACAAAATCACAAGTCAAACACTTCCCAAGCGATGATGATGATGATTATGATTATGATTATTGCAGCATGGTAGTTAAAGTTCTGTCAAACTGCATTTGTTCTAGAGTGTAGATGCACCCAAAGAAAAATGACAGGCACTTCAAACGCATAGATATAAGAGTTCTAGGCGAACCATTGCCAAAATATGGAATGCTCCAAAGTTGAGAATGAAAGGAAAACATTATGAGGATTGGGGGAAGAATTTGTATCTGGAACGAAGGGCAATGCCATCATTTTGCCTTCTCTATCTGAAGCTGACCCTCCTGGAGGAACTGAAGTCCTTATGTCGGGAGAAAGGTAGGATCAAAACAAACAAACAAGCCCATTGTGTCTTTCAGAGGTCCAGGGTGTTAGTCAACAGGAGGAGCCAAGGGGAGGCTGCTGGGGATGATGCCAGTGGGATTTTGGGAGACTGTATAGTCTTGAGTGTAGTTTTATCTGTATTTTAAAAGTTTTGTGCCCCATGACATAAAGGTTTTAATTGTTTTTAATGTTCACATCCCTATTTTAATATGTTTGTTCTGTTTTAACGGTATAGTGTCATGTTTTTCCTAAGGCTCTTCCACATAGCCCTATATCCCAGAATATCAAGGCAGAAAATCCCACAATATCTGCCTTGAACTGGGTTATCTGAGTCCACACTCAGAGAATGTAGGATTTTCTACCTTGATATTCTGTGTGGAAGGGTCCCTAGTCGCCTTGAGTCCCTATATATAGGGAGAAAGGCAGAATAAAAATAAAGTAAGTAAATAAAAAGATTTTCCTTCTTACTTCTTTCCTTACTTTTCAGAGTTAGAAAACAAACAGACTTCAAAAGAAGTGGTTGGAGGGACTTAGTTTTGATGAATTGAAAGAAAAGTTGACAGAACCGGGGTGGTGCATGGTTTTGAGGGTTGGACTAAGGCTCCTTCTACACTGTAGAATTAACGCGGTTTAGCGCTACTTTGCTGCCATGGCTCAATACTATGGAATCTTGAAAGTTGCAGTTTGGTGATTTGTCAGAGAAGGCTTTAAAGCAAGCATGGGCAAACTTGAGCCCTCCGGGTGTTTTGGACTTCAACTCCCACAATTCCTAACAGCCGGTAGGCTGTTAGGAATTGTGGGAGTTGAAGTCCAAAACACCCGGAGGGCCCAAGTTTGCCCATGCCTGATCTATATAGTGTCCCCTGTTTTATAGAAAAACATTGTAATAGGTATCTTTTACCACAACTACATTTTAATATGTCAGTTAGTTATAAGTTATAGTTAGTTATTATAAGTTATATTGATGTTGTTGTATTATTGGTTTGAGTTGGTTTGTGTGTTTTCATTAATGGCATTGGGTTGATGTGAGTTTTCCAGGCTGTATGGCCATGTTTCCAGAAGCATTCTCTCCTGACGTTTCGCCTGCATCTATGGCGTGTCGCTTGTATCTGCATCCTCAAAGGTTGTGCGGTTGTGAGACCTCACAACTTCTGAGGATGTCTGTCATACATTCAGGCGAAACGTCAGGAGAGAATGCTTCTGGAAACATAGCCATACAGCCCGGAAAATTCACAGCATCCCAGCGATTCCGGCCATGAAAGCCTTCAACAATACATTAATGGCATTGAGTGTTTGCCACTTTTTTTTTTGTGGAAACCGCCCTGAATCCTCTTTGGGAGATAGGATGGGTTATAAATAAAGTGTAATAATAATAATAATAATAATAATAATAATAATAATAATAATAATAATGTTATATATTATAATTAATATTATAATCATAACTGTTTAAACAATTTGGGGGGTTATAAATAAAGTATTATTATTTTTATTAATATAACTATAAGTTATATAAGTTACATATCATAATTAAATATAATAATATTATATAATAATAACTGTTTATAGAATGTTGGGGTTATAAATAAAGTATTATATTATTATTTTTATTAATATAATTATGATATACGATATATAAGTTATATATTATAATTAAATATAATAATAATATACCACAATAATAACTGTTTATAGAATGTTGGGGGTTATAAATAAAGTATTTATTATTACTATTATTATATAAGTTACATATTATAATTAAATAATATAATATAATAATTACTGTTTATAAAATTTGGGGGTTATAAATAAAGTATTTATTATTATTATTATTATGTAAGTTATATATTATAATTAAATATAATAATATTAATAATAATTACTATTTATAGAATTTTTGCAATGTTTGGGTGCTTTGACTGTGATGTAACCCGGCTCTAATATAATATAATATTTACACACACATGTATGTATGTGTGTGTGTATATATATATACACACACACACTTAGAGGTTAGTTTTATAGATAGGTAGGTAGATACTTTTAGATGCAGTCACTCGTTAATAAAACAGGTAGAGAGAGAGAGAGAGAGAGAGATAGACATACACACACATATATATCCATGTCTACCTGCCTACATATAAAACTAATCTTTACGTGTTTCTGTGTGTATATGTCTCTGTCTGTCTGTCTGTCTGTCTGTCTGTCTTTCTGTCTGTCTTTCTGTCTGTCTATCTATCTATCAATCTATCAACCTGCATCTAAAAGTAACTTGAAGTCAGAGTCGATTTATATGAGAGGTAATTATATATCTCAGTTGCATCCGATTCCCTCAAGTTATTGATATTTTTGTAATTGAAGGATTTCGGAAGACACACAAATGGCAAAAGAAACTCAAAACTAGACGGCCAGCCATCTCTAGTACCTCTCCACCCGGCCGGTTTTCCTCCCAATGAAGCTATATTTCTCCCCCGAGTGTGTGTGAATGTATGTGTGTGTGTTTTTAAAAAGCGGGGTGTTCTTTACATAACAAGTGAAACCCCCGAAGAAAGACTAATTGGATTAAGCCTCCTGAAAAGGAGGGAAAGGTCCCTGAAGGAGGGACGCCAAGGGCTTCCCTTTCCTTGCCCATCTGTCGAGGAGAAAGAGAAAGTGCCTTCCGAGTCGTATCGTCTTAATCAATCCCGCTGCCATCGAGCAGAGGAAAAGAACCGGCTTATTTTCTATTTTTTCCCCCCTCTGAAGCCCCTCCATTTCTTGCACTTTGTGGCATGGAGAGAACTAGTGTTGACAAAAGTTTGTTTCTAACTTGGCTCAGGCAGAAGGAGGAAAGGGGAAAAGAGAGACAGGGAATGCGAAGAGACAAGGCTGGGTCTACACGGCCATATAATGCATTACATTGCACATAGTGCATTGCATTACAGTGTAGACCCATTATATAATGCATATAATGGGTCTACACGGCCATAGAATGCATTACATGAACTACCAGGGTTGAATGAAAAGTAATACCTCCACCTTCATTACTTCGGTTTGGGATATTTTAATAAATCAAACGCAGAAATAATCCTTAGAATGTGCTCTTTAACTACCACTATTCACTTTCCCATATAATCACCAGACAATTGGATACATTTCTGCAAAAGATGAATAAGTTTTCTGAAGCCGTCACTGAAGAAGTCGACACTCTCACAACCAGCCTCTCACAGTTCTCTTAATGTCTTTATCAGAAGCATAATGATGTCCCCGCAGATTAACATCACATCAACACAATCACCATAAACAGCTTGCATTCTCCGATGAATCTCCCTTGGGGTGACACCTTCTGCTGTCAAGAATTCAATGACTGCACGTCGCATTGCTTAAGTCGCATTGACCGACCGTCTGCGCAGGGTTCCATACTTGGCACTTAACAACACAACCGTTCAATGCTAAGGCTTCCCGCCAAAATGCAACTGTTGAGGAGAGTCTACTGAACACGCCAGTGCCTGCCGCATACCAGTACTGCCATCTGTTGAGGAGTTACGAAGGTGGAGGCATTACTTTTCATTCAACCCTCGTATATTACACAGTTTAAACTGTATTGTAGGTCTACACCAGGCCTGGGCCAAGTTGGGTGTTTTGGACTCCAACTCCCACCTTTCCTAACAGCCCCAGGCCCCTTCCTTTTCCCCTCAGACGCTCCAGACCTGAGGAAGAGAGTCCTGAACAGGTAGCTTGCATAATCCGCGTGACACGGGTTTGTGAGAATACACTAACCCGCACAGAGACATATACATAGTGTGAGAAAGAGAGAAAGAGTGTGATATAGATGCACAGGCACACTTCTCCTCTCTGGATGCATTTTGTATAAACTTGGTATTTTGGACTCCAACTCCCACCATTCCTAACAGCCTCAGGCCTCTTCCTTTCCCCCCTCAGCCGCTTAAGGAAGGGGCCTGAGGTTGTTAGGAATGGTGGGAGTGGGAGTCCAAAACACCTGGGGGGCCCAACTTGGCTCATGCCTGGTCTACACTGAAGGGGGAAATGGTTCTTGAGATGGAGAGAAGGAGGAAGACTCCCTCATCTGAGGCTGAAATGCTCCCCAAAAGTCGCCTTGGAGTCCCCACCTTGGGCCTCTTTCGCCCTTTAGAAGGATGGAGGAGTCTCCTCGGGCTTCCCCCGACACCTCTTCCCAAGATTTCTCTCACAGCAGGACGGGTTTGAAAGGAAAACCCAGGCAAAGTCTTCCCAACGGGGCCTCTCTCTGGGCCCTTCCACACAGCCCTATATCCCAGAATATCAAGGCAGAAAGTCCCACATTATCCGAGTGTGGACTCAGATAACCCAGTTCAAAGCAGATATTGTGGGATTTTCTGCCTTGATATTCCGGGATGTAGGGCTGTGTGGAAGGGCCCTCCCTCTTGTTTACTGCTTTGCTCGGGCTCAGTTTTGGTCACTGTTTGGCTACTGAAGAAGCCACAAGCGAGTTAGTATCGTCTATTGGGAGTGCCCCTCTCAGGATCTCCTGAGACCTCCATTTTCCGGAAGGTCTAGACTGCCACATTTAGGCGGGGAAGAGACCAAGGTCAGCTCTTCTTGTGTGCTTCATTATGGCGATGCTAAGCATTTCTTAGGACCCTTCCACACAGCCCTATATCCCAGAATATCAAGGTAGAAAATCCCACAATATCTGCTTTGAACTGGGTTATCTCTGATAATGTGGGACTTCCTGCCTTGATATTCTGGGATATAGGGCTTTGTGGAAGGGCCCTCAGAAAACCCAGCTCAAAGCAGATATTGTAGGATTTTCTGCCTTGATATTCTGGGATACAGGGCTGTGTGGAAGGGCCCTAAAACAAGGGATATTATCCAGGGGTTGTTTGGGCAGTTCCTTCCTCTGAAGCAAAAAGCCTCTGTATTTACTGCTGAGGTGGGGGAACGCTTGTCCACACACACAGAAAAGATGTATCCCGAGGGGATAAAACTCGGCAATCACTGTCATTTCATAAGAGGCACCGGGCCCTTCCACACAGCCCTATATCCCAGAACATCAAGGAAGAAAACCCCACAATATCTGCTTTGAACTGGGTTATCTGAGTCCACACTCAGTGGGATTCCCTGCCTTGATATTCTGAGATGTGTGGAAGGGCTCTCAGACAAGTCCAAACAAGACGCTCCAGACCTGAGGAGCAGGTTCCTAGACAGGTTGCTTGCATAATCCGCGTGACACGGGTTTGTGAGAATACACTAACACGTGTTAACACTCCCAGAGTGTTATAAAGAGAGAAAGAGCGTGCCTATGGGCACAAAGGCACACTTCTCTCTGGATTCATCTTGTAAAACCAGGCATGGGCCAACTTGGGCCCTCCAGGTGTTTGGACTCCAACTCCCACCATCCGCTTAAGCGGCTGAGGGGAAAAAAAGGAAAGGGCCTGAGGCTATTAGGAATGGTGGGAGTTGAAGTCCAAAACACCTGGAGGGCCCAAGTTGGTGTAGATGTGGCCTCTGTCTACACTACACTAGAGTAAACCCACTGAATCAATGGAGTTCATCTATCCCTTGACTCAGCATTTAGCAGTTAGTTCAGCAAGAGTACCAGCACAAAGATGCCGGCCACTAAGAAGAGAAATCCATCAAATTCGAGAGAACTTGGGAAGTTTGGTCGAGAATGGGACCAACAAAATGGACTAAAAGCTGAAGAATTAGGAAGGGAAAGAGTGAGTCCCGCTAGCAATGAAGAGGGGGTGTTCCTATTGCCTTTCAAGAAGTGTTAGCGAGGCCTAGACCCATAAGGGAGACCCAGCTTACAAAATACGCATTGCTTTCTCTAAAAAAAGGCGAAGGATTACCAAGGGAAACGGTGAGTCTGGCTAGCAAAGAAGAGCGTTTCCTTCCTTCCTTCCAGGGATGTTCCTATTGCCTTTCGAGTAGTACTAGAGAGGCCTAGACTCATAAGGGAGACCCAGCTTACAAAATAAGCATTGCTTTTTCCAAAAAGATAACTTTAAAGTGGCTCAAATCAGTGGAGGATCTCTCAATGGGCGAGGCGGTCCCTTGGGGTCGCTTGAAGCGGGATGAAAACGCGGAGAAGGCAAGGAAAGCCGGTCAAAACCCCGCTCAGGTCTTTCCCTTCATCATCTCCAAACGCCTGGCCTCACCAGGCCAAGAAGGAGCCCTGGATGGCAAGATGGGTTAAACCCTTGTTCCAGCAGGACTGATGACCGATAGGTCAGCGGTTGGAATCCCGAAAGAGCGGGGTGAGCTCCCTCTGTCAGCTCCAGCTCCTTATGCGGAGACATGAGAGAAGCTTCCCATAAGGATAGTAAAACATCAAACATCTGGGCGTCCCCTGAGCAACGTCCTTGAAGATGACCAATTCTCTTACACCAGAAGCAACTTGCAGTTTCTGAAGTCACTCCTGACACAAGGATGGTAAAAACACCAAACACCCGGGCGTTCTCTCACAACATAAGCAACTTGCAGTTTCAGCGGTTGGAATCTGGGAAGAGTGGGTTGAGCTCCCTCTGTCAGCTCCAGATCCTTATGGGGGGGACATGAGAGAAGCCTCCCACAAGGATGGTAAACATCAAAACATTCCAGAGTCCCCTGGGCAACGTCCTTGCAGACAGCCAGTTCTCTCACAACACAAGCAACTTGCAGTTTCAGCGGTTGGAATCTGGGAAGAGCGGGTTGAGCTCCCTCTGTCAGCTCCAACTCCCCATGCGGGGATATGAGAGAAGCCTCCCACAAGGATGGTAAACATCAAAACTTTCCAGAGTCCCTTGAGTAACGTCCTTGCAGACGGCCAATTCTCTCACAACTTAAGCAACTTGCAGTTTCAGCGGCTGGAATCTGGGAAGACGGGTTGAGCTCCCTCTGTCACCTCCAGCTACCCATGTGTGAACACGAGAGAAGCCTCCCACAAGGATGGTAAAATATCAAACATCTAGGCGTCGACTGAGCAACGTCCTTGCAAACAACCAATTCTCTCATAACAGAAGCGGCTTGCAGTTTCTCAAGTAGCTCCTGACACAAACACACACATAAATAGGCCCCACAAGCACTCCCATTTCACCCCACACATTTCCCGCTTTCAAAGTGACCCAGATGGAGTTTAAACACCCCCAAAGTCAAGGGTTTGGAAGAGTAAGGAAGTCCAGTCCCTTTTCCCAACAAACTTGAAAGTTGTCGACGGCTTTTGTGGCTGGAATCACTGGGATGTTGTGTGTTTTCCGCGCTGTATGGCCATGTTCGAAAAGCATTCTCTCCTGACATTTCGCCTGCATCTATGGCAGGCATCCTCAAGAGATTGTGAGGTCAACAACCCAACTTGAAAGTTTTTGCGGGGAAGTTAAGTTTGGGCGAGAGACGAGAAATGAGAGACGAGTAAGTGATCAAATGATGAGTAAGTCTGATCCAACATCAAGATGGAGATCACCAAGTTCCCATTTCAGCTAGCAGCAAAGGCGAGGGACCCCGAAACCAAACAGGGCTCCCCTTTTCTCACCCACTTTCCCCCACTTTCCACCCACTTTCTCCTTTTCCTCCTCCTCCCTCCTTCCCACTTCTATGACCAACTAACCTGTGGAATCCATGTCAGGTTCCTCCAGCAACCCACAATGCATGCTGTTCCCATGGACGGTGCAGGAGCCCCCCAAAAAGTCCCGAGGCTTGTTGTTTTGGGGGTTGGGGGGGCGAAGAAGAAGTGTTGGAGAGCCCCCCTTTTGAAGGCTCCGAGGTGTGCAGGGGAGGAGGCGAGGGGTGCAGTTTTGTGGGGGAAGGAAAGGTTAGAGGAGTGAAAAGAAAGAAGGAAAAGAAGGGGGGAGGAAAGAGAGAAAGGGAAAGAGAGAGAGAAAGAGAGAGAGAGGTCCTCAGTAAATCCAGCAGGGCAACGCCAGAGCCGTCAAAATGTTTGCGGATGTTTCCTGGGAAAAAGCGTCATTTTATAGGAGCCCTGATGGGAGAAATGTCATTGATAGGCCGGCCAGCCTGATGAATGGCTGCTAGTCAGATGGGGATGTGGCGAGGCTCCATGTGAACCCCATTGTGCCCCTGCTTTGAATAAGAAAAGCGCTCCTCCAGCAAAGCCGGGCGGGGGGCCGAAGGGGGGGGGAGAGAAGAGAGAGAGAGAGACTTCAGATCTACGCAAGCCCAGCTCTCTCTCTCTCTCTCCCCCCCCACCCTTCACCCCAGCCCACCCCAAGCCATTCGGGGCACGTTTGTCTTGGGGAAAGTTCCTCCTCCAAGGCCCCCTTTCCCTCCCCAAAACCACTTTCTAGCTTTTGCCTCATTACAGATAAACTAGTTGAGTTTCCCCTCTCTTGGGCAGAGTTGGCGGGCTGTCCACACTGTGTTCGACCACCTCCTCTTGAATCTCCCGAATCGCAGCTCCAATGTGGTCGAAGGGGTTCTTTCACAAATCCCGCAACAACAAACCAGGGATGAGCTTGCAGCACTGCCTAGTTTGGAAGAAGTCAGCAATGCCATCAGCCAACAAAAATAAATAGCAAAGCCAGTGGACTTGATGGGATCCCTCAGTTGGTTCCCCTCTTCTTTCTCTCTGACTTTCAAGTGGCTTCACACATGACAGTTTTCTAGTTTTGTGCAAGTGTCAACTATGAATCCACAATTTACTCTTCACACAAACGCCAGCTTGCTCCGAGTCCAGAGTGCACACTCACTTCTCACCAAGAGCCGGGATGGACTGACTGGGACACCTGGCCTTCTGTAGCAAACTCGGGTTTGTGTAACGTGTGAAGGAGCAAATCACAAATGACCTCGGATGGAGAGAGGAACATACACAAACCTGTGTATGTATGAATGTATACATATCCATACCTATATGCATATCCATATCCATATCCATGGCCAGCCATAGCCTTAACCTTAGCCTTAGCCATGGCCACATCCACATCCACATCCACACCTAAATCTATATCTATATCTATATCCATAGCCATAGCCATAGCCATAGCCTTAGCTATAGACACATCCACATCCATACCCACACCCACACTCATACCTAAATCTATATCCATATCCATATCCATATCCATATCCATGGCCATAGCCATAGCCACATCTACATCCACATCCACATCCATATCCACACCCATACCCATACCCAAACCTATATCTATATCCATGGCCATATCCATATCCTTAGCCTTAGTCATAACCACATCCACACCCACACTCATACCCAAACCTATCCATATCCACACACACACGCGCACACACCTGAATCTGTAATCATTTGATCCCAGGCAGTTAGCCCTGGGTGTAATTTTGGAAACCCAGGTAAGAGAAATCTCAGAGTCCAGAGTGCACACTCACTTCCCATCAAGAGCCAGGATGGAGCGACTGGGACGCCTGGGTTTCAGTAGTAAACCCAGGTTTGTGTAACGTGTGAAGGAGCTCAGAGCTGTAATGATCTCGGATGGCGAGAGGAACATACACAAACCTGTGTATGTATGTGTGTGTGTGTTGGTATATATCCATAGCCATAGTCATAGCCATAGCCACATCCACACCCATAGCCATACTCATATCCATATCCACACACACATACATACACACACATACACACATCTGAATCTGTAATAATTTGATTCCAGGCAGTTAGCCTTGTGTGTATTTTTGGAAATCCACGTGAGAAAAATCTCAGAGTCCAGAGGGAACATTCACTTCTCACCAAGAGCCAAGATGGACTGACTGGGACGCCTGGGCTTCAGTAGCAAACTCGGGTTTGTGTAACGTGTGAAGGAGCTCTGAGCTGTAAGCAAATCACACATAATCTCAGATGGAGAGAGGAAGACACACAACCCTGTGTATGTATGTATGTATGTATGTATGTATGTATGTATGTATGTATGTATGTATGTATGTATGTATACATACCCATACCCATACCCATACCCATAGCTATATCCATATCCATATCCATATCAATTCACACACACACACATCTGAATCTGTAATCATTTGCTCCCAGGGAGTTAGCCCTGGATATTATTTTGGAAATCCACGTGAGAAGCAGAGAGAGGCGCGTGTAGAAGAGAGAAAAACGGGTGGAAAGTTGTGAGTTTCTTGTGTGTGTTTGCTCGGGAGAGGAAGGAGCTCTGGGCTCGGATAAAGTGCCTGGTTTAGAGAAGGAAAAGCTGTGATTAGAATATGAATAGAGCTCCGGGAGAGGAAGAGAAAGGGGGATTACGGCTGAATTACTTTGACCATGGACAGAGCCAATGTGCTTTTTTCCCTTTTTCAAAGTCCTCTGCTCTCCTTCCCGCCCCACATCCCCCAGCCCCCCCTTCTCTCTCTCGCCTTCCCTTCTCCTGGATCTCCCCAAAGGCAGGCAAAATACAAGCTATAATATCCATCCTTTTTACCTCCCTACAATTCCTAACACAACACATTTAACTCCCCCACCCCACCCCCAGGTCCAGAAATGTTCCCAGCAACGCAACTGTCTGAGTTTAGAACTTTATTTTTGTGTGGCTATTGACTTAAAAACAAACCTGAAGGGGTTTCTACGTGTCTGGGAGGGGAAGAAGGGCTCAAGGAAAGTGTGCAGATCAAACACATTTCCAGGCAAAGATAAGTAGGAAAACTGAAGTTGGAAGAAAGGGCCAGAGGGGAGGTCTGGGTAATACATTCCAATGAGGTGGTGAAAAAGAATTCAAGAAAGCCACCACCAGAGTCTCATAGCAGAGGGAGGAGAGAGAAAACACTTGAGAGCAAGGTGGAAATAAATGTTTAATGTCCCAAGTGGCTCCTGATGGAGAAACCTTCTCAAAGGAAGAGGACACTGGCCACATGTAGCATCCTCAGCTTCTTTGGCATAATGCACTGTTTCTCAGCCTTCCTAATGCCACGACCCCGTAATACAGTTCCTCATGTTATGGTGACCCCCAACCATAAAATTATTTTCGTTGCTACTTCATAACTGTCATTTGGCTACTGGATCGTAATGTAAAATATCTGATATGCAGGATGTATTTTCATTCACAAGACCAAATTTGGCACAAATACCCAATATGCCCAAATTTGAATACTGGTGGAGTTGGGGGGATTGATTTTGTCACCTGAGAGGTGTAGTTGCTGAGATTTATAATTCACCTACAGTCAAAGAGCATTCTGAACTCCACCAATGATGGAATTGAACCAAACTTGTTACACAACAGAAAATACTGGATTTGGTGGGCATTGACCTTGAGTTTTGGAGTTGTAGTTCACCTACATCCAGAGAACACTGTGGACTCTAACAGTGATGGATCTGGACCAAACTTGGCACAAATACTCAATATGCCCAAATATGGACACTGTTGGAGTTTGGGGGAAATAGACCTTGACAACTGGGAATTGTAATTTCTGGGATTTATAGTTCACCTACAATCAAAGAGCATTCTGAATCCCACCAATGATACAATTTGGCCAAACTTCCCACACAGAACCCCCATGCCTTGAAGGGACTCCCTTGTGCAAGCCTCCCTCCAGCCCCACACGCTCTCCCTCACCCCGCACATGTGCACCATGCCACCATGTGCTGCACACACCTACTTTCCCCTCCCTGTTTGGAGTCTCAGAAACAACCCTCCTCTTGCTTGAGAGGCAGGCTGAGAGGTGGGCCAATCACGGTGGAGGAGGGCTTTTGGTGGGATGATTTGCCATCTGTTTCCAAAAAGGAAGAGGAGAACAGGTGGATAGACCTTCAGCCTTTTCTGCCAAAGGGATTCTTAAGGTTGTCAGAAATATATGTTTTCTGATGGTCTTTGGTGACTCCTCTGAAACCCCCTTGCGACCCCCCCAGGAGTCCCAACCCCCATGTTGAGAAACACTGGTGTAATGCATCAGGGTTTCCTTCTGTGATCTGTGCTTGGTTCAAGGAGACCCTCATCTGGGGAGTAGATACTGCCCCAGGTGCAAGTGAATGGGAACTGGAGAGCTCAATATGGAGGAGTTAATGAAGTATCATACTCTGTTGTGTGCCTTTAAGTTATTTCTGACCCATAGGGATGCCTTGGACTGTGAGAAGATCCAACCAGTCCATACTCCAGGAAATAATGCTCTGCTGCTCATTGGAGGGAAGGATATTAGAGGCAAAGATGAAGTACTTTGGCCACATCATGAGAAGACAGGAAAGCTTAGAGAAGACAGTGATGCTGGGGAAAATGGAAGGAAAAAGTGCCAACTAAGGGTAAGGTGGATGGATGGTATCCTTGAAGTGACTGGCTTGACTCTGAAGGAGCTGGGGGTGGTGACGGCAGACAGGGAGCTCTGGTGTGGGCTGGTCCATGAGGTCACATAAAGTCGAAAACAACTGAACTAATAAACAACAACAAGGGATGCTATCATAGGGGTTTCTTGGCAAGACTTATACAGAAACTGTTGCCATTGCCTTCCATTAAAGTTGAGTATGTGAGTCATGGCTGAATGAGAATTTGAACTTTGGTTTCCAGAAGTGTGGTCCAATTCTCAAAGCATCACACCATGCTGGCTCCTAGCATAATGTAGGTAGCTTTATATAAACATTTCCTTCTCATATTAATTAGTGGACTCCTCTTTTGTTGAGGTTGTTGAACATAGGTTGGTTGGCCACTTCTCAGGTTGCTTCTTTCTGCACATCAGAGGGTTAGATCACATGGGCCTTGCAGTCTGATCAAACTCTGTGACTGCATTCATACATTAATCATTCTCACAAAATAGGACAGGATAATTGAGTCCCCCAGTGTCACATTTTGTTGTGGAAGCTGTGCAGATCAACACAATGCAGGCTTTGTACAACACTGCCACCCAAGAAGTTGTAAACAACACCCTAAAGAAGTTGGTGAGCAAAGTATGGCTCTTCTGAGGTTTTTAGATTTAGCTAATTACAAACAATGCAGTCCAAAACATCTATTCTAAATATATACATGTATGTTTTTAAATTTGGGTAGGACAAATCCATGTCTATTGGAAATAGCAACCATCTACAAGCCCCCTATATTTATACAATCCAGATTCCTTATTATATTGTATATGTGTATATCGGCATGCAGTTTTCCTTAACTCTATGTTGTTTGAGGTGGGAGGAGCTGCAGACCACATGATCAGATCCGAAACTCCATTTTAGAGGACATACTCCATTAGACTCTCAGAATGTAAAGATATTGTTGTTTGATTCTAAGAAAGATGGCTCGTGTTATCTGCACAGAGAAACTACTTCAAATCTCTCTGTAACTGGATGGACAAGTTATGTATCTGTATGCTGAATACATGAAGGTTGTGAGTAAATCAACTATGTTACTTTTAATGAAGATTACTTATTTTTGTCTCTTGAGAGTATGACTTAAAACCAAATATATTTTATGGGAGAGTAGATGCTTTGGGGCAACTGAAATAACACTTCTGAAGATCTACTATATATTTTATGCATTGGCATAATCTTTGTTCCTAACAGTTCAAAGAGATAACCAGGCATATCAGTCTAACAACTGAGAAACTTAATTTGCTTTGCATGAATACTAGTGGATATTTACCACTAAAGAGAAGATCCACTCAAACGAGTTTTTAGCTCTTCTCAGAAAGATCATACTTTACAAAAAGGTTATGATTTTCCAAATGGTGTGAATGCCAAGTGATCTCCAAAAGGTCACGCTTCCAAAAGGCTTGGAGATTCCGGTTTTCCAAAAGGTTGTGATCATCCTTTCCCCAAAAGGTTATGGATGCATTTCCAAAAATGTCAAGGAGACATAATCACACTCTGAGGCAGAATATTTCATTGCCAACTAGCTCTTACTGACAGAAGTTATTCCTAATATTTAAGTGGAGTCTCTTTTCCTGTAGTTTGAATCTGCCATACAATGCTGTTTCAGAATGCAGATTAACTGCATTGATCTGGATTATATGAGTCTACACTGTCATATAATACACTGCAATGCAGTTAAACTGCATTCGGAAACTGTGTTATATGCAGTGTAGATGGAGCCTTAGATTACTTGTACCCTCTTACTCTGTCTATGGTCCTTCAGGGCTGCAAAGAGAGACCAAAGGATGTCTGGATCTTTTAACTAGAGTTGCCAAAGATGGACTCTGAGATTCCCTGCGTTCAAGTATGACTGAAGTTACGTTGCATTAGGATTGCAATGATGCATGAAAGGACTAAATACAGAAATCCATATTGCCTCTTCCCCATTTACTTTACCCCTGAACACAGCTTGAAAAATGTTAATTCTTGGACTACAACTCCCATCATTCACTAGATGCCCAATGGTTGTGCTGGCTGGGAATTATACAGGTCACATCTGAAAAGTAACCTTTCTGAGCTCTTCCTGTGACCTTCATACATTC
Organism: Anolis sagrei ordinatus; assembly: GCF_025583915.1. Lineage (NCBI taxonomy): Eukaryota > Metazoa > Chordata > Lepidosauria > Squamata > Anolidae > Anolis > Anolis sagrei. The sequence continues at coordinate 32,065,562 of NW_026847549.1, read as the reverse complement.
AATGGGAAGGTCTGAAAGGGGATTCTAAACAATTTCAACTGAATGCATATAGCATCTCCCTCAAGACCTCCATGCTTAATGCGAAAAGGTCATTTTCCTTTGGAAAACGGTATGGCCATGGAGATGACATTTACAGAATAAACATGGAATTGTATCCTAAAAACATATCTACTAAAATGCATTGTGTCATCTCACTGTTCAAGAGATATTTTGCTACATAATTACAAAAGTACCCCCTAATACCATGACAAATGCTAGACCTTATAGTACCTAATCAAAAGCCAATTCTTCCTCTCTGATGGCTACATGCTGGTTATCCCAGATATAAACTTGCCTATGTGATTTTTCATAGGGGTTGTAGTCTGATGAGGCATCAGCACTCTTTGGCAGAGAAAATTAAAAACCTTGTAAAACAAAAACTGCCAAAATTCTACAGCATTGAGCCATGGAGTTAAAGTGCTGTCAAACTGCATTAATTCTGCAGTGCAGATGCATCTTTCAGAGCAGCATTTCTCAACCTGAGGGTTGGGACTCCTGGCGGGGTTGCGAGGGGATGTCAGAGGGGTCACCAAAAACTATTAGAAAACAATATTTTCTGTTAGTCATGGGGGTTCTGTGTGGGAAGTTTGGCCCAATTCTATCATTGGTGGGGTTCAGAATGCTCTTTGATTGTAGGTGAACTATAAATCCCAGCAACCACAACTCTCAAATGTCAAGGCTATTTCTCCCAAACTCCACCAGTGTTCACATTTGGGCATATTGAGTATTTGTGCCAAGTTTGGTCCTGATCCATCGTTGTTTGAGTCCACAGTGCTCTCTGGATGTAGGTGAACTACAACTCCAAAACTCAAGGTCAATGCCCACCAAACCCTTCCAGTGTTTTCTCTTGTTCATAGGAGTTCTATGTGCCAAGTCTGGTTCAGTTCCATTATTGGTGGAGTTTGAAATGTTCTTTGATTGTAGGTGAACTACAAATCCCAGCAACTACAACTCTCAGGTGACAAAATCAATCCCCCCAACTCCACCAGTATTCACATTTGGGCTTATTGGGTATTTGTGTCAAATTTGGTCCTGTGAATGAAAATACATCCTGCATATCAGATAGTTACATTACGATTCAGTAGCAAAATGACAGTTATAAAGTAGCAACGAAAATACTTTTATGGTTGGGGGTCACCACAACATGAGGAAGTGTATTAAGGGGTGATGGCATTAGGAAGGTTGAGAACCACTGCTCCAGAGTGATAGCCCAGCATTCAAACCATCACATAATGCTACATCTTTCTTCAGTACTTAAGTCTAAACAGTGTCTTCTACTACACCTTAATTTTAAGGTTGTCTTACGGTGATAGAGTCTAGGATGCACTACTGTGTTCCCCGCCATGCATTTACCACAATTCCTTTCTTCCAACTTCAACCTCTGTTCTCTAGTGTAGCAGCCTTGCTTTGCTTAATGGGCATGTTGGCTCTGTTGCCTTCCTCCCATTCTTTAGTATCCAAATGCATCTAAATAATAATTTATAGTATACATTTAATGGTGCATCTTAAGGAGTGCTCTGTTAAGTGCAATCAAGACTTCAGTTAGTCTCCAAAGTTATTGTAGATTCTTGCTTCCACTGCTTTTTATTTCTTGGTTTGCTCTTCAGTATATTCTTAAGAAAGGAATGATAGCATTATGCACTTTCCTCAAACACTTGTATGTCCCATACAGACCTCTCTCTCTTTTAATACTTACATGCTAAGGCAGAGTGGAGAGTTTTGTTCGCTGAATTTATGCCTGTTATTAAAGCAACATGACCAGGAATTCAGGGGGTGATCAACCTCCTCTTGTCCTGGCAAAGGAATCATTTTGGCCTCTCTCTGCCCTAAAATCAGCATGATGGGCAGCTGAGACCTGGGAATTCAGCTTTTGACCTGAATATTCCCAGGCACTCTTGTGAAGCAATGGCACCAAGTCAAGCTAAGCTTTTGGTGATGTAAGTTTGGGCAAACATTGCAGTACTCTAAACTTATGCCAGAAGCTAAAACATTTTCGGTAATCTTCATATAATGGTCCTCTTATGTCATGCACCCTAGCTCAAGGAGGGGGGGGGGGGAATTCAGTATTTGCTTCAATCAGAAACAGGGAATTTTAATTTTTAAAAGGCTAGTGCACCAATCATTTCTTTAACACTTGTTGCCGTGTTTTCATGTTTTTGGGTGCACCTGCACTGTCGAATTAAGGCTGTTTGATTCCACTTTAACTGCCTTGGCTTGATACTGTGGAATCATGGGAGTTATAGTTTACGTAGTCTTTAACCTTCTCTGCCAAACAGTGCTGGTACCTCACCAAACTATTTCTGGTCGTTTCTGGAACACCTCAGCAAGTGAGAGTCCAAAAGTGGCAGGCTCAAACCCAGAACCTCAACCAATGGCTGATACCAAATAAGACTCCCCCCTGGGCACACAGAAGACTGGGTGACTTGGAAGGCGCTGAACAAACTGTGCTCTGGCACCACAAGATGCAGAGCCAACCTTAAGAAATAGAGCCACAAAGTGAAATCCACGACAAGCGAGTGTGGAGAAGAGCAAACCACTGACCACCTGCTGCAATGCACCCTGAGCCATGCCACATGCACAATGGAGGACCTTCTTGCAGCAACACCAGAAGCACTCCAAGTGGCCAGATACTGGTCAAAGGACATTTAATCAACTACCAAACTTGCAAATGTTGTGTTTTGTTTGTTTGTTTGTTTTGTTCTGTTAGAAATGTAATACAATTGACTGGTTGCCCTGACATGACAAATAAAAATAAATAACCAAACTACTAACCCCAGTATTCCATAGCATTAGCCATGGGCATTAAAGTGGCGCTGAACTATATTAATTCTACAGTATAGATACATTCTTTCTTAGTAGGAGTTGCATGATGCTAGTTTAGAGCAGAGTTTAGAAAGCTGAAGTTTTCGGACTATAGCTCACAGAATCTAGATTCTCCAAGGAAATCTGTATCTGTTCATCTGATTTTTTTAATGGTGTCAGAAGTGACTTGAGAAATTGCAAATCGCTTCTGGTGTGAGAGAATTGGTCGCCTGCAGGGACGTTGTCCAGGGGACACCCAGATGTTTTACCATCATGTGGGAAGCTTCTCTCATGTTCCTGCATGAGAAGCTGGAGCTGATAGATGGGAACTCACCCCATCTCATGGATTCGAACCGCTGACCTTCTGGTTAGTAGGTGGATGAGATGCCACCAAATAACGCCAGGTGCTGTATCCTGTATTTCAGAGAAGGAACTGGCAAAACCACCTCAGAGTATTCCTTGTTAAAAGACTGTGGAATTCATGGGATCACCAGAAGTGAACCAATGTTTTGAAGACACACACATACCTTTGTTATAGATGTTTTCATGAAATTCTGTTTTGTTAGAAAGTTCTGTATGTAGTTGTGAAGGCAAACTGCTTTTTAAAGAAATCACAGTTCAACCTACTCTGAATTCTTGCACCTTACCTTCCTGTCTTCTGATGCTACAAGGAAAGCTTCCAAGTTGATTTCATCTCTGTCTTACCCAACATTAGAAATTTGAGACCTGTATCTCATTACAAACAATAATGTTGTGAACTTGGAAGAACAATAGAGTACATGTTTGGCAATTAAAATGTGAAAGAAATTTAAATTAAGCATGTACTTTCAAGGGAAAAAGAATGTTTGGATTCTCCCAAAATATCTGATGCTCTTTATAATATGGATGAGAGTTACAAGATAATGAATGCTGATGAGGGCTTTCTCTTCAATATACTATCTGGGCTGGATCCAAATTTAGTCAGTATAGAGCCATCAAAATAAGTGGAAGGATTGAGTAGTGACTAACTTAGACTTCATTGATATCAACCTGCTCAAAATATGACTATGTAAACCAGTGGTCCCCAAGAACTAAAATATGGTCTGTGGCCTCACCATTACTACACCGTTGCAACTAGAGCAACTGGTCTCAAGAAACCCTCTTATAGTGCCAAGGCAACGGGGATGTCAGGAGGGAAGAGGCTGACTACCCATGAAAGGCATGACAAGCTTCCTGATTGCTGCTTTTCCTCTTCCTCCTCCTCCTCGAGCAGAGTTGGTCCATGTGGCAGCTGGAAGCGGAGGTGTTTTGGTGTCTTCATTTTTAGGCCTGTTCTTTGGGGTGCTGATTCAGAAAATTGCATTTGATAGACTACATCAGCTCTAGATTATTAAATATGGTTTCTGTGGGCGAGCACATGGTGACTACTGGATGGCATATTTTGTATCAGAAACTAGAGCTGATGTGGTCTATCCAATGCAATTTTCTGAATCAGCACTCCAAATAACCAAACCGCATCTAAAGTTGACCAAAAACTGATTCTAATGTTGAAGTGGTCCCTGGTCAAAAAAGGTTGGGAACCACTGATCTAAATCATATATGTATAAGGTAAAGGTAAACGTTTCCCCTGACATTAAGTCTAGTTGTATTCGATTCTGGGGGGTAGTGCTCATCTCCATTTCTAAATTGAAGAGATGGCATTGTCCATAGATGCCTCCAAGATCATGTGGCTGCCATGACTGCATAGAGCGCCATGACTTTCCTGCCAAAGCGGTACCTATTGATCTACTCATGTTTACATGTTTTCGAACTGCTAAGTTGGCAGAAGCTGGGGATAACAGCAGGAGCTCACCCTTCTCCTCGGATTCGAACCGTCCACCTTTTGGTCAGCAAGTTCAGCAGCTTAGTGGTTTAACCTGCTGTGCCACCAGGGGCCCCTCATATATGTAGACCTGATTTAAAATATTTTGATTTTATTTTGTGGCCTCATTTCTTTGTGCTATTTCAGTATGATTATTTTGTCTATTTAAATGGCTTAATTGTTATATATATTACACTCCAGTTTGACAGAGTGCTTTAAGTTATTACATTTAATTAAAAAATACAAACGTATTGGATATTCTGGAATATTGTCATAATAGGAGAGATGTAACCTTTACTGCTAAGTCTACTCCTTGTGTTAAATTCTTCCACATTCATAGTAACTTAAACTTGGGAATGCCAACTTTTCTTTATTCTACTGCAGGAACCCAAACTTGTAAAACAGTCAATTTGCTCAATCAGGTTGGCAGTTAGGAAAATAATTTATAAGGCAGAGATCTCTTCAAGCAGTAAAGTAAGGCTTTGACTGGGACAGGACATGAAATGTATTCAGCACCTCAGCTGGATTAACACTGTTGTGACCTTCACTCTGAATAGAATTTCTAGTAAATAGCTTTGCTGGACACTGTAGTGCAAAGTGATCAAGAAGCTGGAAATGTAACAACATTTTTGCCTACCACTGTTTATTGTGTTAATATCACAAGACCATGAAGTGTTCTTCAGACTGTTAACAAGTTTATCAAAAGTCAGAAAAATAGTTCAACCAGTTCACTTTTAATTATTGTATTATGTAAATTTTGAGATGCATTTATTTTACTTTCCTAAGCTGCCTTGAGTCCAATATTGTGAAAAACGTGGGATATAGATAAAATTCCGAGTCTGTTTTCAAAAGCGAAGTTGTATTAGATTGGCTTTCCTTGAACTGGAATTGATGGGAATTATTGTTCAACACAGATGGGAAGTATCACATTGGAAAAGACTACTTTAGATACGTCTGTCGATGAAGTACAGAATCCCACGCAAACAGAACAAGAGAATGTACTGTATGACATGTCCCTTTCTCATCAATATTGATCAAAACTGAAAAATGTTTTTGCTATGCCATACTAGTTTAGGACAGGATTATTCAACAAGAAACAAACTAGAAAAATACACTTGCATTTTTAAAAATTCATGTTCCCATATTTAGTCTTTGTTTTTAAAAAGAAGGAAAATGATACCTAGTGGAGAAACAGCAGTTAACCAAAAGTATGCTTCAATCAAACTTGATCAGTTAACACCCAGCAAAACAGTTCCTATGAATCCCACTGACTTTGACACTGTCACAGTTCTTAAAAGTTTGTGCATATATTTAAGTGGATCGTTGTCAAAGGAAGTGAACCAACTGAATGTGGAGGATCATGGCTACTTCCCTGCCTGCGTTTCAAGGGGAAGCTAAGTTTGCACAGTTGCAGTGCCCTGGTGTATGGGCATCTAACATACTGTCACAGATAAACACAGCTTGAGTTTCTGCATTAGTGGCTTCTGATGTCCGCTTGAGCATTGTGTTCCAGTCAAAGAGGGTAGAGAAAGCCAATAGGGAATTAGGGGCCCATTTGGCTTGAGCATTTCTGTTGTCGCTTAAGCTCATTCCGATTATGCTTCCACTTGTCCTTTTGTCTCTTTATTCCTCAAATCATTTATTCATTGTACTTGGACAATTTTAATCTGGGTATAATATTCATAGACTGTAGTTCTTGGAACAAAAGTTTACAGGCGTATGGTATGCGCAGGGAAGACACATGGCAAGAAGACTTGCAGTAATGGCACCTAAAGGAAAGAAAAAGCAAGATCAGTGTCCATTTCTATTAAAAAGAGGGAAAAAAAACATATTCACACTTTACTCAGTACTTATACTACCTATTTCCCAACATAGGAAAAAAATAATAATTCCATACACCAATAAATCCACTATAGGGAAAGGTAGTCCCCTGACATTAAGTCCAGTCATGTCTGACTCTGGGGTGTGGTGCTCATCTCCATTTCTAAGCCGAAGAGCCAGCGTTGTCCGTAGACACCTCCAAGGTCATGTGGCCGGCATGACTGCATGGAGCGCCTGAGGTTCCCTACCCTTTGCCAGGCATGTAACTTCTGTGAAATAAGTGCTTTATAATTCACTTAACTATAAATCCACTATAGTTAAGTGAATTATAAAGTACTTATTTCACAGAAGTTACATGCCTGGCAAAGGGTAGGGAACCTCAGGCCCTGGGACCAAATCTCTTTCCCAAAATGGATTTCTAGAATTAATAAATAATAAATAAAGCTCCTCCCCCAGGTGGTGCAGCAGGTTAAACCGCTGAGCTGCTGAACTTGCTGACTGAAAGGTTGGTGGTTTGAATCCAGAGAGCGGGGTGAGATCCTGCTGTTAACCTCAGCTTCTGCCAAGCTAGCAGTTCGAAAAAACATGCAGATGTGGGTAGATCAATAGGTACCGATTCCACGGGAAGGTAATGGCATTCCATGCAGTCATGCAGGCCACATGGCCTAGGAGGCGTCTATGGACAAAGCTGGCTCTTCAGTTCAGAAGTGGAGATGAGCACCACACCCCAGAGTCGGACACAACTAGACTTAATGTCAGGGGAAACCTTTACCTTTAATTAAAGCTTTATTTATATCCTGCCCGCTCTCCCCAAAGGGACTCAGGCCGCTTCGGATAATCACATCCTTTTCTCCACAACACTATCATTTAACCCTTTGATTGTAAAAAAAGATGGCTGCAAATATTTATTATAAATACAAAAAAATAAACAGGAGTATCCACAACTGGGCAAATTTTAATCTACAAAGAGGAATCATTTGAAAGAGGTGCTTCCTCTTCCCTGATGCAATGTCTGATGCAGACCAACCTGCCATAAACCTTTAATGCAAACTCCTGTGCTGACCTAGTGCCTCCCTTACGTTCTATGCGAGCCTCTCTCTCTAATAGTCTTGTATTGCCAAGGAAACACCCAGTCAGTAGCACAGAAATGTTAATTGTGGTATTCCAATTTAGGAGTGAAGAATAAGATTCCCCTTCAATCTAATTTGTGAGTTCAATGAATGGCTCAACCTGTACTTGCTGGTGCAAAGAGGAAAGACAACAATACATCAACACACATACACACACAAGTACAATTAACAGGTTTTCTTGAAAATGTCTGGCCAAAGGCAAGAAGCTACAGCCTACTAATTCATCAATTCTATGGCTTTATTATGACTGAAGATATCAATTTTTAAAGATTTTTAAAAACGTTTTAATAGAACAGGGTAGTGTTTGGGCCTTTGCTACTCCCCAATTTGTTCAATGAGATTATGATTTCTGTCCCATTTAGCATCACATGCAGATGTCTATAGGATCTCCTCAGAGTCACCCAGTGGGTTTCCTTGATTGAATGGGGATTTGAATAGTGGCCTCCCAGAGTCTTTGCCCAAAATTCAGACTACTATACCATCCTGGCTCTCATAGAGTGTGAAGGAAGCTAAATCTTTCTCTTTATATTGCTGTATTCTTTTTCTAAAAAAATAATAATCTAAGACCAATGACAACTTCCACTAGCAATTAAGTTCTGCAGTTTGCTCAATTTCTATATACAGACCCAAATGTATAGAATAAGGGACCAAAAGAAGACGCAGGAACTTTGGGACATGTCAAAGATTTTGCAGAAATCCACAGGTTTCATACATCTATAAGAATTTCACTTAATTCAATGGTTATTTATTGTCATAGTATCTGCTGCTCCTATTTAACAGAACAGCTTGTTGAAACTTACAGCCTCAAAGCCAAGAAGCTTTTCCCTAAGGAAATTTTAGTCAACTCACACCATGATGCTTTTTTAAAGGAAAGAATGGGTTAAAAACACAGGATGGTTGTTGAATGAGAAGTCTATATACATGATAGTTGGGAATTAAAAATCAGGATAAATGCTTCCTTCTTAAAGAAAGTAAACATAGTTGGGAATTTAAAATCAGGAGAAATGCTTTTTAAGGATAGTAAAGATAGTTGGGAATTAAAAATCAGGAGAAATGCTTCTTAAAGAAAGTAAACAGCTCAACTAGTTTCAATTTGTTTCCTCTCAACCAGTCCATTACTTTTAACAGGCAACTGTTTATGACTTAAATAACTTTGTAGCATTGGAAAAGACATATTTATGGAACCAAACCCCAAAACTCCAGACAACTCTTCCCAGGGGGTTTCACGTATATAATAAATAGCACGGGGGACAGAACTGACTGTACAAACAAATGACCAAGGGGTCAAACAGGATCTCCACAACACCAGAATCTGCATCCACCCCTCCAGGAAGGAACAAAGTCACTGTAAAACAGTGCTCCAAGTGTTATCTTAGGAAAGCAGTCCAGAAGCCACAGATAATGACACTAAAAATCCCTGAGAAGTCCAGCAGAACTAACAGAGGCACACTTTCCCTGTCTAGTTCCCAGTATTGGTCAAGGTGACCAAAGCTGTCTTCACTCCAATAGCTAGGCTTGAAACCAGACTGAAATGGATGTACATAATCCATTTCATCCAGAAATCCCTGTAGCTCGGATGCTATCAGATGCTCCAGAATATCCTAGAGAACATTTCCTGATGGTTAATGTTCCTTTCCTTGTAGGATACGACTCCTAGATCCATCAAAGTCATAATTCACTGTAAACGTACATTAGAACCGCCACCTGGTTTCCATTTTTTAGCCAAACATACAGTTGAGAGACATAGACCCTTTCCATCTCCTGTGTTGCTTTCAAAGCCATAAGTTACAACAGGCTTGTTTATACAGTTCATTAGACCTGGAATAACTGGCTAAGAATATTTCAGAGGTCTTGTGCTGCTGTAATTGCCTGGTTTCTATTGTGTTGCTTATTAAAGGGCTCCTTGGCTCCCACTATTGACAGAAAGCACATAATCACCTAGTAATAATTGGATAAGATACCCAATTATAAGTTATGCTTCCCTACAGGACACTGCAAGACCAGAATTACATCCCTTAAATACCATTTCAGCACTTATATAGCATAGGTCACTGAGTTTAAACAGGTTTTGTGTAAGTTCTACAAACTCAGTTCCAAAATGGCATTCTTTGGACTTTTCTCCCTGCTTAATCAACAATTTTTCCCATAAGAAACAAGCATTGTAGATTTCTGCCTAATTAGAAAAATGGCTTCCTCCATAAACATGCAACAACAACAAATGTTAAAACTGTATCTTTTATTAATTAAAAAAATCAAGTTTTGGTTCATACTGTTGTGAATATTTATATCTACAAGCTTAAAAATATTGTCAACATATGGTTCCAAAAGCAAGGCATTCAGAGGATACTCCTTCTTGCAGATAACCTTCCATGGCTTTATTTCTATTTCTTACAACCTTGATGGCCAGAATAATCACATCACTATAGGTCAGTGGTTTCAACCTGTAGGTCCCCAGATGTTTTGTCCTTCAATTCCCAGCTGGTAAATCCTAACAGCTGGTAAACTGGCTGGGATTTCTGGGAGTTGTAGGCCAAATCACCTTGGGGGCCCACAGGTTGAGAACTATTGCTATAAGTAGTGGTGGAGAAGTGATTGTGGCAATGGTAGTAAAAAGTTTGAGGATAAAATGACACAAAGGAAAGCAGAGGAAGGTGTCTTTTTAGTTAGGCGATGGTGACAGTTTTCTTTGTATTCCCCCTTGTTGCAATAAAACACACCACAAACAAGATCCCAGCTTCTCTATGATTACATATATTAATATAATTTTTCTTGGTATAAGACATGAGTTATAAGGGTCGTCGTACAGGATGCCCCCTCATCTCTGACAACAGCTTATTTGCCATCTACAAGCCTTCAAATGGAATTCTACTCTAACACCATTTATGAAGAGATGTTAAAAAAAATAGGGAGAGAAAGTAGTAGATAAATGTGGCAAATTTGGACATGATTAATGACCAAAGAGAATTTAGTTCACAATGTTAAGCACTTGTTTAAAAGAAAAAGTTAAAAGGACTAAAAAAACCCCAAAACAAAACAAAAAACCAAAACCATCTGTTGAGCAGCCAAATAGGATTCAGCAAGGTAGAGGCATTAAAGAATGTAGGGATTGGAGAGAACCATATTCAGAGTCTATTGCTGAGGGAAAGCCAAGTCCTTAAACTTGAAAGGGATACCGTATACCATGCAGCTGTGGACATAAGGACCACAAAATGCAGCGTTGCCCAAACACGAATTAAGGAACATGAAAGGCACTGCAGACTAACTCTACCAGTGAAGTCAGCCATAGCAGAGCACTTGATGAACCAACCTGGACACAGGATATTATTTAAGAACACAGAAATGCTGGACCACTCTAACAACCATCATGTCAGACTACACAGAGAAGACACTGAAATCCACAACAAGCATGTGGACAATTTCAAGGAGAAAGGAGAAAACCATGAAAATGAACAAAATCTGGCTACCAATATTTTTTAAAAAACTTTAAAATCAGGACAGTAAAAAAACCCCTCAAAAACAGGAGAATTCTAGGCAAGAAACAATGAGGGCCAGCTAATCGCCTCCCAACAAAGGATTCCCCCAGGCAGGAAGTAGCCAAGCCTTGAAGCTGCAAGGCTATTCAATGCTAATCAAGGTGGTCAATTATAGCATTCACCCTTGCCTCAAACGGACAAGAGTTCTTTTACCACCCTGGACATTCCACAGATATATAAATCCCACTTGCCTAGTTTCCAACAAACCTCACAACCTCTGAGGATGCCTGCCATAGATGTGGGCGAAATGCGAGGAGAGAATGCTTCTGAAACATGGTAATACAGCCAGGAAAACTAACAGCAACCCATACAATATTCCATTAGCCATTACTGGGCAGTGTTTTACTGCAGAAGCCTTCCACCTCTGGAGTGACAATTTTTATAGAGTTTTTTTCATATCCAGTGGCAAATATGATTCTTCGAATTGAAGGATCATCATTTTTAACCTTAAAGAATTTGAAACTGGATACAATTTTAAGGCGATGCAAGCCAACAGGAGCCACACCTTTGCCCAGTATAAGAAATACACTTTAAATCCTTTCTGACCCACGTCCTGGGAAAGATGAAAAGATTGAAGAACTCTCTATATTCGTAAAAAGCACTGGGTCTACTTGATTCTGCAAACCTACATTTGGAAAAGAAAAAACAGTTCTCTTCTTCCCCATCCTCCCCCCATCTCTGTTACATCCTCTTTCTTTACTTTTGCTCTGCAAGACTCCAAGCAACTGAACAAAAGATACAGTTCCATGAAGTTCTTTTGCCAGCCTTTTCAGTGTGGTCTAATTTGGATCTTAGATGAGAAAAGGACATTGACACAGCTGGTCTTCTCTCTTCTGAAAACACTGCGATAAGTCAGCCATTTGTAACATGGGCGATATGCGCAATCACATCTTTGTCTCAGTTCCTCCACTCAGCTGATGCACCCTTTTTGTTTGCCTACGTTTAGACAGTGGGTTTTATTTTTTAAAAAAACGAAAGGGAGCTGGAAAATCTCCAGAGAAGTAGATAATCTTCTTCCAAAACACAGGGGAGAGTCCAGTTGCCTTTTAAATGATTTTTGTCCTGTAAAGACATAATCCAACAGCTCTACAGGCACTACAAAAACTTTACTAAATCCCTGAAGAGAAGGACTTTAAATAATCTTTCAGAATTGCTTTGTAACAAAAACAGACATCACATCAAACCAGGAAGAAATTATTTTTAAAAAGACCAGTAAAGGGATTTGTTTATTCTGGTCCAGCTTTTGAAATATCCTCTCTTTATTATGCAGACCAAAATACAATGACAAATGTGTGGAACTGACAATGCAATGTGCTTTATGTGTATACATACAAATAAAATTATAAATTATACGAGAAAATTATGTATATGTCAACATAAACCTTCAACTGAGATAAAAGACACGTGCGTGCATACATACAACAGATAAGACAGTAGGGGAAATACAAGGAAACAACATATGAAGTTGTTTGCTTACCAGCCAGAATAGCCTAGCAATCCACACTGTCCACAAACATCCACTTCAAACGCATCACTTGAAATCATAAGTCTTTCCAACAGAAGCATGCTGGCTCCGTAGCCTATCAGGCAATCTCGTTCCATCTCTCCCAGACGTAAACCTCCATCACGGGATCGGCCTTCGGTAGGTTGCCTTTCAAATGAACAGACAGGGATTCGCTCAAGGATATTGCTTCAATGCAATGAAAAGTGGAACCACTCATGAAACCACACCAGAGCACTGTAAAGGGGTTAATATCTGGTGTTCCTGCCCCTGCAAGTCTGTGATTTACAAAGGAGTAAATCATTGCATCTTAAACTGTAGGGCCCCAACCCAAAATGGCATCCCCTTACCACAATGTTTGGGCAAGAATAACAGGTTTCTGAACACCACTAATGTGTTAGTAGCAATATGCAGTGTTTACACTGGACTCTGCATAAAATGCTTCAACTGTACTCCACTAACACACACGCTCTGGTTACATCCCATATAGACTATTGCAACACACTCTACATGGGGTTGCCTTTGAAGACTGTTTGGAAGCTTCAAATAGTCCAATGAGTGGCAGCCAGATTGCTCACCAGAGCAGCGTTCAGGGAGCATACAACTCTTCTGTTACGCCAACTCCACTGGCTGCCAGTTTGCTACTGGGCACAATTTAAAGTGCTGCCTTTAGCCTATAAAGTTCTAAAGAGTTCCGGCCCAGCTTACCTGTCTAAACGTATCTCTCCCATGAACTATCTAAAAGTTTAAGATTGTCCGAGGAGGCCCTGCTCTTGATCCTGCCTTTTTCACAGGTGCAACTGCCGGGAACGAGAGACAGGGCCTTCTCAGTGCTGCCCCCCTCGGTTGTGGAACACATCAGCCCCCTCCCTCTTGACCTTCCGGAAAAAAGTGAAAACATGGCTATTTGAAACCTTCAGAATCCAATGCAAGTCAAACACGGTATTAAATGAAAGTGAACACTGGAATGGCTCAGACAACTATTTATGGACAACGAGACCAACAATTTAGGCATTGATTATATATATTTTTAAAGGTTTTATTGAATATATTTTAATTGTGTTAATTGTATATTCTTAGGCATCAAATTGCTGCCTGGTTGTAAGCCATCTTAGGACACCTTTGGGTTTGAGAAAGGCAGGATAGAAATATTGTAAATAAATAAATAAAAATTAAATATTTCTCAGGCAGAAAGTGGTCACGAGTGGAAACGGTTTAAGAAGCCATGCTCTAGGCTACAGTATAAAATGTACAGTATAATACATTTTAGGCAAGGAAAATCATCCCTAAGCATGCTTGTAGGCCTCCACTTTAGCAGAAGTTAGGGACACAAGACTGCCACAAAAGTGGTAAAACCATAAATTAAAAAAATTAAAACTTGAGAGAACACCTCTCTAAGTCTTCTAGGGCAACTCTATGGACAACTTCTGCCAAAAGTATACAATAGAATAGCACTGTAGGATGAAGATATTTCTAGAAAGAACATATTAATCAAATGTGCAAAAGTAAAAGTGCAAATGTGGAGAGCCAAATGATCCTCAAGGAGGCCCTGACTTAAGGGTGGCATGTGATGCTGTAAGGCAGTGGTTCTCAACCTGTGGGTCTCCAGGTGTTTTGGCCTACCACTCCCAGAAATTCCAGCCAGTTTACCAGCTGTTATGATTTCTGTGAGTTGAAGGCCAAAACATCTGGGGACCCACAGGTTGAAAACCACTGCTGTAAGGAGAGGGAGGCATGATGGGCTTTTAAAAAACATTGAGAAGCTGCATGTTCATTTGCGGCCCTTGCCCTGCAGCCAATGTGGTTGAGCCTGAGACTTGGGGAACCCAGCTTTAAGTCCCCACTGAGTCGTGAAATTCACTAACTGCTTTGGGGTCCCCATAAATGAAAGATAGCATATAAAAATAAATGGATGAAAGAAAGAAATAGGTGACTTTAAGCTAGTCCCTGGTTCTCAACTGAATCTTCTTCACAGGGCTGCTCCAAAATGTCGCAATGTGGCTCCACACAACAGTTTCATCATACAAACTGATGTTAGAAGAGGAGATGCATTGCAATTTTAAGGAGAATTGTGCAGAGGCTTAACAACAAAACCCAATTCACTGCTGCCTTTTCTATGCTGTATGCATTTCCTTTCCTGCTTAGAACATACCTGGTAAGGACAGCTCTGGGTCCTCGAGCTCTTGCATGCATCTTATCCAACACCATGTGCTTCAGCTTCTGATAATACACAGGTCCAAAATATATGTAGGCTTCTAAAGGCTCCCTGAAAAGAAAGAAAATCAAAAGTGGTTTATTTTAGAGAGGTCAGCGTGTTGTTCCAGTAACTAAATCAACCCAGAATCTTATGACCCAATACCTAGAGAAAGGCAGGATATAGAATCATAGAATTATAGAGTTGGAAGAGACCTTGTGGGCCATCCAGTCCAACTCCCTGTCAAGAAGTAGGAAAACTGCATTAATTATTTAACGGAATAAGTAAAATAAATAATAATAAATATTAATTTACAATAAACTAGAAAACTTTTTTTAAACCTAAGGGAATAAATGTGTCCTTTAATCCCCCCTTCCTCCAATCCAGCTTCATATTTTGGAAAGTATTAAATCTGTTCTAAATTTTCTCAACAATAATTTCTACCAGGGGTGTTAATGTTGCCACTAAAGTATAGGCCATAAGCAGATAGAACAGGAAAAAAGGAAGTGAAGAAAATGCAGGACAGGTGATGGAACATCATGAGTAGAATTAGTAAAAATGGCAGGAAATTCATTTAATCTCTTCTACCACTTCTTCAGTTTAAAGGGGAAGGCCTTCAAGACTCCATCTGCCCTTTTCAATCTTTAGTTTGTAACCACAGAACATTATTTTCTCTCTCCTTTCAACCCAATGAAATAGTTTGTGCTTTATTGATAGATTCTGAATAGCTGGAGTATATTGTAACTGATGGGGACAGCATCCCCATTAAAACATAACTTGGAAACTACCGATCTAATCCTTAAATGCTGAAGAGCTTCAAATGAGCTAATTCTACAGTCAAGATTCCAAGTCATGAGAATGTTTCCACAAGTTGTTCCCTTAAATCAGTGGTTCCCAACCTTTTTTTTTTTTAACAAGGGACTACTTGACCAGGGACCACTTTGAAAGGGAACCACTCTGCAACATTAGTACCAAAAGTGTTACAAGTCAGTTCTTGGTCAACTTTAGATTCAGTTTGGTTATTTGGGGTGCTGATTCAGAAAATTACACTGGACAGACCACATCGGCTCTAGTTTCCGATATGGAACATATGCCATCCAGTAATTGTCATTTG
The DNA here is from genome assembly GCF_025583915.1 of Anolis sagrei ordinatus. NCBI lineage: Eukaryota > Metazoa > Chordata > Lepidosauria > Squamata > Anolidae > Anolis > Anolis sagrei. Next base: position 32,049,588 of record NW_026847549.1, on the reverse strand, counting down.
CTCACCCACAGAAAATCAGTTGCTCTTGTTGCAACGGTGTAGTAATGGTGAGGCCGCAGACCATATTTTTGTTCTTGTGGACTACTGGTGGTCCATGGACCACTGCCTTAAATCCATTCAAGTTTCATAAATTTTGTTATGAAACCTTTGCTGTCTGTTACAATTATCCTCACAAATACTGGCTTACAGAAGCATCCTTGAGATTGAAAACAATTGTAGGTGGAGGTGCAGCAGCTTTAGTTATCCTACTGAACGTATGTATTTATTCCGAGCTTTTATCTGACATTTTGAGTGGCAAACTGATAAAACAATATAAGCAATTTAATTAAGTTGAGATTAAAATCAATAAATGATGTAAACAACATAGGTAAATTAGAGGTTTTTCAAACATGCTGCCGGGCAAAAGGGGAAAATATTCCTCTCCCTGATATATTTCTCCACACAACTTTTCAAATCACAACCATTTCCTTCCTATCCTCAATCAAGGGGGGGGGGGGGAGTATTTGCAAGAGAGAATAATTCACCAGATGGAAGGAGTTAGTGGACCTGTATATGCTGGTGTTGGGAGAGTAGGGAATAGGAAATAAAAAGGTAGGATTAAGATGCATTTTAAAAATGCAGACGTGTTGGGCCATATGGCCTTGTCCTGTTCTTAAGCCATTTCATATTCCTTTGAACTCCACATCTCTGAAGACAGGAAGATCAACACAGCAGGAAGTTAACAGATCAGCCAACTTTGCCAGACTGACTCCATAATCAGCAAAAGCCGCTCACAAAAACTCCCAGTTGACAAGCACCTGCTTCTACTACTATATTTTACATTACTGTATCTAATTTTCTCCCCAAAACACACAGAACTTCTGCCAAACCTCGTTAGAGCACTGTTTCTTTAAAATAAAAAAAACTCACTGCAAGAAGCTAGCTCTTTCATTTTGATATGATGCCTTAAGGCAGGTTTCTTACAATCACATATTCCATTTTACTTTTAATCTGTACAACTTGGATTAATAGTACTATTGGGTATTATAATAAAAAGGAAAACTGCACAAAGACCAGGGAAATGTACACTCCAGGCCAATCACTTACCCAGTAATGCCAGATGTTACATAGTCCTTTCCCAAGTAGTTGTAGCCATAACGGATGAGATCTTCACACACATCCTTAACTTTACTGCCTCCAAATGCTGTTCCGTAGTGAAATCTGCCATCTAGGACACCAGCTTTACCTGCCAGGAGTTCAATTAGTTTCCCTACCTGTGAAGAAGAAAACAGACAGACCTCTTCAAGTCTTTTACTTGTTTGGAATCTGTCATATGTTTATTGTATACACAGAAAGGAAGGGGAAGAACATCACCCTATTATATGTACCCCTGTCTTTATCATGTGTGTGTGTGTGTGAGAGCAAAGCAGGGTGAGCAAAGCACAATCCTAGGCTTTATGTGGCACCCAATGATGTATCTGTGGCCCTAAATATACCAGCAAGCCCCCTCTCTCCAAGAGAGGGTGAATTACTCGTTTGGGAAAACTACGGATTCAGAAATTTACTTTTAAATAGTTTCCAAGGCACCAACGTCCTGTTTCACATAAAAGGCCACATTTTTTGAGAAAAAGAAGTACATTTCTAGTCACTTCAGTTTTTAGGGGAAAAATGTAGTTTGGGGGATCTTGGGGTGCAAAACCTGATGCCATGGTTCATCCCTGATCTAGAACATGCAGGTAATAACAAATTTTGAAACAGCCGTTCTGATGTAAGCATCACTTTGTGAGCACAAGGATCAATTTATCATTCAACAACAGGTAGAGGACAGCTAATATAGGGAAAGGCTATGCAACCCAATTCACAGCAAGTTTATCTTTAGTTAAATTGGTATCTTCAAAGTCTTCCACAGTTTTCTGCTCCAAAAATGTTGTGTACTCCATGAGGAACACGTACAATATGGACAATTATGGAAAAAATACTCTCAGCATCCAGTAGCTAGGCTGGTTGAGTGATTCTGGGGTTACAATTCCAGAAAAAGTAACTTTTAAAGCTATGAAACACTGTATATGAGACATAAAGCAGCTATGGGTAATCAGCCCCCACCCTCCAATCCTTCCGATCCAGGCTAAAAACATAGATTTTTAAACAGGCCTTTGACCTCCAGTAGGCTGTAATGGGCCTATATGTAGTTGACACTCTGACACTTTAGTTTGTTACTTGCTGGCAGCTAGTTTTTATCTACAGGTGTTCTGTGTTTGAAAATGGAGCAATTTTATGTTATGTTATGTGTGTTGGTAGTGGTTGTTGTTATGATTTTATGTGTTATTGTTTTACACTTATGTACAGTTTTGTGTTATATACTGCACCCTGGAGTGCCTTTGTAAGCTGCCTCGAGTCCCTTTGGGGGAATGCTGGTGGGATATAAATAAAGTTGTTGTTGTTATCATTATTATTATTATTACCTAACTTCATTTCCACCTTTGAAGAATAAAGCGTAGTGTGGAGCTACCATCATTCAGAGAAAAAGCATCTTTACAAAAATAAAGTTCTAAAATGCTGTAAAGTGCAGTAAGATCAAATATGGATAGGATTACATGGATAGTATTACAAACCGTCATGCGTGAGGGGTAGCCATGGGGATTCATAATAATATCTGGACAGATTCCTGAATCACAAAATGGCATGTCTTCCTGAGGAACAATCAATCCACAAACCCCTGGAATAAAGAATATATGTCACACAAGCCATTCATGTTACACATCTAGTAATAAGTATTGTATTAATGAGAAAATTTCACATTACCCTATCCTACTGAAAATGTTTTCCGGAAAAATACAGCTATCTTGCTATATGTGTATATGGTTCGCAAGACAATTCAAAATACATAATTCTAATTAAAAATAGTTTACCTTTTTAAAATGCTGGTACTTTAGAATGACAGTTTGATATGAGAACAAGTCTTCCTAAGTAACACTCCCCATCAAGCTTTAAACATTCATTCAGTTCATCACTCTGAATTGTGTTCAGGGTTCTTTTCGTGTCAGGAGGAACTGGAGAAACTGCAAGTCACTTCTGGTGTGAGAGAATTGGCCGTCTGCAAGGACATTGCCCAGGGGACGGCTGGATGTTTTTGATGTTTCACCATCCTTGTGGGAGGCTTCTCTCATGTCCCCGCATGGGGAGCTGGAGCTGACAGAGGGAGCTCATCCACGCTCTCCCTGGTTTCGAACCTCCGCCCTATCGGTCTTCCTGCCAGCACAAGGGTTTAACCTATTGTGCCACCGGGGGCTCCACCCAGAATGACAAATAATAGCACACTTCCCGTCTTGCTACTTTGCAATTCGAACAGCCAAAGTATTATGCAGAGCAACCATGGATGGGGATTGAAGTCCAACAGACACAGAATCAGGTTGGGGAAGCTGTTTCAGACAATCTGATCCAAATTACATTTTATTTCTAAGGAATCACTTCAAGCAAAATCCTTAAATATCCCATGTCACTTGTTAATAATCCATATTACAAGACATGTATATAGGCCCACATATCATAAATGCAAAATGTAGTTATGAAAAGCAATGGACACAATCAATCGACTGCATTTATTATTTTCTAGTATCTTTTCGTTCTCATTTGTTTTGGCAATATATTGTCTGTTAATTCTAGGTAAATTAGAAGAGGGACAATGAAAACACTTAATATACTTTCTAATCTCAAGAACACACAAACATCTGCATATTAAAGTAGGCAACATAGCTCTTTAGTATGATTATATTCTGAATCACAAAATAAAGGAATAATATAGACAGAAATAAATTGGAGAGAATAGTCTCAGAGCCATAAGGAGAAGCAGGTATTAAATAAAATTGTTATTGAATACTTAATAATAACACCTTTCTAAAAACAGAGTGGATTAAAGAATACACAACAATTATTACACTTTTCTTAAAAATGGTTTCGATCAACAGTATCAGTACTTGCTAAGAAGTGAAAAACATCCCCATGAGATTACTGTTAAAAGTAATTCGAAAGGATAGAAGAGATACAATGAAAGTAGAACACAGGGGAAGGTTCTGTAACAACAACAATAACAACAAATAAATAATTTGGTTTTTGTACCCTGCCTCTATCTTCCGGGAGGGACTTGGGGAGGCTTACATGGGGATGAGTCCGATCAACATAGTTAAATATATAACATTAAAATACATAAACAACAGCATAAAAGAGAATAAAACAACAACATTAGAACAGAATATAAAAGCAACCATTGAACCAACAACCAATGGACCTGAAATAATAAGTTTCTGGGCATGGGTGGGTGGACTGGTGCAAATCAATTGTAAGGATAGGGCTGATGGATAAAGTGCGTAAGTCAAATGGCAAAATTAGGGATAGAAGTAAATGTAAAATAGAGCATTATATCTTTGAGTAGAGAACAGTAGGAAAGTGCAAGGATGAAATTTTGAGGCCAAAACTGTCTGGGGAACTGTTTAGTCAAAAGCATAGCAGAACAATTCATTTTATATTAAAATAGAGATTATACACTCCAAAACACCATCTCAAGTGTGGTGTCAGACCCACAAAAATGATTTTAGTTATTTACTCCCTTCAGGAAAAAAAATGCAATAGACCTAATATGTAACTTTTACATCTAAGATAGTATAATTTATTCTATGCATGAACATGTGTGTGTACAGACACACACACAAACTCTAGGCCTGCCCAAATTTACACGTTTCTCCCCATTAGGACAGAATTTGTTTGCCCTGGCATGAAAGGGCACCTGTAAGCCAAAAATTAAATCTGCGCTAACTTAAAATTACTTTAGGCGCTGAAGCCCTTTTATATGCCAAGACGGTTCCCATAGCAGACAGGCACTGTGTTGTTTGTTTTGTTTGAAAGTGAATGATAAAAGATCCATGAAATCGACACAGAAAAGCAGAACAGCAGAAAGAGCCGAGGCCTCTCCATCATAGCAGCTTCTCCCCTTTGCTGACTTGGGGAACAATGGGCCCGAGACGTCCAACTGCAGATCTAACACAGCTGTGCATTTCATTAGATGAAGAGCACTACTGACACAAGTAAATAATTAACTTATTCTGGTCCGCTGGCTGTGCTTATGAGACCAGTCATAGCTGACAGATTTTAATACAAGTTAAACACAAAGAGAGCGTAATGAGATTAGACGTTAAAACAAAATATTTAGACAGATTCTGACGAGGAGGAAAGCTATATTACTCTCGACGGGCAATTTTAAAAGCCGGCATTTTAAAAAATAGTGAAAATTTTTAATCCCTGCAAAAAATTTTTAACAGTCTTAATTGTTGTGCAATGAGGTGGGGATTGAAAGATCTGATCTTTACAGTATGAAGAAATACAACTGTACATTTGCAAAAATATTTTCATCCCAAGTGAAATCTCTCTATTAATCAACCTGTATTTCTTTTACAATTCTAGCCAACACATATAGCGAAACTTAATGGTACTTTCAGACAATTTGTCTTATATTCTAGAGGAAAAATGCAGAAACAATTGACACATTGGACATGTTGTTCCCAAAGCTATGTTTTAAGATTCATTCAAAGGAAGGGGAGAAAATCAACACATAATACTAAATGTGCACAATGTCATAGCTGAATATTTCCAAAAACTGTCAGTTTCAGAGTGTTATTTTTACACTTAAGAATGAGTCCAATTCAAACACACACTACTTATTTTCAAGTAAACATGCCTAAGATTAGGATTCCAGTATTATTTAAATGTAGATTTCATTTAGTTATTCAAAATCCTAGGCAGTGTAAACACATCTACATCAATTAGGCTGCAATCCTATGTACACATCTAGGCTAGTAAGGCCCCCCAAACTTTCCCTAAGCAGAGGGAATATTTTATGCAAGCCTTAACTAAAATGCATTCCCAAATAACTGTGTTATACTTTGTGGGGGAAAAAACCCATTCATTTCCCAAAGTGAAGATGGATATGGCGAATACATAAATGAGCTGTGTAATTAAACATTGCAATACACCCCACTTCACAAATAACAAATACTTATGCTTAACTGAAATACTCAGCACAAGAGCAGCTACATTATGTTAATATAGCAGTTAATATGTGTACTATACCAAATGGGACTTTGATTTTTTTAATTTTTTGGAAAAAGTTGAATGTAGGTATATTACGGTATTTATGTACAACAGCTCACAAAGCCATGTGTTCTCTAAGACACTGATACTTGAAAGTGGAGGCCCATTGACTAGTGCTGCTACCTGAGCACTGGCTGCTCACTCACTAGTAAGCTTCCAGAAAAAGAAAAAGTATTGCTACCAACAATTGTAGTAATAGTCACAAATGGGGGTGCGGGGTCAGTCCTCAACTTGAGATAGTTTGAGATGGACTTGTTTTATATTACTGCAAGATCATCCATTAATGCTTTTGATTTTTGAGGAATGCTTCAGTAAATGTCTTTGTAAGGAGCAAAAGGAATTGAGGTTTTCCACAAATTCACCTTTTTACAGATAAAGATGTCACACGCCATAAACTTTTGTAAAATTTGCCCATTCCGCCATATTATGGAGTACTAAGAAAAAAAAATGCAGCGCACACTTATTTGTTTTATCTGTAAAAAAAAACCATCAACAAAGCCTAAAACACTATTTTTGATTTGAAGTATTTAATCAAACAGAATGAATATAAATCTGTTAGTTGGACACAGAAATAGTGATGTTTTGTGTTGTACTACGTAGAATGGATTCTATGTGCCCATTAAATGTTATTCTAGATTCACTGTAGCATGATGCTTTTCCTGGGAGGTTCTTATATAGCTAGGGCTGGGCTTTAGAACAGTAGGCTAATCACCAAGCTGCAATAAATCTTGCCAACCAGAAGGCTGATAGTTTGAAGTCAGGGTTGGCGCCTGACCTTAGCTCAGCTTCTGCCAACCTAGCAGTTCGAAAACAAATGTGAGTAGATAAATGGGAACCACATTAAAGTGGGGAGGTATTTTAGGCAGAAAGAGGAGGAAGATTACGAACAAAGAAAAGCTCTTTGGCAAGGAGAAGGAGCGACAGCACCCCCTGTGGCTGAAACCAAGCACAGCCTCCAAAGATGCCGAAAGATGGGAAAAGCCTAGATATATAACACTATCTGTTGTCTGTCTTGACATTGTATAATCGGCATCAAATGTTTGCCGTATATGTATTCTGTGACCCGCCCTGAGTCCTTTTCGCAGTGAGAAGGGCGGAATACAAATACTGTAAATAAATAAATAAATAAATAAATAAAATTACATTTACTAATCACATGACCCAACTAGTTGAGAATACTAAATTTGTTCCTTGCAATTTATGTAGCAAGGAAAACATTTAAAGAACTTTGTAAGATGCTCACCTAGACTCTGGTTTGAATGAAAACTTGTGTCTGTTCCAGTTTTCAAGACCATTGTCGTAAGAAATATAATAGTGCTTATATACGTATTTCTGCCCCGTCAAGTTTTGTACTTTTGTGATGTGTAAAATCCCAGGATTTGTCATTGTAGTTGAATGAGATGCTTTTACTTTCATGACTGTTTAAACCCATATTACTTGGCTATCAAACAAATCTAGCAGTAGGAGCAAAATCATATCCGTAAGATACTTTCCATAATGGTAAAGTTCTTAAGGTTCAGAAAAGATAAATAATCCAACTATGTTTAAAACCCTGATTAAATTCCGTTGTATATAGACAGGGTGCATGCCAGGCCACAGCTAAAGGATCAGAAGCAACAGCTGCAGTGCACTACCAGCTTCTGCTGGAGAGATTAAACATGGAACCTGCCACTGAGAGCCTTGTTCTACATATTTAGCAAGAGATTAAAACCATGCTTATCCAAATGCTACCAGGTAGGAAGCTTTCATTATAGAGAATATGCCTGGTTTCTTCCAACACAGTTATATCATATGCTTTTATCAGCAATATTTTCTATAGTGCTCCTTTTCAGCAATGCTTTTAATTGTAAAGCCAAACTGGATTAAGAGCTCTGGATAGTCAAAGTTAAACTATATGTTTAACTATATTTACTACTATGGTTGAATAAAGATCCCCCCCCCGCCCAAAAAAAGTACAGCAAACACCACAATCTTTAACAGCTCACATTCTTTACCTAAACTTTTCATACCTGTAAAATAACAAATTAAGTATAGTTTTGATCTGTGGCTGAATTGTTTGTGGAGCTATCTTATCATGAGCTATCTCGTGAATTCAATCTGACATAAAGATAAACTGAATTAAACTTAACAGATAAATAATACATAAGCAAACTTGATTAGCTTCTTTATTAAAATCATTCTAAATTAGAGGAGGCGCTAGAAGACAATGCGGCTTGTACACTGGTTTCCCATGAGCTGCTGAATGGTCTGATGTGATAAATTTGCATAGTCTGAGGCACACAAAGAACTGATTAACTGAAACCCTTACAATGCTCCTGAAAGCAGCTATGGTAAAACAATAAGCATAGGAACTTTACAAAATGCACATAGCAGATTGATTCAAAACTCTTATAATGTGTGTGAGGTTTCCTCCCCTTAAAGACAAGGAATATTTGGAAACTTAACCGGGGGATTTTGATTCTGTGCCATACAAGATGCCATAATTTGTGAGAAGGGGGGCTGGGAATGTGATGGGGAAAGATTTACTGAAAAGGGTCAGAAGGTGACCTGTTTGAGTTAAAATGCTTACTTGACTCCTATCACAGCAAGTTAAGCAGAAGTGTGGGGTTTCTTTTTTTTACTTCGAAAGATGGAAATCATATGTGATCACTTAATCTGAGTTTATTTTAAGTGGAAAAGAATAAATGATAAAAGGATTTTTGTCTCTTTGTTTCACTTCAATCCTATATAACTTTGGAACGCTTTTCAGTAATTAAATCTGTCTTAGTTATTGAATAAACAACGAAACAAAACACGAACTGCACTCTGGGGTGAATTTTGGATGCAATTAAAGTAACACCACTCTCACTCATTTCCATCTTTCGGCGCAACGATTAGATGTGAAGTTTCTAAGTCATTAAACACTTGAAGAATGGATTATAATTTTCATTATGAAGCTTAAAACTCCAGTCCCATATAGTTAAACAAAAAGCCTGCACATGGGAGAAAGATGAAGTGACCAGACTCAAAACAATAAGGAATCTTTCTCATGTTAAATGTTTGATGGATTACTTTTTCTGATCAGTTTATTGCCAATTGTTATAAAGGAGGTTAAAACTGTTTCTTCTGAAAGATTTCTTATAGTCTCACCCACAATGTAAGATTTTAACTAGTACTATTGGATTAACATAAGTGCTGTCTGATCACATCTTTACTTTGACTTAATTGTATTTTTGCAATCCTATACACACTTATCTTGGATTAAGACCCCTTGAACTCAATGAGAATAGTTTCCGACACAAATTGGAGTGTGAATTCAACTGGATGGTTTTATTTAACTTGCTAGTGAACAACTAGATCAAAATAAAAGACACACATATCTTTAGATCTAGTGAACATAATTAGTGACAGTCACCACGTATTTGCTCAAAGTATCTACCTTCTTGTCCCCTGTAACTAGTTTTTTAAAAACTATAGTCTTAACAGGGCATATTAATGAGCAAAAGCTAGAGAAGCCAAAGTCTTTAGTGTTAATAGATATTACAAAAATATTATGCACTACAATAAAGACAGAATTCTATTTTTCTAAAGACACTCGTATTAATTTAAAGCCATTTCCTAAAGACGCCATCTATGAATTTAAAGCCATTTATTTCCTCATTTTTAGAGGCATTTTAGTACAGATACTTCAAGGAAGGTTTAAGCCTTTATCTGGGATCTTTAGCTATTATAACCGCCTCTGTTTGCCATTTCAATCCTTCTTGCTTAAATACAGTCCTTCCACTTCAGGAATACTGCTCAGTGTTGCTGCTTAGGTCTGTGATCTGCAAGACCTTTGTTGGAGGTGTTAATCCTTTTTCACATGAGAGAATGAGAAACGTCCTTTCAGAGAACTGATATATTGCTTTTTTCACATCAAAGGAGTCTAACTTTACCCCTTGACTGGGACCTCTACAGAAGCAAGAGGAAATCTGGAAATATAATGATCCACCAAATATGGAAATCAGAACTTCTGTTTCCCTCAGGCCTTTCTGGAACCAAGCAATGGTTTCAGCTCTGAAAGATTTGAGAAAGTACATGTGGCAAGTAATAGTTTTAGCTTCCTGTGCTTTTTAGCTGATAAAATGCAACCTTTATAAAATAGGACATCTATATTCTCTCAAATGGATCTTAAATTTGCCTTGACTCTACAAAAGAATCCAAGGTGTGGCTTGCAAAGTGTCAGAAATTCTTTTTCTCTGAAATAATCCAAAACGCAGAAATGAAACAATGGAATGTCCCAGCATATATATCACTAAGCAGACTACAGGCAGTCCTTGAGTTACAAATATCCAACTTACAAACAACTCATAGTTAAGAATGCGGGCGAAACAACAGGAAGTGAGAGAAATTGGAAGGAAAAGGAAAGACTTATCATGGGAGAAAAGTGTCTCCACTGAAGTTTTCATATAAGAATTGTGGAAAGTGAAAGCACAGCCAGGATGTCCTCAATAATCCTCCATGGATGCACATATCAGGGAATGTTTAGGAGTTATAGATAAAATTTTGAAAAGGCCATAAGACTAAGCCTATCCTCTGTTGTCAATGGATTCAGCCTATAGGAAGCAATATATTGGTTAAGCGTTAGTTATGTCGGACAATGACAGTCCCACTTCACACTGGATGAATGCAGGCTCCTATAAGATAAGGGGCTATACCAGGAATGGGCAAGCTTTGGCCCTCCAGGTGTTTTGGACTTCAACTCCCACAATTCCTAACAGCCTACCAGCTGGAAGGCCATAGCTAGGCCCATGCCTGGGCTATACTGTTAAGTATGGCTGCTTGGAATGAAAAAGTAGGAAACAGAACAGAATCAAAGACTGTAAAGAAAATTTGGTCTTGAATCGAGAAAAGAATCAGGAGAACACCAGACTGAATTTTGTTCATCGCAAATGCATTCTTCAAACAACAATTAGGAAGAACTTCCTGACTGTGAGAGCCGTTCAGCAGTGGAACTCTCTGCCCCGGAGTGTGGTGGAGGCTCCTTCTTTGGAAGCTTTTAAGCAGAGGCTGGATGGCCATTTGTCAGGGGTGATTTGAATGCAATATTACTGCTTCTTGGCAGGGGGTTGGACTGGATGGCCCACGAGGTCTCTTCCAACTCTTTGATTCTATGATTCTAACTAAAGAGGCAACTGATGGCCAATATAGAACTGAAACAGATTATAGGCAGTCCCCAAGTTATGATCAAGATGCGTGTGCGTGTGTGTGTATAAACATATACATATATGTATATGTATAACCCAGTGCCCCTGGTGGCGCACTGGGTTAGACCACTGAGCTACTAAATTTGCTGATCAAAAGGTTGCAGGTTCGAATCCGGGGAGCGGGGTGAGCTCCCGCTGTTAGCCCCAGCTTCTGCCAATCTAGCAGTTCGAAAACATGCAAATGTGAGTGGAGCAACGACGCTCTATGCAGTCATGCTGGCCACATGACCTTGGAGGTGTCTACTGAAACGCTGGCTCTTTGCCTTAGAAATGGAGATGAGCACCAACCTCCACAGTTGGACATGACTGTACTTAATGTTAGGGGAAAACCTTTACCTTACCTTACTATGTATGTGTATGTATATATATGTATGCATGTATGTGTGTGTGTGTGCATACATGCTTTGGATAGCAAACGGGAGGATTAATACCCCAGTGGTATTTGTTTTGCTGTCTATGTCCCTGTTAAGAAGATTTCACCTCACTTTTTGTCCCTGTGATAATTGGAATTTGAAAAAAAATGGCTTGTTGTGGCAACAAGGATATTGGGGATAAAGCCTCAGCGAAAACTTTCAGGAGTAAATTTCCCTTCCAAGGGGTAGATTCCTTTCACATCCTGTTGTCTCAGCCCCATTCTTAACTATAAGTCATTTGCAAGTCAGAAGTTTGTAATTTGGGACTGCCTGGACATAACTGGAAGTAGAACATGGAGGAGCTTCATTCCCTATGCAAAAGCAAGTGCAAGGACATATTCCATCACAGGCCAGAGACTGCTAATACAAATAAAATAAAATAAAATAAAAAGCTAAAAAAGAACACTAAACCAACAACTGTTCCAAAGTATAACCCGAAGAACACCATTGTAAAATTTAAAGACCAGGAGCTTAAGAGAATCCTGGACTGAAAGCAGAGACACTGTTGAGGAGGAATGCAAAAAGACGATATCTGCAGCCAAAAAGAAAGAGAAGTCTTAATGGATGACAGATGAAATTGTTCAAGCAGTTAAGGATAACCAAAGTACTGATGCCATCTACTTTTCCTATTGTACCCTTGATAGGTCTTACTGAGGCATCAGGTCAACTGCTAGCAAGGAGTTGGAGTCAGAGGTAAAGAGTCCTGGTGGAAAAATAAGCCTAGGAAGCAAAGGGGTTTTGTTGCCACCACTATCTCCTTGGTAGGACACTGCCATTGTAGGTGTGAGTTCAATTGGACAGTTCTATAGCCACGATCTATGTGGCCAGTACGGTGACTTCATGAGGACACTGCTGGCAATGACACTAAGAAGAAGATGGAGGTGGTTGAAAGCGAGGAGACACCCACAGTAACAAGGAGAAATGAGATATTTTTTCCTTCTTTACTTGAGCCATTCACCCCCATGGCAGAGACAGGTGGAGGAGGAAGACAAAAAGGAAGGACGATAGAAGTGCCTGGTGGCCAAAAGTTTTGGGTTTTGGAGACTTTGGATTTCAGAATTATGGATGCTCAATCTATACAACCTTTAGTACTAACAATGCTCCCATCACTGCCATATGAGTTATCCTACTAGCCATAACTCTAATTTAATTTTGCACTAGAAAAAAAAAAAAGATTTGAACATTCATTACTATAATATGAAGCACATGTACAGACATACTCAATATTACTGTCTTTGCTTTAAACTACTGAGTTTTAAACTACCATAGTAACAGCAGAACTTGTTTACATCCATGCAATTGAGAATTTCCTCTGTGATGGATAGAAGATCAGATGTGGAATTCATGCACACATTTTCAATAATTACAGGAATGAAGAGCCAGGGTGTCATCTCTACACAGAAAAGTTTTCTGTCAGTATGCCTGATACTGTTTAATGTAACACATTATTTCAAGCACATTTGTAAGAATGCTTCAATTGTTTATAAACATTTACAATCGAACAATTTTGTAAGGTATACCTTTTTGTCCATGGCGACTGCTAAACTTGTCTCCAATTTCTGGGCGTCTAGTTTGTCTTAGCAATATTTTGATCAAAAATGCATCCTCTGCATTTGAAGAGATCATTACTTTTTCAATATATGAATCAGTTGCACCCTTGTAACTATTTGAAGAGAGAAACATATTAAATCAGTTGACAAAATAGAAGTACATTAGTCATAGTAACTTGTTTGTGGAATACCAATTTATTGCTTTAGATTTAAATGGCAAAATCAGTCTTTTCTATACTGAAACATATTGCTAAAATGGGATTTTAAATAGAAATTAAATTGTAAGAGCTGGATACCAAAGAAAAATAATTTTGTGCACATAGGGAGCAAGAAAACCGCAGCATCACCAATGAGCTTGAAAATAACAAAACATATTAAAAGAATGACAAGTGTTGTAACTGAGACCTTTTATGAAAAATGCTTCCCCATTTACTTCCAAGAAAAAACAATTCTACTTAAACAGTCCTGGAGGACTAATGCACTTAGTTTTTACTAATTTTCCTCATCACACTAAATCTTCTAGAAATGCATCTTTTTGGTACAAGAGACTTAAAAAGAACAAAACTGCATATGAGGGTTTTGTGTGTGTGTGTCAGGAGCGGCTTGAGAAACTGTAAGAGTATTGTGTGAGAGTATTGGCTGTTTTCAAGGACATTGGCCAGGGGATGCTTTGATGTTTGATGCTTTACCTTTCTGTGGGAGGCTTCTCTCATGTCCCCGCATGGGGAGCTAGAGCTTGACAAAAGAGAGAGTAACCCGCTCCCTGGATTTGAATGACCAACCTTTTTGTCGATCAGTTCAGCTGGCTAAAGGGTTCAACCCATTGCACCACCGGGGGCTTCTATGAGATTGATATTTCTTTTTTAAAGACTTATATACCTGGTACTTTAATTCTGAAGGAAAAGCAGACATGTTAGGTCCCACTCTGAGAGGAGCTCCTGAGAAGAGGCATCCCCTCTTGGGCTAATGATATCCAAATGTTAAGGATGTTTAAATATTGCTAGATAGATAATTTGCCCCTCAGTTGCATTCTTTTTTCTTCAGGATGTCTCAGCAGCAATTTTAGGAAGGAAAACAACCTAAGCAATATGGATTTATTTGGAGAAAGGAATGGATATCAAACTATGCAGGATTGTTGCAGATACCATGCTTTGATCCTAAAATTGCATGGCAAATGACACCAGCAATTTTTGGTCAGGAAATAGGGCTATTTAAACATTTTTTGGAAGGGACACTAGTGGGGCACAAAATTTAGGATTCTAAAAATAAGCTGTAACAACAGAACATACGTTACGGGAACATCTTTATATTGTGGTTGCTGGGGTACGCTGCTCCCTTCCAGAGGAGTCTGCGTCACAGTTGGCATTGATTTATTCACAAGCACCTGTTTGTTTTCTACTTTTTCACCTGTAAATACATGGAAATATATGCAACTGATCAACAGTATGAAACATTTTTAAAGTCTTCAAACTGTGAAAAGACTGATACTGAATAGGCTTAGAAATTGGAAGAGTTTTGTCATCTAACTGGATTGCTAAAGTTATAAATGAAGGTTCTCTCATGGGTGGCTAACTTTGGAATAGTTTCTGCAGGGCTTTGCATCCAGACTGATAAATTTAACCCATCAGCTAAGACAGATTCGTGTTAATATAGACTGGAGCTTTCCAAACATTTCATTTTGGTGACACACCAATTTTATCCATGCATCGTTTTGTGAGACAGCAATTCAGTTTTACTAGCAAACCTTGTAAGAGATACGGTTGTTGTTCATTCGTTCAGTCATCTCCGACTCTTCGTGACCTCATGGACAAGCCCACGCCAGAGCTCCCTGTCGGCCGTTACCACCCCCAGCTCCCTCAAGGTCAGTCCAGTCACTTCAAGGATGCCATCCATCCATCTTGCCCTTGGTCGGCCCCTCTTCCTTTAACCTTCCACTTTCCCCAGCATAATTGTCTTCTCTAGGCTTTGCTGTCTCCTCATGATGTGGCCAAAGTACTTCAACTTTGTCTCTAGTATCCTTCCCTCCAGTGAGCAGTCGGGCTTTATTTCCTGGAGGTTGGACTGGTTGGATCTTCTCGCAGTCCAAGGCACTCTCAGAACTTTCCTCCAACACCAGCTCAAAAGCATCGATCTTCCTTCGCTCAGCCTTCCCTAAGGTCCAGCTCTCACATCCGTAGGTTACTACAGGGAATACCATGGCTTTGACTAGGCGGATCTTTGTTGCCAGTCTGATGTCTCTACTCTTTACTATTTTATCGAGACTGGACATTGCTCTCCTCCCAAGAAGTAAGCATCTTCTGATTTCCTGGCTACAGTCTGCATCTGCAGTAATCTTTGCACCTAGAAATACAAAGTCTGTCACGGCCTCCACGTTTTCTCCCTCTATTTCCCAGTTGTCAATCATTCTTGTTGCCATAATCTTGGTTTTTTTGATGTTTAGCTGCAACCAAGCTTTTGCGCTTTCTTCTTTCACCTTGATTAGAAGGCTCCTCAGCTCCTCCTCGCTTTCGGCCATCAGAGTGGTGTCATCTGCATATCTGAGGTTGTTAATGTTTCTTCCAGCAATTTTCACCCCAGCTTTGCATTCATCAAGCCCCGCACATCGCATGATGTGTTCTGCATACCAGTTAAAAAGGTTGGGTGAGAGGATGCAGCCTTGCCGTACGCCTTTCCCAATCTTGAACCACTCTGTTGTTCCATGGTCAGTTCTTACTGTTGCTACTTGGTCCTTGTACAGATTCCTCAGGAGAGAGACAAGGTGGCTTGGGATGCCCATCCCACTAAGAACTTGCCACAATTTATTATGATCCACACAGTCAAAGGCTTTAGAATAGTCAATGAAGCAGAAGTAGATGTTTTTCTGAAACTCCCTGCCTTTCTCTTATCCAGCGGATATTGGCAATTTGGTCTCTCGTTCCTCTCCCTTTTCTAAACCCAGCTTGAACATCTGGCAGCTCTTGCTCCATGTATTGCTGGAGTCTTCCTTGCAGGATCGTGAGCATTACCTTACTGGCATGAGAAATAAGGGCCACTGTACGGAAGTTTGAGCAGTCTTTCGCATTTCCCTTTTTTGGTATGGGGATATAAGTTGATTTTTTCCAGTCTGATGGCCATTCTTGTGTTTTCCATATTTGCTGGCAAATGGCATGCATCACCTTGACAGCATCATCTTTTAAGATTTTAAACAGTTCAGCTGGGATCCCGTCGTCTCCTGCTGCCTTGTTGTTAGCAATGCTTCTTAAGGCCCATTCAACCTCACTCCTCAGGATGTCTGGTTCTAATTCATTCACCACACCGTGAAAACTATCCTCAATATTATTATCCTTCCTATACAGATCTTCTGTATAGTCTCGCCACCTTCTCTTGATCTCTTCAGCTTCTGTTAGGTCCCTGCCATCTTTGTTTCTTATCATACCAATTTGTTTCTTATCATACATGATAAGAATTTGTTTCTTATCATACATGAGTCTACACTGACCATATACTGATGTTCCAAACTGCATTATATGGCAGTGTATAGATCATGGAATAATGTATACAAAATTCATGTAAAAATGAAATATTTTCAAATGTGAGACAGGACAAAAATATTATTTACTGTCTAAACACATTAAAACCAAGCTAGGTAGCAGCACATGTTGCAAGTCAAAGGCAATCCATGGAAGAAGCAGCCCAGAAGGAGATAAGAAACTTGGAAATAGGGTGAAATCATATTGGAGACTTTAAAAGTGTAAACTTTCTTACGAAAGGAGTTAGCACTTTCCATCTGAACCATCTGAAGGCATATTTGGTTGTGCATTCAGTTGCTCCATATTCATTTGTGCACTCAGATACATTTATATTAATGCCCACTGCATTGCCATTTGACCAAGCATTCAGCAGCACAATCAATGTGCATATTCCCAAATGGCGATATACGTAGCAATTGAAATATAAGATCTTGGATTATATCTCTACCTACAGACACATCTACACTGTAGAATAAATGCAGTTTGACTCCATTTTAACAGGACTCAGTGCTATGGAATTTGGGGAGTTGTAGTTGGGGAGAGAAGGCTAAAGACCTTGGAAAATGACAGTACCCGGGATTCTATAGCATTGAACCCTGGCAGCAGAAGTGGTGTCAAACTGCATTTGTTCTACAGTGTAGATGCACAACGTACCTATGGAAATGTCTGGGTTTATAGAATTAAGAACATAATAAATGAGTGAGCCAGCATGGAAGACTGGGAGATGCTCTGACTTCTCAGGAAACCATTAAAGGATCAGCCTCCTCTGCAAACGAAATACAAAATGGGTGTTTCCCAAAGGTTCTCAGACACTCTTTTAGATAACACTGGAAGCATCATCACCATGTTTTAGCTTACGTGGGCCATTAACAAGACTTGAACATAATCAATTTATTGTGCATTTTCTATTCTTTAAAAGACCAATTCTAGGCTTAAATTGGCCAGCTACCTCTCTGAGGTGAAGATGATAATGATGGTGATGATGACGACAACAACAAGAACAACAAGAACAAGAACAACAACTTTATTTTGTACCCTGCCTCCATCTCCCTGAAGGGACTTGAGTTGGCTTACATATGGCACAAAATGCCTCCAGCCACCCCATCCATCTCCAAGAGGAGATTTTGGAATATTGTGTCCAATTCTGGGCACCACAATTGCAGAGAGATATTGACAAGCTGGAATGTGTCCAGAGGA
>NW_026847549.1:31893970-32031438 GCF_025583915.1 Anolis sagrei ordinatus | reverse complement strand
CCCCAGGGATCACGCTTGGTCTGACCTCTCTGCCACAACCGTCCCGTCTTGGGTGTCCCTTCACGGTTTCGTGAAGAGATACGGACACATCCATAAATTGTAATAAAAAATGCTTTGGCACACAACATGTCTCATGAAAACCATTCATTTATATTTCTTAAAAATGTATGATTTATTGCTTATTTCACATAGACTCACAAGCTTTCTTGTTACATTCATGTTACATTCATGTGACACATCTATACACTGCTGACAACACACTAATGTGTTGCAACACAGTTTGGAAAGCTCTGATCAAGACATTCTATCGACTCTGAACTTCTTGGGGAAAAAACAGGTTTAAAATGGGATAGAGATATTAAATGAAAAGCAAATAGACAACTTTGTATCATTAATCAATGCCCATGGCAGAAGACACAGATAGGGATAGGGACTTGTTTTGAGGACAATTATGTGTATAAACTTCGATTTCTGTCTGTGCTACACAGATGATTCTTTAATGAACTTGTGCAATGTTTTGTATGTTGGAATGAAATAAGTAGTTAAATATAGTTCTTAAAATATATTTAAAAGCCACATTATTCATACCTGGTGAGCAAATACCATCAGCATCTAAAATTTCATGCCGCCAGATTGGCTTGTGGGTAGCTGCATCCAGCATGGGGCCCATAACTTTGTCAAATGTCTGGTTGGTGTAACGCTTCAGCGTACACTTAGCGTTCTTGTATACAAGGCATCTTCCAAAACCTTTGAGAAAATGAGGTTGTTAATCACAAATGCTGCAACAGTTATCTCAGAAGATGGACAAATATGTCAATGCTATGTTTCAAGGATGTTTAAATGCATTGCATAAATCTATACTGCATGCCTTCTCTTCTGAAAATTTTAAGTTCAATATCTCATGGGTTAAAAATAGGCTTCATGCAAAATTTAAAAGTCAGGAAGTAATTTCAATAAAAACATGAAATCTGATTATACCTTGCAATCACTGACAATCTTACGTTATATATTAACAGAACTGAGATACAACTAAGATTGAGCTGTTCATTATGTGATTTTCAGGTAAAATTTTTAACAAAATACTATGAACACAAGAGATTAAATGTTTTCTTGTATGAGAGCTTCCCACACTTACTTTTCTATAAATCTTAGAGAAGAAGTCGTGACACTAACAACTTCTGCTTTTAAGAAATCAGACTTAAAAATAAATACATAAATACATTAGGTTTCTTTTATTAGCTTGAGATATTGTTGGAACATATTTATGTAAACACAAGGATAATAACATTTTATGTACTTTAGATTATAAACTGAAGCAAACTGAAGCACAGTTTTAGGTTTTGCACTGTGTCTCGCTCAGTTATATCAAGTAATGCCAGGCAGTCTTTGATTTCCCCCCTAATGTCACTTGTCTACCATAAGGAAAACATTCTGCCTTAAATCATGTCTAGTATTGTTTCAGAAAAAAAGAATAAATTAAGTGTGCAGACATTAACGCCAAAGATACATGTCTAGGAATACTAGTTTTGTTGCCTGGCAACTTGCAGGAAGGGTGTAAGTATGGAGAAAGTGTGCGAGAGTGTATCACTACAAGTCAGCACAAAAGTTTTTTTTGGCCACACAGAGTAAACCTTGGGCGCATTACAATATTATACATTTCACAGAGGAAATGGCATTTACAAAATGATTGATAGCACGATTCTAAAACACATTGTTATTCAGACAAGTCTGACTGAAATGAATGCAAGGAATAGTCACTGATTGCCATAGCGTATGTCTTCAACAAGCAGCATTTAATACGTTATTTTGGTTAGATGTCAATTTGGTGAAATAATTTTTTTTTTATTGCAGTTATACCTATAAATCCCAATTAATTTAGAAATATAGCTAGCTTAACAGCACTTCTCAAATGAATGATGAGCTATATAAATTCGCGAACCAGTTTAATTTTAGGATTTTATTTGCTGTAACAAAGTTGCTTTAATCAAATTGTTACTACAACTTTTATTGCTTCAACGGATCTATTCTAATAGGCCTAAAAACTGGATTTAGGCCACTTGTTTTTCCCAGTTATCAAATTCATAATGATATTCAACATATGCCATTTTTTTGTACTAAAAACAACCAGAACTAAATTTTCATTAGGTTTCATTTATATCGAAAAGCAACATTTAAGACATGATCCAGTCTAGTTACAAAAGGTTTGAAGGAAAGTTTTAAGCATGTGCTGAAATATCTCCCAGTGAAATAAAATAAAACTGAAATAAAACTTAAAAGGCCCATTTGGCTGGATTACGTGTTTAAGTTATATATGCTTATTCAGGACTACCTTTAAGAATATTTTATAGCATTACCATATTCATCACATCAAATTTCAACTTTAAATATTGCGTGTTAGATTTTCCCCCAGTTAACATTTTCTTTGCTAAACCATGAGTAAAATACATAACAGAATGGGTAACGACTCAATTCACACATTACAGCATACTATGGTTTGGCAACAGTCTGAACTTCAGTTTGTCAGTCTTAACTATAGTTTACCAATTTAAATATTACACTAAACCATGGCTCAGACCAATGGTTAATGAACAAGCAAATCATGGCTTGTCAAGCCAGATACTACATGAGCCAATTTGGCTTTACTTGGGTTTAATGTAAAATGTATGTATGAGGTTGCAGCAAGAACATAGCCATCTTTTCATGGGACAATGACAGAACATAATCAATTTCTTCTCACCTCTGTCTAAAGAAGCTTTATTTAGGACAAGAGCATCTTCAATATCATAACCACTGTAACTCATCACGGCAACGGTAGCATTCTGCCCAGCTGGCAATTTCTCGAATTCTATGAGTTCTATGGTTTTTGTCTTAACCATCGGTCTCTGTGGATATGCTAACAGGTACATCAGAGTATCGATCCTATTCCTCTGATTGTATCCAATGGTACCTGCAATTAAGAAGACACAATGCTCAACAAAACAGTGGGGTGATGCATGTTATTATCATTATTGATGTTGCTGATGTGACAGATGGAAAGGAACTGATATACAGTAGGAAGGCACAGGATATAGAAAGCTCTATATGTCTGGTAGACCTCTGCATAGGCACAAAATAGCTCATAAGACTCAATCATAGAGGAATACTGTTGTATATTGTGACAGCAGACAGGTGGTATGGAAATGTCATCAGAAAAATCAATGAGTATTCTGGCTGCATATAGTTCTATTATTATTTCCATGTCAAGAACAACTCAGGAGTATTTTATATAGTAATAAGTTATCACTGATCAAGATCTAAGTTTTCATCTTTGCCTAAATGCGCCTTTCAGGTTTATCAGTTAAACAAAAATGGATGATCCATGACATATTTCCACTTTTTTACATTAATATTTTCAATTTCTTAAAGAAAATGGAAAATGACTAAACAGAATCTGATGTTCTGAGAATACCTATCCACTTTCCGTAACTTTTATCACAAGAGCCCATCAGCTTTTTTCTTATGCTACAGCTAGGCTGAGATCAACACACCAAATTTTATCTAAGCACTATCTAAAAGTCAGTTGTGGTATTCTCATTGTTAATGCAGTATTATTTACCTGAATTTAGTTACTAAATTTAAACCTGTGTGATGGAGCTATAATGAAATTGGTTTCTAAATTTTTATGCAGGATTTTATGTTTTATGATGCTTATTTTAATTTGTCTGTATGGTTTTCCTTCTTGGCAATTGAACGTATTGCCTTATATGTTGGAAACTGCCCTGAGTCCCCTTGGGGAGATAGGGTGGTATATGAATAAAGTATTATTATTGGCATAAATGAATGGCTTTAAGAGCTGTACATGTAAAAAATCCCTTTTTGATAATTGTACTTAAAAAAATCCCTTTTCACAAGCACGTATGAGAAAGAACACACCTGGCACTTCATAGAAAATATTAGGATCAGTATAGTATTGGATCAAATTGATCGTACAATACAAAGTAGCATAAAGGACTGAACATTTTGGATCCTCACAAAATGTAGCAGTCCAGACTTCTGCCAAGAGCAATTGATACATGCACAGCATTGTACAAAGTGATCCTTTGGTACTACAGTGGGCTTTTGGATCTGGAGTTTTCTGAATCAGATAGAACCATGGCTATGTAGTGTGTAGGGAAGCCATAGCTTGGTTATAGAAATCCACTGGCGACCTAGAGCAAGTCCTATTCTCTCAATGAAATGGCAATCCCCTGCTGAACAAATCCTGACAAGAACATTTAATGAAAGGGTTGACTTAGGGTTGCTGTGAGTTGCAACCAACTTGAAGACCCACAATAACAACGGGACCTTCAAGTAGGGCATAAGTGTCATAAAATGTTAAAAGAGCTCTTGTAATGGTTTAAGAATCCAGTATCTTATTATCTTTTTACTTGAAATAATTTTCCTGTCCTGCTTATGCCCACTGTGCACTTTCCAAAAGATCACTTGATATTGTAATGCATTAAGAGCACTTATGTACTATAGGAATAACCCATTTCCTTAGCTCTCACTAAGCACAAGGATGGTGTTTCCAAGACAGTGCAGGCATCTAAAGGATCAGAAAGGGGGCAACGTCGAGCAACGTGTTCTTCCTACCCAGCAGGGAGCTAAAATGCTATCTCAATAATCCCAAACTCTTGACAGCCCAGGAAATGACTACATGGACTTGAACATGTCTCTCCTGCAGGACAATACAGCATCAGTTAGTGGCAGCAGGGGGTGGGCAAAAATGAATTCTATTTTCTTCTTTTTTTAAAGGCCAAATATATTTGACGTGATGATTCACTATACAGACATATTCAAAGAGCCAATTTATAATAATTGACACAAAATTACATTTGTACCAATGTTAATGAAGGTAATTAGTAGTGAACACAGATTGATAACAGCAAGAAGTTTCCTACAACTGTGATCTCAGAGCTTCCACATGAAAGCAAATGCTTAGGACATGAGTAGGAAGTATAAAATGAAGCAAACAATCAAAACTCTGTAAAATACTTTTAAAATGGACTTTTATCTCCCTCCTCTTTCTTCAGTCAGGTGCCCGGCAAGAGCATAAACAAAGCCTTAAAAATATCACTAAAGATATTCAGCTGCTTTTGTGTTCCCAGCGTCAGCAGTAACGTCAGAGGATTGTATCCAAGGAGCTAAATGTGCAAGACCCGGGGTCAAAGCAGCTGAATACACCAACCTCAGAAAACACAGACAATGAATTGCAAATGACACTGAAAACAAAACGAGAAAAAAAGACCTTCACACAGAAAACTACAAAAGAACTCTACAGATACTGAATTGGCTTTCTGTACACACTGATCCTGCTTAACTGTGTGTGGTAACTAACCAAACCTTCTGAGGCTAATAGTTCTAAAATAGAGTCCCCGGGGGGAGAAACCCGATAAAGAAAGGGACTGCATTTAAAATTAAGAGAGATATATTATCCCATTTTTCAAATACTTCCAGTACAGTATTGTATTGTGTATTGAAAGTCTAAAATTACCACTATCCTAAATGTAGGATAGAAAGAACAACCTTGGAATTGGATCAGAGATTATTTAGGATTCAAAAGTTATTTCATAGTTACTATTTAAAACACAGTTCACTTTCTTGACCATGACTTACCAACATAAATAGGGTACCATAAATGCACAACTTTCTGTTTCTGGATACAATTATTCCAGAGTAAATACCAAAGAACTATGGGATAGGTAGGAAACAGCTGTTATGAAGTAAATCTAGGGGAAAGGAGGTAATTACTAACAAAACTTGATAACCACAAAAAATGACAGTTTCACTTCTTAATGAACTTGAAGTGTGTATCCATTTTATAATGACTTTCAAAAATGTGTGATGCAGGAGATAAAACAAGGCCATTGTACACAAAGAGCAGGGAGCATTTATTTATTTCTAAGACTTTTACCCCGCCCTTCTCAACCCCTAGGGGGACTCTGGAAAGGAACAAAATCACATTTGATTTTTATTATATTATATATTACATAATTAAAATTTAGGACACCATAAATGCACAACTTTCTATTTCTGGATACAATTATTCCAGTGTAAATACCAAGGGACTATGGAGTTGGTAGGGAACAGCTATCATGAAGTATGCTGGAGAGAGGTAATCACTAACAAAACTTGATAACCACAAAAAATGACAGTTGCACTTCTTAATGAACTTGAAGAGTATATGCATTTTATAATGACCCTCAAAAATGTGTGATGCAGGGGATAAAAACAAGGCCATTGTACACAGGGAGCAGGGAAGGAACAAAATCACATTTGCTGGCCTCAAATTCCCATGCCAATCTAAATTTATTTATTTATTTATTTGCGTCACTTTTATCCCGCCCATATCAGCCCGAAGGCGACTCAGGGCGGCATACAAATTGGGAAAAAGAATTCCCAAGATATCTTATACAGAATTCATTCTGTATTTCATTCATATAATGATTTATATAAAGTACTTTGTACACTATGAGTGTGGAGGTTGCTGAAAGTTAGATTATATTAAGAATAATTAGTTCATGCTAACAAAGATATACTGTTTGGTAAAGATTTATTTAAGCATATCAATGTGTTGTCAGTAACATAAAGTAACAGCTCATGCACTTCTAAAGTGGGGTAACTTAACTCAGATTCGACTTACCATATATACTCGAGTATAAGCCGGGTTTTTCAACCCTTTTTAAGTCTGAAAAAGCCCCTCCCTGGCTTATACTCGAGTCAAAGTTATTTATTATTTTATTCTGTTATTATTCTTTTTATTACATTTATTATTTTACTCTATTTATTATTATATTATTATTACATGTACATTATTTTACTCTATTATTTTTATTACATTTATTATTCTACTCTATTATTCTATTTATTATTACATTTATTATTTTGCTCTATTATTACATTTATTATTTTACTTTCTTTATTATTATTGGAAGGATACGTAATCACATTTACATCGAAGAAGGTTAAAATAATGGTTTAATCAGAGTTGGACAGTCTTATCTTAAATTTCAGTTTTATGTAAATATTCTAAAACATTTAACCTACTGATGCCTCAATTAATGTAATTTTATTGGAATCTATCTTTATTTTTAATTTACCAGTAGCTGCTGCATTTTCCACCCTTGGCTTATACTTGAGTCAATAAGTTTTCCCAGCTGTTGGTGGTAAATTTAGGTGCTGTGGCTTATATTCAGGTCGGAGTATACACAAAGATATACAGTACTTAGCACACATAATTTTAGTGTTATTTGCTAATTACTAGTAACGCATGAGTTCCAGCATTTGCAGATTTGTCTAGAATGGGAGACAACCTTATAGCAAAAATTCCATAATGGGTGGATGGATGGGTTGGGGGAAGGTGATTTTCAATGATCTAAAATTTGTCTGTCATGTTAAAAATAAAACACACTAGTTGCTTAGAGAGAAAAAAACATTATCCAGACTTCCTGTCTGTTTTTTGAGTAAAGAAGTATAAGACACAAAAACATTCGGTGTTAATTTTCTAAAGATGCTGAAAAAACCACAGTTATTGTTACATGTGATACAACGGAACCTGTGGTATGATCCAAATTGAATTTTACACAACACTATAGAAAAATAGCCTAAAGAACTCAGAAACATGGATGGTAGAATTATCTAATGGTCAAAGGAAAGTGAATGCATAACAGCTGAACTGACAGAGAAAGGCTACCATTTTTGCTTATCCTAAATCTAACATACAGGCTAGTGGCACAACAGGGAAATAAAGAGGGTTTTGGGCTTCAGTAAATCCAAAGCCTTTTGTGATTAACAGCCTTTTGGCCTTACTGAGAAGCAATGACATTAGTCCTTTCTATCATCACCTAAAGGAAGCTTCCAATGGTACATCCTATGGTCTTTTATTATCTGTAACGATAAGATTGCACCCTTAAAATAACAGAACTGTATGACTTACACAATATTGTAACTCCTAAGGCACATATGACTTACCCATACTTTTTTATTGTTATTTATTTCTATACCACTTTTCTCCCAGATTGGGACTCAAAGCGGTGAACAACATATAAACAAAAAACATAACAACCATAAAAAACAAACATAGTCATCAAACCACAATATCACATGAAAAGTTATAAAGCTCACAGCAACATAATAAATAACTAATTCAACATAATTTAAGCATTCAATAGAATTAAAATTTCATCTAAAATCCATTCCTCAGGCCATAGTCAAGTCCATTGCCAGAAGTCCACTAAAATTTACACATCGCACACACAAATCTGTTGTTTGGAGTACCACTAGTCTCCTCCAATAGCACTTCCCCATAGCGCACTGGTAACAGCCCATACACTTCTAAGTATTGTGACTTACACAATAATATAACTGCTAAGGCACATATGACTTACCCATAGCTTGTTTCCCCATAGCACACTGGTAAGTATTTCTTGGAGACTGGTTATGATGAGGGTAAGGAATAAGACCAGCACAGACACCAAGAAGAGTGAAAGGTTCTATCTCTAGATGTGTTGTATCTCTTAGAAAGGGGAGAAGATACCACTTGTTAGATCTCAGAAGCCATGTATTTACACATTAGAAGATCAAATATTTATTTCAGGGTTTTGAAAGTGGAAAATTCACAAAGCTAGGCAGGGACGAAGGGAATGACCACTATAAGACATGCATTCCAAATTCTTCTAAAATTACATCTATTATAGATTGTGGAGCAATAATTTTAATTGCTTTCCTTGATCCAGGGATTTCCTTGATTTGGGGAGTAATCTGCTGGAAGAGAAAAGGGAAGCACATTTATTCAGGAACCTGATTAGTGCATTAATATGGTGCCCTGGAACTATGTTACTCTTAAAAAAAGAAAGGCAATATTATATATTCCCTTTGGGGACTTCTTTAATGAACATATGAACATATTTAGTACTTTGGGCTAAATACCTTAAAAGCACCAGATCCTGCCTGATCTTAGAAACTATGCAGGATCAGCCCCAGTTAGTATCTGGATGGGAGACCACCAATGGACACCAGGTATTATTGGCTATATTTCAGAAGAAGGAATTGGCAAACTACTTTTGAATATCTTCAAAGGAAACTTCAACTGGTCCAAAGGTCGGTGGCTAGACTGCTTATGGGGGCAGAATATGTGGAAAGAACTACTCCGCTCCTGAAGCAGCTATGCTGGCTCTCAGTTTGTTTCCGGGCGCAATTCAAGGTCCTGGCCTTAGCCTATAAAGCCCTAAACGGTTCGGGCCCAGCCTACTTGAGGGACTGCATCTCTTCTTACCAGCCCACACAAGTCCTGAGATCCTCCGGTGAGGCCCTTCTCTCAGTCCCATCACCGTCACAAGCAGCGGGAATGAGAGAGAGGGCCTTCTCGGTGGTGGCCTCATGGACAGGTTAAAACCTTCCTATGGAAGCAGACCTTCCCTGATAACCCATAATAGGCTATGACAGGCAAGGCATATCAATGAAGGCTATCTCGGACCTGACAATGGATACATGGCCTAAACATACAGAGCTTTAGGATGTTTAATATAACATCTTATGGATGACCTCAGTGGCTTAAGGCCCAGGGAATTTTAGTGGTATATGTTGTATTTATTAAGTTGTTGTCTATGGCTTATGTAACTGTGTTATCTGTTTATCAGTTTTATTTTATTTTGTGTCATGTGATTTTTCTCATTTTAATTTGTTCACTGCTTTGAGTCCCATCCATGGGAGAAAAGTGTGTTAAAACAAACAAATAATAGTAATATTCTTTGCCTAAAAAACACTAGGGTCGCCAGAAATTGATATGTGAGTTGAAGGCAATCAAATGTTTGCCTTATATGTTGGAAACCACCCCGAGTCCCTTTTGGGAGATAGGGTGGTATATAAATAATGCATTATTATTATTATTATTATTATTATTATTATTATTATTATTATTATTATTATGGCATGCATACATACCTCTTCATCATCACAATGCAAACATATCTAATATTCTGTTTTCTTGTTCTTTTAAGCTACTCCCAATACAAGACATTCCTTCACATGCTAAAACCAACTATGCAATACTCTAACAAGAAAGAACACTTACTTATTGATTGTTTGTTCATATAATGCAATATTGCAGTCATTTTCCTCATTTACATCCAGATATTCAACAAGGCTTTCATGTAAGAAATCTTCAAAATTCCTGAAAGTAGAAAGTAGTAATCCAAAACAATTTATAGTTGCACATTAAAGCTGAGGAAAGCACTTATGGAAGGCAAATAACATAACATGAGAAGCAGGTGAATGAAAATGAATGGATTTTGTGCTCTAATATGTAACTGCTTTATAAAGACTCTGGTCCAGCTTAGCTCACTACCATCTACCCTGGATGGAATTGGCTCTCCAGAGTTATAGATAAGTAACTTTGCAGTCCTACTATTGAAGACTGGACCAACGACTTTCTCCATGAAGAAACTATATAGCACCCTGTCCCTGCATTTGGGTTCCAGAATGAATAGTACAGAAGAGTTTTGTTTCTCTTATTTTAAAATTTTTATTTTTAATTATTACAGAATGCATATAAAATTCTGTTCATGTTGGAGGAAACAACCTTCTCAAGCCTCCTCTATGTGATATTTGTCTGCTTTATAATAATGTTTTATTAGTTTGTCATTTTGTAAGCTGAAGTGTATGCCTTGTTTGTAGTTTGCAGTTGCCTTATCTCTATGTGCCTGGGGCAGTGGGAGGAGCTGCAGGTCACTTGACTGACTCAGCGACAGTTTGGAGTGTTCCGTTTTTAAAATGACAGTCAGATGAGCTTTGAGCCTGTTGAGCTTTGAGTCAGTTTGAGCATAGAAAGAAGTCTTTTAGTGTGCAGAAGCTAATGTTAGAAGCAAGTAAATTGTTGAGGCTTGTGTTTTCTTTTAAAGTGAGCTCTTACTGAGAAGAGCTGTGCGGAGTAACATTGTTCTTTAAGAAACAGTTAAAGTTCATAAGTTTTAAGATATAAACTCTCCAAATATTTTTCAAGTTTTTAACCCTCAAAAGAAATGTGCCTGCATCATCAAATGCATGAAGTTATAAGTAAACAAACATTGTTATTTTAAAAGAATTCTGCTGGAATCTTTGCCTGCCTTAAGCATCAAATAAACTCAAGGAATACTCCTTTCAAACTCTGCTACCTCTGATGGTTTGAGATTCTAACAAATCATGATCCATACATTATCCCCAATAGTTCATAATCCTCCACCTCACCCTACCCCATGTTTTAGCTAGGGAATGGAACAGACAAGATACCTTTTGCCCAACGCTTACCTATAACCTTGTGCAAGTTCTTCCATATGCTTCTCAGTAACTGCAGGACTTTGCTTCTTCACAATAATATAGGGTCTAGATTTGGAGAAAGGAGGAAGGTTAATTAATACAGAGTGAATGCATTTCATACCTGACATAAAGATGACACTGATTATGGGGTTTTCCACCTTGAGAAATATGATAGAGCCTTATAGTTATAGTGTGCTGAAACAGAATGGATTGCAGATTCCAAGCTCCTGGGATATAGTACGTTTTAAAGAAAAGTTAAACAGTTAAATGGAAATAACAATTAAATTAGAGAAGTGAAGAATGGAGTGATTCCACAATAGGTGTAGATGTACACATAGTTTACAGAGAGCTTGCCACCCAGAAATCTAGATTATCTGGCTGTTATTTTTCAATGGCAGATGAACAAACTGAAAGGATGACATAAGTAAACACTGGTAAGTCCCACTACTAAGTTGACTTGGGATGAAAATTTTGTGGCATTTATGATAAAGATGTGTTGCTATGACAAAACATTTAAAGTGTTTAAAATATATTTTAGTTAAACAAAAGATGACAGGAATGAACAATAACGGTATAAAAATATTAGGGAGAATCATGAACATTGTAAAAAATGATTAAAACTGTCAATCAATTTAAAATGTTGAATTATTTAATTGTCAGGATTCTGAATGTTCAAAGAAAATGTACACATCAAACCAAACTGGCCTGATGTTGAAGGGATCTGGGAGTTGTAAGAGCCATACAGGAACTCTGACCATTCCCAGAGTGCACAATTTCCACCCTTATTTTAAAGCCATTTGAAGGGCAGCAGTGCAACAATGCAGCATGTGCTTAGGATGCAAATGTCCTAAGTTCAATCTCTGCCAATTCCAGGTCATGCTGGGAGATTCCTAGGGGAACTACTTTTGGTCAGTTTAGGTAATTCTGAGAAGGTGGATCAGTGCTTTGACTTGGTATAAGCTAATCCTACATTTGCATGATGAATTTCCTAAAAGGAAAAGCCATTGAATCAAGATTGGCTGCGGAAAAAGCGAGTTGGGATTCTATATGTTGGCAAGACCTTTTGGAATCCCAGTTCACACAGTTTCATCTTTTATCAATCCCAGCATTGCATAATTACTTTTAAAATTTGAAAACACTGTGCAAACACCAAGCACAAAGTAGCTGCACGCAATAACATCCTGCAGAAACTTACTAATAGCACATAGGGTGCAGACCCAAAATTAATAAAACCATCATCCCTGACCATGTCTTACTCAACTGCTGAGTATGCCTGCCGTGTCTGGCATGAATCAGCCCACATGAAGCAGGCGAATATAGTACTAGTACTAAATGAGACATGTAGAATAATCACAGGATGTCTTAAGCTTACACCTGTTGATACACTCTATGTGCTAGCTGGCTTTGTTCCCCCCCTCCTGATGTGCAATGGGAAGTTGTTGCCAATTGCCGGAGAAATAAGGTTGAGCATTGTGAAAGCCACGCACTATATGGCTCTCAGCCTCCTCCTAGTAGACTTAAATCATGAGAACCACCCCTTCTCTAAATGTTCCTCTGGCAATTCCAACTGGATGCCCCCCCCCCCATATGAGGGTCTTCCTCCAGGGACAAACCAGGAATGGGCAACCTGGAAGTCCCTGAACAGGCTCAGAAGCAAAGTGGGCAGATCAAAAGACAACCTGGAAAATGGCACTACCTGAAAAAAATCCTCCACCTTGTGGGACTGTGGAGCAGAACAAACAACTCAGCATCTGAATGCTTGCCCACAATGCCCTGCCTCATGCACAGAAATAAAAAAATGTTTAAAGCTACAGACAATGCTGTCGCTGTTGCCTGTTTTTGGATCGCTGTTGCCTGTTTTTGGATCGCAGCTTGCGATCCCTTTATTTTATCAGTTTTAGAAAAACTATTTTATGCAATGCTTTTGACACGAAATAAATAAGTTAGTTAAATACAACCACTTTACAGCTTTCCTCTGGGATGTCATTACTCAAGGCTGCTGTTCCTTAAAATACATTTATAAATATAAAAAGATGGGCTATACCAAGTCAATTATGTTCTGCAGAAGATCTACACCATAACATTGATGCTTACATTATAGCTAGTCAACAGCATTTTGGGAACACAAGGAGTGCAACATATTAATTGGTCAATCAGTTAAAACTTATTTTTAGAAGACCAATTCCATTTTGGAGAGAAAAATAGAAAATGCTTGATTGCACACTAAATTATAAAGCTAAACTCTCCGTTTTCAAGCCAAAATTGGAATGCTGAAAGGTTTCCACTACCACTATCCCAAGGAAACACAGATACAAAGAATGGCATGCACAATTGAAACGTCAAGAGCTGCTGCTGTTTGTCCAAGACGATCCTGCAGAGTGCAGTAAATAACTACAACATACTCGGGCATTCCACTCCAAAAGTTGAAGCTAACAGTTTAGAGGCTAATTAGTGCTTTCAAACATTGAGGGGGAAAACAGAGCAACTGTAAAGTGGCCAATGGAAAAAAAAAGTCACAACAAACCTGGGAAACTAGTGAAAAGCAATTGGTCATCCAGTGCCAATTAAGATTGGTGTAATTTGCATGATTGGCTTTTTTTAATCAGTAGGTAGCTGTTTGACAGCCAGGTTCAGTGTTTGTGTGCAATCCTGCCTTTGTAGATGAATTGAGCAAAAAAGAGAGATTTGGAGGTAAGAGCAATTGGTGCAGATAAAAGCTAATGTTCAAGATGCTTACCGGCACAACCTTCCTCCATCGGAGGAAATATATACACATCTATCTGTCAGATTTGTTGAGATAGAAACAAATTCATTGATATAACCAGCTCTGCGCATCAACCGAAATGTGTAGACCAGTTTCCGATGGTCTCGAATGACACCAAGAATGTTGCCTGTTAAAGAAAACAATTATGTTATAAATAATTATGTTATACTGTCACATCTACTTCTCCAGCTCCACATTTCTATTGCTCTTGAGGCAGACAGGGCCAGCAGACAATTTGGTATGTTTGCATCAACTCTTATCTTCAATTTAAAGTCGAGCTTAAGTGTCTGGAAGAAGATGACCACAGAGCCACACTGGAGGATGTGTTAAACAATTTTAATCAATTCTGTGAATAATCACATCCGAAAGAGTCAAACCCAAAAATGTGGAGGGACAACTGTAAACTATTTGTAACATTAAAAGCAATTCAAAGCATCCACTTAAAATGAGACCAAAAGGACATAAAGAATAATATATTAGCTGTGAGTTTTCCGAGCTGTATGGCCTTGTTCCAGAAGCATTCTCTCCTGATGTTTCACCCACATCTATGGCAGGCATCACCAGAGGTTGTGAGGTATATTGGAAACTAAACAGGGGAGGTTTATATATCAGTGGAAGGTTCAGGGTGGAAAAAAGAACGCTTATCTGCTTGAGGCAAGAGTTGAATGTTGCAATTGGCCACCTTGATTAGCAATTAATGGCCTTGCAGCTTCAAAGCCTGGCTGATTGCTGCCTGGGGGAATCCTTTGTTTGGAAGTGTTACCTGGCCCTGATTGATTCTTCTCTGAATTTCCTCTGTTTTTGAGTGTTGCTCCTTACGGTCATGATTTTGGAGTTTTTTTAAAAACTGGAAACCAGATTTTATTCATTTTCATGGTTTCATCTTTCTGTTGAAATCATCCACATGCTTGTAATATATCAACCTCTGGGGATGCCTGCCATAGATGTGGGCAAGACGTCAGAAGAGAATGCTTCTGGAAAATGGTCATACAGCCCAGAAAACTCATAGCAACCCAGTGATTTCGATCATGAAAGCTTTTGATAACACAATAGCATAATGCCCTATTTAAACAGCCAGATTCGCCCTGCCCCCAAATTATAATTATAGAAGACTATTAGTCTTTTGGTTCATACAGCAAAAAGCAGGTCTCCTTTCTAATTTGCACTTGCCTACTCTCTCCTTGCACATAGCACGTACACACAAAACAAGTGCAGTTTCTTAATCACAACCCAGAGACTAGGAATTGACCTCAGAGGACCATAAAATCAGCCCAAATTTAAATACACTCATCTTTAAATGTAAAATTTTTTGCTCTAAAATGAACCATCATTTTCTTACTTCTGTGGTTATGCAATTATCTAGACTAGAGAGCAGCTGTCCCAAAATGGGATCCAAGCAGAAAGAGTCATAAATTCTATTAAGGTGATGGAACAGACCCTAAAAACTATTTATCTTAATATCTAAGATTATTAGAAATCTTATGAAGTACCACTGACACAAGACTAACTCTATTTTGCTAGATTAAAAACCAAACATTTTTGTTAGAAGTGTCATACCATTAAGAAAAACAAGAAAGACATTTGGATATGAAAGTTCTTCTCCACATAGAAGATTTACATCTTCTACTCCCAGGTTACCAGCTAATTTAATAATAGGGCCATCTTCCATATCGGTTGTAATGTGAGTCATCAGTGCTAGGTTTTTCACCAAGCCACAAGCCTGAAGAAAAGTTGAAAAAAGAAAACAGCACATAAATAGTGATCTTATATGAACTCTTACAATGATAAGTAGTGGCAATGCATTAGAAGGCTAACATTCCTCTCTCCATGTCCAAGATTCATTGGTTCAAAATAAAGTGGGATAGGATTTGGTTCCCTGATCCTCTGTGGATACCAAAATCTATGGATGTCCAAGACCCATTATATACAATGGTGTAGTAAAATGGTGTCCCTGATATAAAATGGTAAAATTAAGATTTGCTTTTTGGAACTAATTTGGATATGTTCAAGCCATGAATGTTTGAGCTATGGATAAAAATCCATGGATATGGAGGACCAATTGTAATTATTTCTGGTAAAGCAATTTTCAAACTTAGTAACTGCCATCTATGGCTGGAGTGACTATATCCTGTCCAGTTTCTAGTGACTAAATCCTAATGAAAATAATAATATCAGAATAGTAAATGGAACACACACACACACATATTGCTCAGAAGTATAATCAAAATGAGCTCCATCTGGACTCTTAAAGAGGATATAACCTTAGTTTTAATTAATTTACATCCACTTGATCTTCACTGGTCTTAAAGACTAACATTCCTGCTTTGGGATAATACCCACCATGCTTAGCAGGACATTAGTGAAAACTCAGTTTCTCTGGATTGTTTTCAAGTGTGCAAGGAAAATCAAGGTGAAAATAGACAGACTTTGTGGGACAGATTATTAATATCACATTAGCAGATAGGTGACACTGCACAACACATTAGTCTTGCAAAAAAAAAAAACAGAAGGCTTTGTTTGTTAGTGACTTCATACTCTAATTAGCAAGGAATTAAAAAGCTCAGAGCCAATGTATCTGTGGGATCTCACATAAGGTTATAGAGCTCAAATCCTTGGTTGAACTGCAAACAGTTAACAATACTTTTAAAATACTGTTTGATATGTCTTTGTTTTCCTCAAAAGTATGCCATCGTTGGTTGTTTCAGTTACTTCTTCCTGCTGAATTGCCTTCCCTCCAAACCAGAGCAAGGCAATTGTATCAAAATACTGCTCATTCATAACAAACCAAAGTTCTGAGTATCCCTGGTTTGTCATGTTGTGGGAACTCAGTGAACAGTCTATGGTTTGTTTAGTTGTTTCCACAGCAAGCAGGAACAATGGAGCACAAGCCAGGGTTTCTGTCTTGTGGGGATATGCTCACTGTAAAAGGGAGAAGGAAATGCAGTTGACAGTGCTTACCTCTCCTTCAGGAGTATCTGATGGGCACAGCATACCCCATTGAGATGGTTGCAGTGATCGAGGACCACTCACTTTTCTTGTCTTTTCAAACTGAGAAGAGATCCTTGTCATCATTCCCAAAGCAGATATGTAGGATAAACGGGATAATACTTGAGTTACACCTTGACGATCCATCTTGAATCTCTTCAGTGACCAATTACCCTAAAGGTCAAAATTTAAGAAACGTCTATCAAAGGGCAGTACAAGCAACTTTCCTGTGTCTAATCAGTTCAGGTTGAGCATCCTTTACCTGGAATCTGAAATACAATGCCTTCAAAAATAAACGAAATACTTACAGTAGAGATGGCATTCACCATGCCGTTGGTGATCTGATCTTGCCGCATGTGTTTAACAACATCAAATTGGGCTGCCCTCTGCTTAGGGATTACTTGATCAGCAATCTTCTTGAGTTCAGAGTTAAATTTTTTGAATAAATCTTCAAACAAAAGGGAAAGAAGCTGTAAGAGAAAAGCAGGATTTTAGTGCAATGGTCAGCCAACTCCCTTAGCAACCAATGGCACCCAATAAACATATACATTGTAGCACTATTGTTATATGTTGCTCATTCTACTAAGACAATGGCATTTTCCATGTTTCACTTTATAGAAAAAGTTAACTTTTCTAGTCTATGGATAAAGACAAGTGTAACCACTGCACGATGACATCAGACGGTGTTATTCTGATTTTTTTCGTTTCATGTCAGGAGCGACTTGAAAAACTGCAAGTCGTTTCTTGTGTGAGAGAACTGGACGGGACGCCCAGAAGTCTGATGTTTTACCATCCTTGTGGGAGGCTTCTCTCATGTCCCCAAATGGAGAGCTGGAGCTGAAAGAGGGAGCTCAACCCACTCTCCCCAGATTTGAATCGCTGACCTCTTGGTCAGCAGTCCTGGCAACACAAGGGTTTAACTCACTGAATCACTGTAAAAGTAAAATAAGTCAATAATAAAAATAGCATAAGATAACACAAATAAAAGAAATATTAGTCCCCTCAGGGGTGAGAATGGCGGTATATAAATACTGAAAATAAATAAATAAATAAATAATATTAGCATCAAGGGATAAAACAGACCACCTTATAATAGTTATTTAAAACCACTAGGAAAAAACCCAGATTAGTAGAGAGGCCAAAAATTTACTAAAATAGTTCTTCACTGTGCTTTTCAGTTTGGGAGGATAAGGTGTCCATTTGGAACCAGAAATACCAGCAATGCATATGGCAAGTGGGTCTCTCTACGGAATTCATTCCATGGACAAGGTGCCAACACCAAAAAGACTCTTTACTTTGTCTCCCTTAGTGAAGAACCTTGGACCAGAACTCACCATCAACTCATAAGACATTTTGGCACAGTAACTTTTTTAAACTTAGAAGAGTAATGTAACTGCTGTCCTGAAGGACGTTATCCAGATGAGACAGTAACTGACCGCTAACGTTGAAAAAGTAAATTAAAAAAAACACCTGGTGGGTTTGATGCTAATCTTGAAGTCCAGATAGGTTTTTCATCTTTTCTTGTGAACTTTCAAAGCAAAATTGCTGAGTTAATCTATGTAACATTGGAAAATTTCTACTGAAAATGATATACAGTAGACTCTCACTCATCCAACATAAACGGGCTGGCAGAATGTTAGATAAGCAAAAATGTTGGATAATAAGGAGGGATTAAAGAAAAGCCTATTAAACGTCAAATTACGTTATGATTTTACAAATTAAAAATCCAAACATCATGTTTTACAACAAATTGACAGAAAAAGCTGTTCAATACACAATAATGTTATGTAATAATTACTGTATTTACGAATTTAGCACCAAAACATCGCAATGTATTGAAACAGCAGTGGAACCGGGAGGGAGGCAAACTGTGTTGGATAATACAGAATGTTGAATGAGTGAAGGTTGGATAAGCGAGACTCTACTGTATATTTCTGTAATATAACAGATGTGCCAATAGCTGAATAGCCCTCTTTTAGATTCCAAACCTAATATCTAATGATTACCTATTGACTCCCAAATAGCAATTTAAAAAAAAATTGTGATGTAAATCTTTTTTAAAGGATGACATATTATTATTGTAGAAAAATGCTAACCAGTCTTTCAGTTTAAAATTTCTTAAGTAGAGGTAATCCAAATGGTTCCTGCTATTGTGCGATGTCAACTTCCAATTTCAGTGGTCTTTATTTTGTCTGTATTTAAATATTTACTTATGCCTTGTGCATTTATTTTACTCTTTAAAACATTATCTTTGTTACTAATTAGACACTTCACATTTCAGTCTGCTTCTACTAATAAACTTTGCTGGTATCTTAAACCATTTTAATTGTTACATAACAAACCACTGAATGCATTTATTTCCTTCCTTTCTTCCTCTCATCCCCTAAAATAATAATTGTAAAATTTTAAAACTTGGTAATTCTGATCCAAGTCTTGCTTTTACAAAAACATTAAAAGCCAAAAAGATGAAAAATACTACAGCTCTTGAATGCCAAAAATGCAAGTTCCCATTACACAACACATTGTTACAATGCCAAACAAACCAAGTATTCAAGCAGGGCCTGTTAAGACATTCTGGAGTCGATTGCATAATTTAATTCCTGCATGGAAGGAGACTAATTTAAACTGTCTCCATTTTCTTAGAGGTATTAGCACTACTCTGCCCCTGTTGGCTAAGGTCCAGTCATTCACTCCACCCTACAAATGAACAGTTCCATTAACTATATTTGCAATCTTTCCATGATGATCAGGTTGGTGCTGGTTTGCACAAAAGACAGGTTGCAAAAACTTATTTTGCATTCATATCATTGGCAGAAAATAAATTGGCAACAAAGGATATTAGAGGCAAAGATGAAGTACTTTGGCCACATCATGAGAAGACAGGAAAGCTTAGAGAAGACAATGATGCTGGGGAAAATGGAAAGAAAAAGGAAGAGGGGCCAACCAAGGGCAAGATGGATGGTATCCTTGAAGTGACTGACTTGACTCTGAAGGAGTTACTATGTAGTTACTATACTCCCTATTCAAGAATGGAAAATGGAATGGTGGTGGACAGGAAAAGAGATTTCAAAATGAACTTTAAGCTAACCTTAAAAACTGTGTTATAGACACCGAGAACTGGGAAGCCCTGGCCCTAGAGTGCTCTAACTGGAGGTCATTTATGACCAGCAGTGCTGTGGAATTTGAAGAGGCACGAATGGAGGGCAAAAGGGAGAAACGTGCCATGGGGAAGGTGCCTTGGGACTGCCTTCCACCTGGAAACCGATGTTCTCACTGTGGAAGAACATGTGTGTCAAGAATAGGGGTCCACAGTCCGAGACATGGCACTTGGAAGGCCATCATACTCTGACAATGATGGAACGCCTGAGTAAGTATCTTTGTCGCTTCCACATCTGGATAGTGCCAAATCCACACTGGACAGTCTTAGGTAAGTATCTTTCTGCTTTAGTAATAGGAAGATGCCTTATGACAAATCTGACCATTGGCTCACCTAGCTCAGTACTGCTAACACGGATTGGTAAATAGTTCTCTTATATTTCAGAGAGCTTATCCAATCAAATATAGAGATGCAAGAAAATCGGAAAATTTCTGTACACAAATCACTGGCTTTATCACTGATCTTTTCACTGTATATCTCTGTGTATGTACACTGCAATGAATACACATTATATAAGGTAAAGGTTTCCCCTTGACATTAAGTCAACTCTGGGAGGTGGTGCTCATCTCCATTTCTAAGCAGAAGAGCCAGCATTGTCCATAGATGCTGGCCAGCATGACTACATGGAGTGCCCTTACACATTATACATTTATAGCTAAATATAATTATGATAATTAGCAGCACATAAAAAAACAATAAACATCTCTACTGATTACAGAAGAGTAACTATTCCACAATACTTTCCTTCTCCTTCAATTAATGAAGTTAGACAAGTTAGACAAACTTTTGAACACTTTCAGCCTATAAGGCTTCTTTGCTAATGCCTCACATCCAGAGCATGGCAAAGTTTCACAATTACCAATTTTAGGTCAATAGTAAGTGATTAAAAAGAGAACAGGGTGGAATGCTGGTGATAATATTCACTAAATTTTTGTAGCAAACCCAGGGTCTTTCAGAGAGGAGCATTGACGAGCAAATTTAATTTGAAGCATGAGGAGGACATAAGGGAAAGATGTGACAGCTCATCAATTGATTTCCATTGAAAATCCGGAGGAAAAAAATTAATAAAGTAGTTAAGCTGCTGAAATACAGTTTCACCAATTAGCTTAATGTCAGAGAATTCTAATTAGGTGCCTTGAGATTGCCATTTAGTGTTTAAGGCTTTAGAGTGCCAAATTCTCCTTTTCACACAAACTGGTTGCAAAATTAAAGACATTAGGCAGCCTTAATTATATTATCAGAACAGCTGGGATTAGTCAATCTCTGAAGTCAAGGCGGTTTTCTTTTGTCGCAGGGTAGAAATCCCTTCCTTTCCAGGGTGCCGGATTTTGGTGCTGTTCCATATCTCACCCATACAAAGCAAGTTGAATTAGAAAGAAAGGAGGGAAATGCCAAACAAACCCCGAGGACAAAGACGAGGGAAATGCTCAGCAAATAATGAACACATTAAGGGAAGAGAAAAGGTAGGTGAAAAGATTAAGCTTGGAATTGCTAGGTTTCGCTAACACCTCTGCTGGCACCTGGCCTACCAAGCCTCTAGTGGGCAGAGAGACGAAGAGGAAGCTCTGTAAACCAGCTTGGCCAGTGGAAACAACTGTTATCTAAAGCTAAAGCACATTTCGTACTCCCTTGTCCCATGGGGTGTGAAATTAGCTGCTATTGTTTTCACACATTTTTATAGACACAATGCCTTTTATGTCTTCACATTATGTAGACCGCGCTGCTTTTCTCCTCATAGCCTTTTTCATTCAAATTTTTAAGCAACAGGATTTTTAGACCAGAAATACAGCCATCTATTTTTTTAAAATAAATATTGCGGGCCATTTAGACAGTAACTCTGTCTGGCAGAAAATACAAAGCAACAGGTTTAAATAAATATTTTATTAATTTTCAAAACACAACCAAATATACGTTAATAAAACTAAAGCATGCACAAGGGATAGAGATCTGTTTCAGGTATATTTTTA
Source organism: Anolis sagrei ordinatus (assembly GCF_025583915.1). Lineage (NCBI taxonomy): Eukaryota > Metazoa > Chordata > Lepidosauria > Squamata > Anolidae > Anolis > Anolis sagrei. Next base: position 32,009,255 of record NW_026847549.1, on the reverse strand, counting down.
GGAAAACACAGATGGTATTAAAACTGTACAAACTACTAACATATTGCTATACGCCAGTGCTTATGAGAGTCTATAATTTTACAATCTCTCCATAGATAACGGAACTTGCAGTGACCATTTAAAGGTTTACTGAAGCTAAAACTTCTGAAGATTATTTTGCATATAATATTTTAGTTGTATATCTAAGATAGGGATAGCATCTAATTAAAAAAGGTGTATTTTATTGATTGCCAACTTTATTTTATTTTATTACCAACTCAGCAGGTGGCTGAGAGGTGACATGATGGCGATGTATAAATATGTGAGGGGGAGTCATAGGGAGGAGGGAGCAAGCTTGTTTTCTGTTTCTCTGGAGACTAGGATGCAGAACAATGGCTTCAAACTACAGGAAAGGAGATTCCACATTAGGAGGAACTTACTAACTGTGAGAGCTGTTCAGCAGTGGAACTCTCTGCCCTGGAGTGTAGTGGATGTTCCTTCTTTGGAGACTTTTAAACAGAGGCTGGATGACCATCTGTTGGGGGTGCTTTAAATGTAATTTTCCTGCTTCATGGCAGGAGGTTGGCCTGGATGGCTCATGAGGTCTCTTCCAACTCTATGATTCTATAATCACCTGATATATCAAACATGCATAGTTTTGCATTTTAAAAATGGATACATCCTAAAAGAATTAAAGTACAAAATTATATTTTAGGTATTTAGATTATTAGAGCATTCATAAATGTAAGTATCCAGACCTATAATCATTCTGCAACTAGACATTCACATAGACAAACAAACACTCACTAAAGAATACAGGCTGACCAATATGTTTCCTTCTCCATCCTTACCTGAGCACAGCCTTTGGAAATACTAAGGGACTTACTTTCATACCTTGTTTTATCTGCTCTCCCAATATTAAATATTAAAATTATTTTTAATTAAAAATATTAAAAATTATACATGTTCAATCAATATTTTATTTTTTCTGGCACCAGCAGCTACTGAATGTAGGACAGTTCTTGTCAACTACATTATGAAATATTCAGCTGAAGATGAATACAACGACACCAGCATCTTGTGTACTGTGTCCAAGGCCTTCTTTCTCCTTCAGCAAACATATAAAAAAGGGTTAAATATTGGTGTACTACAACTCGCAGCATGACCAATAGTGAAAAATGCTAAAAGCTGTAGACCAACATTCAGAGGGTTATATGATTCTTGACCTGTAATCCTATGCATTCCCCTGAGTTCAATGGCTTCAGAATATATACATCTAGGACTAGGCTTCACAAGCCGTAAACACCTGCCTAAAATAAAAAAGTAGACTTGCTTTGCCTGCATTTGCCAATTCTTTTGTAAGGGACCTTTGTGCCACTTGGCATGGCATGGGACTTTGTGCCCCCATCAGAAAAATGAAATACCCTCCAATGGCATTTTTACTATTGCTGGCAGCTATGTGGATTCTTTCATGTATATACAGATGAACAGGCAAATCAATATAGAATGCAAGTGCAAGTGAATGTCACCCAGCCACATGAGTATCAAGAGTGGGAAGGCAGGCAGTCAAAGAGGTAAATTGTGAGTAATTCTGCTTAACTATTATGTCTCAAGCCACAATAATTTAAAACAAACCAACTGCCTTTCCTTACCTGCCCTGCCAATTCCAACCGTTTGTTTCCATAATAATCTCTGTCATCCACCTTGTTGTCTCCCTGGGCCAGAATCACCCTGCGGACCATCACAGCCGTATAGATGCACTTGGAGCGGAAATTGAATTCCTTTACCTGAAATACAGAAAGCATGAGGGAACATTAGAGGATAATTAGTTTTATCTTCAAATTTTACTAAGGAAACCTGTAACTCAGATAAACTCCTTTTATCGTCCTACAATATTTTTAAATCTTAAGGAAATTAGACTTTTCAAAATCTTCTGGGTTTTTCACAGTAAATTTCAGTTTAGAAAGAGAAAACAGCATGTGAGTGATTATAATCTCTTGCTGAACATGTGCATATACAGATTGAGACATGTTCAACCCTAAGTTTTCAAGACAAACATTAAACTGATACTTTTATTTTCGTGTCAGGAGCAACTTGAGAAATTGCAAGTCGCTTCTGGTGTGAGAGAATTGGCTGTCTGCAAGGATGTTGCCCAGGGGATGCCCAGATGTTTTACCATCCTATGGAAGGTTTCTCTCATGTCCCCACATGAGAAGCTGAAGTTGACAGATGGGAGCTCACCCCACTCCCTGTATTCGAACTGCTCACCTTTTGATCAGCAGTCCTACCAGCACATGGGTTTAATTAATACTTTTAAAAAGTGAATAGCTGTCAAAATTTTGTTTTAAATTTTAGTATAAGTTAAAGAATATGATGTACTGAAAATCACAGGTTATGTGTGTTTGATTTTTGATCTTTTAGATCATCAGGTTTTTCTGAGTTCTCTACCAAAACTTAGGTGTAATGATGGCAGAATTAAATGTCCAACCATCACTACAAGTCCATCTGGAACAATGAAATCTCAAGGATTCCACCCAATTTTATCTTAAATGGTGGGATGCTATTTCATTTGGCTGAGAAACTTTAATCCCACCCCTCTTGATATCCTACACCCTTTCCTTGCAAGTGAGGTTCTGTCTCATAATATAATTATTGTTGTCATACAGGAACGTGGGCAAGAATTGTTGTTGCAAGCAGTTCTCTTGCTTCCTCCATCTTGGTTTTCTTGGGTCCTCCCCACATTCTCTGCCTTCGGACTTTATTTCCCAAATACTTTAATGCCTGTGAAGTAAAAGAATAGCAAAGCAATGTACTTATAATTAAAATGTTTACATCCTTGCTCTAGAAGTTTTACTAAGCTTTTTCCTTGTTTCAGCTTTCATAGCTATACTAATGAATCCTTTACCAAAGCTGACAGTGTGCAATTATTTTAAATGAAAAACAAAAGAACAAAGTATTATTTTAAAAAATAAGCTGACTAATAAAAATTGATTGAATAGCAGCAAACAACCTTTTCAGGAGATATCATCAGAAAATGCATTTTCTAGTACAATTTTGATATGGCATTAATAGCTACCTTCCTATACTAGTTAAAGGTAAAGGTTTTCCCTTGACATTAAGTCAATTGTGTCTGACTCTGGGGGTGGTGCTCATCTCCATTTCTAAGCTGAAGAGCCGGTGTGGTCCGTAGACACCTCCAAGGTCACGTAGCCAGCATGACTGCATGCAACGCTGTTACCTATTGATCTACTCACATTTGTATGTTTTCGAACTGCTAGGTTGGCAGAAACTGGGGCTAACAGCAGGAGTTCACCCTGCTCCCTGGATTCAAACCGCCAACCTTTCAGTCAGCAAGTTCAGCAGCTTAGCAGTTTAGCCCGCTGTGCCACTGGGGGCTCTAGTTACCTAATGATAATTGTAAACTGCTATTATGTAGAAAACACAACTATATAGTACACTACTGTTCCAGTGATTATCACAGAAAACTACAACTGCAGTATATCTAAAAAACCATCGAACCATCGAGGACTTTAAGATCGTCTGGGGAGGCTCTGCTCTCGGTCCCACCTTTGTCACAAGTACGTCTGGCGGGGACAAGAGACAGGGCCTACTCAGTGGTGGTCCCTCAGTTATGGAACACCCTCCCTAGGGTATTAGATCAGCTTCTTCCCTTTTAATATTTTTTAAAAAACTCAAGACATGGCTTTTTGAGCAAGCATTTGCAAATACAGAGTAGCTGACATAGGAAAATGGAATAACTATACAATGGGACTGGACAATGTTTTTAATAAGGATTCATTATTGACTTATGTTTTATTGTTGTTGTTATGATTTTACTTATGTCAATGTTTTTAAATTGTTCTTATACTTTTGTGGCACTGAAATTTGCCTTGTAAAATACCTTGAGTTGCCTGAGAGGGGCGGTATACAAATACAGAAAATAAATAAATAAATAAATAGTTTTGCTTCTAGAGTTTCTGCTAATTGTGTTAACAGAATTAGTCCCCCCCCCCCCCGCCCCCCGCTATTAAAGGACTGATATTGATGGAAACCAAAATGTTATATAGCTTTAGGTAAAAAATAAAAAGCAATGACTCATGAACATGCACTGAATTTGCATTTTGTAGTATTTACCTTCATGTCGTACTAAATTGCCTTTTCTAATGTAGCAAATTGCACAAAGCAAACTACCACACCCTTGGAGTCCATACAGTCAAACATACAATCCCTTCACCTGAGGTCTAATGGTACAGCCCCAAATTCTTCTACCTCAGTTGGAATATTACATAGCCCAACTTTTACAGCTGGATTATGAGAATTGGTCTGAAGTTAGAAAATGCTACTCTTTTTTGGATTCCTACTTCCAAACCAACACAGCCAGTGAATAATAGCACATTTTCCAACTCTATTTGTGACCCATAAGAAAGGACAGAGGTTTGGCAAGCAAAAGATTCAGCTGTACATTTTCTGAGTCAGCCCATTAACTCACAATAGATATAAATAAGATGCCAGCCTCCCTTTAGAAATGCATTGATGATGGATGCTTGAAATGATACACACCTGCATCTGTGTGAAAATCTGAGCTTTCTGGCACTCCTCCAAACTGGGGGCAAATGCAGCCATGACATGCTCCTCTGTACCAATCATTTGCACAATCTCTTGGTCACTTTCAACACCCATGGCCTAAAGAAGGGGAAAAAGGGAGTGAGGTAAAAAAAGGGGAGATAGAACATTGGCTTTGTGTTAACCCACTGACATTTGCTTATGCTAATTTGGCATTGTAGGCAGTCTTACTCCTAAGCAATAGCGGGTTCTCTCAGAAACAGAGCCATCTGGCACAGGCAGCAGCAGATACTGAAAACTATGGAACACAAATCTTGATAAGCAGAAGCATCAGCCATGATGACAAACGAGGCAGAGCACTCCTTTGCTAGTACGTTATTAATTGCCAGATCATTTAGAGAAGAAACATCGCACTGCTTTTTAATAGGAGGTAATGACTAGCCATTTGTACCTGACAAATAGAACAGAGAAAGCTAGTTGGAGCACCACAGGAAATCAATAGTGTCTTCTATGCCCATATACACTTTCAGAAGTTATTCAAACATGTCCAAATGGATAATTTGCTCCCTTTCTCAACAACTAGTGATTGTGATTCATTGGACTATACTAAGACTCTACCACTGGTTATGGTGTGGAAGAACTTAGATTATAGGGCAAGAGGTATGTGAAGATGAACAACACACATAAGTCAAGGACACCAAGTGGGAGCTGCTAGTCACTCAGGTATGCTGAGCTACCAGGGCCCCATGACTCTTCCACCACTTCCTCACACTGTTCTCCTATAAGGGCATTGGACCCCCTTTCCAGCACCATCCCAAAAACAGACAGCAGGGTGTTGTAGCAGGTTTCACCTTTGCAATGACACCTGCTCCTTCAAACTTTATAGCTGGATGAATTAATGCCTCCTGACAGTCCATTAGTGGGGAGGCATAGAATAGTCCACCAACCCTGCCAACATTGAGTGAGTCTGAGGGTGCATACATTATAGAATTAATGCAATTTGACACCACTTTAACTGTCATGCCTCTACAACAGAGGTCCTCAAACTTTTAAAGTGGGGGGCCTGTTCACGGTTCCTCAGACTTTTGCGGGGTGGACGGGGATGGGGACGGGAAGACTATAGTTTGGAAAAAAATAAACTGATTCCTATATACACCTTACATATCAGATCTGTAATGCAAAACAAAAACAAAAAAGAAAGACAAAACAATATTTTAAATGAAGAACAATTTTCACTAACATAAACTTCCCTATCTTTCAATGGGAAATGTGGACCTACTACTGGATGATGAAATAGTCAAGTTAATTAGGATTGTTGTTGTGTGCCTTCAAGTAATTTCAAACTTAGGGCGAACCTAAGTCCAAAGTTTAGGGCAGAGGCAAGATAAAAGACCTTGGAGGGCTGCATCCGGCCCACGGGCCTTAGTTTGAGGACCCCTGATCAACGGTATGGAATCATGAGAGATGTAGTTTGGTGAGTCACCAGCCCTCTTTGGCAGAGAATAATAATAAATAATAATAAACTTTATTTATACCCCACCACCATCTCCCCGATGGGGACTCAGAGCAGCTTACATGAGAAGGACAAAGACCTTGCAAAACTACAGCTCCCATGAGCCATGCCAGTAAAACTGATGGCAAACCGCATTAATCCATAATGTAGATGCACCTGAGACTTTAACTTTTCACACACAGAAGCTACAAGCTGCTTGTAGAAGGGCTCCCTGCTAATGCTTATGCACAATGATTCTGGAAAGGCTCAGCAGTGGGGCTGCCTTGGCACTTAGTGGTGGGCACTGGTTGCTTCTATGGAAAAAAGGGAAGACAAAGAACAAGATTTCAAATAGAATGTCAAACTGAAAGTCATTTTATCTTGTTTTGTCACAGTGCATGATTACACCTTTAAAGATGGCTTAACAAATTAAGGTTTATGCAGAAAATCTCTCCTCAGTCTTTCTATGAACAAAATGTTTCAAAGTGGCAGCCAGCAGTGCAGGCCTTTGTGAATTCCAGATAGTACTAAAGCTTCTCCTTTCACATACATCTGGAGCCCTGCCATATCAAGTAACAAGGAATAATCTCCCTAAAACCTCCTCTTGGCAGACTTATAATACATTTTCACGGAGGTTGGGAGGATGAAAAAGTTTTGTTTGCATTTATATTGCAGGTTTAAGCCTTGAATAACAAAAGCCACTGCAGAATACTGCCATAGGTACACAGTGTACACTGGGTCTCGCTGTAAATGGGCAAGCAACATTATCTTTCCTAGATATCTTCCTTGTTAGATGTCTTCACTGGGTCTTTTATGACATGGGCTGCCCCAAACTCCTTACCTATTAGGTATGAACAATGTGCCAAATAGCTGAAGTCTTTGCTCCAACTGATTTGACTGCTGCCAAGAACTCTATCTAAAATTCCAAACACCATGCAACAAGTAGTGAATAACAACAGCTGTTCTCTAATCTTGTCATTCCTAATCATCCAGACAATTGGTGACAGAGAGCTCTGAAGCAGCAGCTCCAACTGCTCTGTTCTCTCTCATACATCTCTTTCTTTAAATACACTGGCACTGGTCCTCAGGCAGCAATGGGTCTTTTAAAGCAAGGAAGGGGTGGTAATTTGACAAGCTGGAATATGTCCAGAGAAGAGCAACTAAAATGGCAAAAGTTCTTGAAGCCAAGGTCTAAGAGGGACAGTTTAGGGAACAGGGTATGTGTAGCTTGGGAAAAAGAAGTCTGAAAGGAGACATTACAGCCCTGTTCAAATATCTGAAAGAAAGTCACATTGAGGAAGGGGAAAGCTTGTTTTCTCCTGCTCTAGAGGCAAAGTAATTCAACCCAAACAGTAGGAAGAACTTCATGATGAGAACTCTTTGACAGTGAAATAACTTGCCTTGTAATGTGTTGGAGGCCCCTTCCACACAGCTGAATAAAATCCCACATTTTCTGCTTTGAACTGGAATATATGGCAGTGTGGACTCAGATAACCCAGTTCAGAGCCGATATTGTGGGATTATCTGCTTTAATATTCTGGTTATATGGCTGTGTGGAAGGGCCCAGAGTCTCCTCCTCTGGAGGTTTTGAGCAAAGGCTAGATGACCATCTGTCAGGTGTGCTTTGATTGTGTGTTCTGCATGGACGGGTTGAAATGGACGGTTTTTGTGATCTCTTCCAACTCTATGATTCTATATGCAACCAAGGCTTGCATGGTGTTTGGGATTTTATATAGAGTTCTTGGCAGCAGTCAAATCAGTTGGAGCAAAGACTTCAGCTATTTGGCACCTGCAGATCACACCCAGGTTTATAGTGCTGTCCAGTAGATAGCGACCCTACAATTCAACAGGTGACAGCTGATGTCACTGGTGATGTTTTCCCTTTCTCCTTCCTTTTCCATTATAAAACAGCCAACCTTATTGTGATGAGATGTTTTCTCACCACCATACCAGGAATGCCACTCAATATTGATAAATGTGGAAGTTTAAAGCTTTCTCGTCACTGGAGTTATATGCAAAAGCACTTAATGTGAGTGGCATGTGTGCAGTGTGTGATGTGTCTACTTGTTAACACAAATGTTCACACAACACTCTGTGTGGCTCTCAATCTGAATGAAGTTGCTTCAAAGGAAAGCACCCCCACCATTAACCCAAGGTGCACAGATCCCCGAACAGTGCAAGTATGGTCCATGTTCCCAAAGAATATAATTTACAAACTTTGGGATATTTAGGTTGTTTCAAAAAGATGGATCCGATGTGAAATTGGTGCATTTTTACAACACAAACAGCTCTTGAATGAAACTTTTACCACTTGGAAGAGGTGGAATATAGTTTCAAATGACTGACGTTAGATGCCTCCTCCAGCTCATAAAAAGCCCCTGGCCTTGGTCTTTTGTAAGACGACAACCCTGCAAAATACGGCCTAATGAGATATTCTCAATTTGCAGAGTTATTTTTAGATATCTTTTCTGGCTCAAAATGGTTAGTAAAACTTTATAATTTGTTTAAAAAAACTTTTGTAACTTTTTTGTGTAATTTTATCATGTTGCAAACATCAAATATACTGCTTTGAAATTGGATCCATCATTTTGAAACATCCTGTATACCTTCTGTATGTGTGCACACACATATCCTAGATATGTAACTATGTCTGCAGCAATTACATGCCACTGCATGAGCAAACATACAAAGAATGACTGAAAATTACTGTATATGTAAATGGAAATGAAAAATTGTCACTTTGATATGTAAATGTTTTACATTAAATGTAGATTTCCATGTCAATTAGGCTAGCGAACAACAGATGAAAAGGCTGTTTGTATTACCTATTTCTATGACCTTGAATAAAATTGTCCCAGATTACAGAAAGCTGCTCTCTATTCTTTAGCATGCTATAGGTACATAACACCGAGGATGTTTGCCTTGGGATACTCTCAAAGGGTTCCTATATACAAAGATATTTGCAGAGAGATCTGTGATCCTCTTTCTACATCTCCTCCTGCAATATAGCCATTTTGTTGTTGTTGTTCATTCGTTCAGTCGTCTGCGACTCTTCGTGACCTCATGGACCAGCCCACGCCAGAGCTCCCTGTCGGCCGTTACCACCCCCAGCTCCCTCAAGGTCAGTCCAGTCACTTCAACGATGCCATCCATCCATCTTGCCCTTGGTCGGCCCCTCTTCCTTTTGCCTTCCACTTTCCCCAGCATAATGAGGGTGCATTTGTGGGTGAAAATGGGCCTTTGAGATAAGAGAAAACTAAGAGACTGCAATGCTGTAATACAGCCATGAGAGGGAGCCCTTGTAGGTGAAAACGTGCCTTTGAAATAGAGAATACTCTCCTTCCTGAAAGAGCAAATATCTGTACAAATCTAATTCATATCTCTAACTACTTCATCACACTAGAGAATGAATCCACTTTAAATCCAGTCTCTGCCTCCTGCAGAATTCTGGGGTTTGTAATTTAGTGAGACTATTAAAGGCTCCTCCCTAAACTACAAATCCCAGAATTCTGTAGGAGGCAGCAACCAGATTTAAAGTGGATTCATTCTCTAGTGTGATGAAGTCCTAAATACATAATATAAATTCACATGGGCTACTCTAAGTTACTATTTTAAGTTTTCATGAAAGGTTATGTAGATATATGTGGTGAAATTGCAGGACTCTATTTGGCATGCCATCACTATTAACACACTAGTAGAAACATTTGACATACATATCAACTAAAGCACTGTGTTGTCAAAGGCTTTCATGGCCGGAATCACTGGGCTGCTGTGAGTTTTCTGGGCTGTATGGCCATGTTCCAGAAACATTCTTTCCTGACATTTTGCCCACATCTATGGCAGCACCCTCAGTGGTTGTGAGGTCTGTTGGAAACTAAGTAAGTGAGCTTTATATATCTCTGGAATGTCCAGGGTGGGAAAAAGAACTCTTGTCTGCTGGAGGTATGTGTGAATGTTGCACATTTTCTCCCCCTCCATGGACATTCAACAGATATCTAAACCTCGTTTACTTAAGTTTCCAACAGACCCCTCAACCTCTGAGAATGCCTGCCATAGATGTGGGTGGAACATCAGGAGAGAATGCTTCTGGAACATGGCCATACAGCCTGGAAAACTCACAGCAACCAAGTAAAATATATTTAGCATGTATACCAAGTAAAAGTTGATAACTTCACATATGTATGTAGAAGTATCGACTTCTAAAGAAAGCTCTGACAAAATCAATTTTGGAATACTGACTTATCAAGAAAACAAACTTGGATTTCGAAACTATCTGCTATAGAAATACACCCAAAAAACATTTAAATACTACTAATATCAGTAGTAGAGAGTTACATCATGCTTCTGGCTCCCTTATCTTTTTAAACATTTGCCACTCATATTGTAGGCAACTGCTGCCCTCTTCTGGCAAAGAAGTTCAAATGTATTTATGCTCCTTTCTTGGCCAGATTCCCCAAATACAGCTCTGGCACTGAATATAAAACCTAACAAAAGGAAATAAAATAAAAGTAGAACCAGTCTTACCAAGGCAACAATTTGGCCTACGGCTGCTTTTCCCTTCTGTGAAACATACCAATGCAATATGGACAGCAAATTCTTCTCCCTCCTCCTCCTCTTCTTTAAAACTACACAAACATTCTTGCATCTTCTCTAAAATTCAAAGCCAGGCTTTGAAGCTGCAAGGCTATTCAATGCCAATCAAATTGGACAATTGCAATATTCACATTTACGTCAAACAGACAAGAATTCTTTCTCCCACCTTAAACATTCCACAGATATATAAACCCCACTTGTCTAGTTTCCAACAGACCTCACAAACTCTGAGGATGCCTGCCATACATGTGGGTGAAATGTCAGGAGAGAATGCTTCTGGAACACGACCATACAACTCACAGCAACCCATTCAAATCTCTATTTTGTTATTTTATCCCCACTGAGCACTCATTTGGAACTTTTGAGAAATGTGGGAATCTGGGAATTGCATTCCAAAACATAATGTTTCCGCGTTCAGGATCCACATGAGGCTGTAGATTCTGTCTGATCTTATACAGATGTCAGGTGCTGTAGGCTATATTTCAGAGGAACAACTCTCACTATTACTTATCTTTAAAAACCCTATGAAATAAATGAGGTCTTCAATTAGTTGTTCTAACTACTAGGATATAGTTTTTTCTTAAATCATTACCTTAAAGATAATAGCAATAGGAATATCTTCTGATAGGGTGTTATGCTTCAGGTAAAATCTTCCTTGTTTCACAGTTATATTCGTCCTGCTTTTCTTCTCATGAGTAGAACTAAATATTTGTAAAAGGAAATGGATATAAATATATTATTACACTAAAATCTTCAACATTTAGTTAGTGAACAAAGTAAAATGTTTAAAAATGTAAAAATAATGAGGAACTTCAATGTCTCATGGATGAGAATTTCATCGCTGAATTTTGTTGCTCAGTAAGATTTTGTTTGCAACTAACATTAAATAAGAAGGGTCTGTTCAGCAATTATATTTTGTACATTTATTTTATTTTATTCTTTTTTAAAACACTACAGTATATAAATAATGAACAGAATTAGACAATTTGCCAGCTAGTGCTTCAAACCTGCAGGCACACTGCCTTCTTCTAGGCACTTGAGATGAAACAGTAATACACCCCACAGTTTAACAATATGTTTGAACAAATTATTTTAACAAAAATAATCTTTAACTAACTGAAATGGTTGGTTGAACTTCTGTGATATTTTAAACAAGAAAGATTGGGAATTTAATCAATATTCAGTGCAAAAATATATGAATGGGACAGAACCCAAAGAACCACTCAACATTTTTAAAGCACTGGGGCAACTCTGAATTTTTAGCTTTCCTTCTCCTTCTTTTACCTAACAAAATACAAGATAAGTACCCTTATCTGGAAATCTGAAATGATCCAAAATTTGAAATTATCCACCTTTGCTTTCTAATGTTCAATGAACACAGACTTTGTTTCATGCACAAAGCTATTAACGATATTGTTTATTAAGTTATCTTCAGAATGTTTCTCTCTCTCTCTATATATATATATATTTACTATATTTCTATCTCAGACTCAGAGCGGCTTACAGATTGGCACAATTCGATGTCATGTACCCCAAGTCTATAACGTAAAAACGATATGAATATAAATCAAAATCACATAAATATTATAAAACAATCCCTATCAACACAAAAAATGAAATAAAACAGCACAATTTTTTTAAAAAACAAGCCATCTGTAGTTAAAACTAGCTAGCTGAGCTAGTTAAAACATGATACCTAGTCTTGCAGTCGTCATTTGTGTTTCTACATTGTAGCGAATCCATATTGTACTACCCAAATGCCTGATTGCATAGCCATGTTTTCACCTTTTTTTCTGAAAACCAGGAGGAAGGGGGCCCGTCTGATCTCACTAGGGAAGTAGTTCCAAAATTCAAATCTCTTCTGGCCCTAAACATTTCAAATAAAGGATAATCTATTTTATAGCAAGTTCTGCTTAAAAAGAAGTCTCAAACCCAGATTGTGATCTGTCATTGGGTAAGGAGGTGGAGAGAACTCCCACTGAGCAAGCTTCCTGTCCTTTTGGATTCCAGCTATCATACAACAGGAGCTATACATTTGCTCATACAATATAAGACCATACTCAGCAATTATTTTACCTGGTAACTGATGCACCAACAGTTCCTTTTCTGTCTGCTTCCACAATTATTCTGTTTTTTGATAACTGCTCCTGAATAAGAATGACCTTTTCTACCCCTTTAACAATAAAGTAGCCACCTGTGAAGTAGACAATGAAAAAAAAAATCAGTATTGAGTCATCTTTCAGCCACATATGAAATTCTATTCAACCAACTTGGCAAATTTTGGGAATGTTTTGCTTTGTTTTCTTAACTACACACATATGCAGTACTACACTCCCGTTGCTGTGTTGATATCATTCAACAGCTTAGTTAAAACCAAAAGGTATCTTACAGGTGGATCAATCATGCTTGATATGTACAAGGGGGTATCTACAGAAATCCACCACTGTCACTGTGATCCTCTTGAACACTTAAATAACACACGCTCCAGCAAACTCCCTATGAAAACTAGATAACAAGCAAATTGTTAAGGAGAACTACCATAAAATATAAAACAGAGCATCCAAAAACAAACAGGATACAAAAGCTGAGCATTGGCTCACTAGCAAGCAAAGCGTGATGTGCTGTGTGATGTGACTGTAAATATTTAAGAGCTCAGACAGGCAAAGATGCAGAATCCATTCTTTAAAAATCACAAAAGGTTTATTTACAATAATAAGAAATAACTGCATTTCTTAATAGTTAAGAACTGGGTCTGAGCTACTTTAACACCCATCTCTTTTAAGGTTTCAAAGAGAGGGGAAAAAAACCACTACATCTCTCTGACATACACATAGAGAGAGATCTCAACGCACACAGCACATACTCCGATGTATATAAAAAAAGTCAAAGTAAAGGCTTGCAGTAGAAAAGGATCCATTCTACACAACCAATCAGAATGAGAGCAGAAACAGAGAGGAGAGAAGAAATAGATATATTCCCAACTGCCATAACAGGGGACATGGGGAAGGGAAACCCTAAGTCTTTACTAAACTAACTAAACTGTTCCTCACTGAGGACTTGAGACTTGGGCAGCATGGGGTTGAACTCCAACACAAACTGCATAAGATATACATGTCACTGGAAGTTCTTTAATGAGAAGATTGATTGCTCCATTTATTAAAGAATGTTTATTCATGAAAAATCTTTTCTGTTTGCATCTTGAAAGTACTCATTCCATACTGGTTCATGTGTTGCAAGATTCCACTAAAGAATAGATTTAAATGGGTGAAAATCAATAAAAAAGGAGTAAAAACGTTTAGAAATTAAATTTATTACCTGGATCTAAGGGGCATTCATTAAGTTTGGCAAATTCTGCCGGAGTTTTCCCAGTAAGAACACAGTTGGAGCTTCGCAGCATTATCGGCATCCTATAAAAATCCCCAAAGTCAAAATTAATGTCATGCTCATGGGAGGCTCTTTCAGTAAACACAATTCTACTGCACTGCATGTCTTGGAGTACTAATGATTTGGTAGAAAAGGGTCTCGAAGTACAATTATTTCAACACACATGCCTTGTTCAAAATATGAGATGATATCTATATCAGCTTCAAAGTTTATTAAACAGATCAAAGCCAATTAATGAAATGCAAGTGCACAAGGATGTTTTCTTACAGGTTGCATACTTCAATTTTTCAATACTTCCACACGGTAGTCCCTCACCCTCCAATTTTCTGATTTGGATAAATAATCCAAAGAAGCAATTCCTAGCAAGATAAAGGATTATTCAGTGAGAGAAAGGTAAAGGTTTCCACTGACATTAAGTCTAGCTGTGTCCAACTCTGGGGGGTGATGCTCATCTTCATTTCTAAGTGCCGGCGTTGTCTGTAGACACTTCCAAAGTCATGTGGCCAACATGACTGCATGGACAGCTGTTAGCTTCCTGCAGAAGCGGTACCTATTGATCTACTCACATTTGCATGTTTTCAAACTGCTAGGTTGGCAGAAGCTGGGGCTAACAGCGGGAGCTCACCCCACTCCCCAGATTCGAACCGCCAACCTTTTGGTCATCAAGTTCAGCAGCTCAGCGGTTTAACCCACTGCGCCACAAGGAGGGTGCTCAATGAGAGAAAAGAGATGAGAATTTCTCAAATCAATGCACACATATGCCTACCTGGCTGGAGGCCAAGCAACATTTATGTTTAGCATTATCATATCATACAAGATAACTTGATTTGTAAGCACATGTGGATGTAGCTATGAGCCACAGTTATTTCTCATATACAAAAAAATAACATCACGTGCAAGCTGTGGCTTTAAGAAAGCCTTAGTTTCTCTTATTGCCACGTCACTTCTCATCACTTCTGCTAATTTTTTATTTTTATTTTTAATGCCCCAAAACATGCTTTGAATTGATGCCAGCAATTTAAGCAATGCTATCTTCTCGATTCAGTGCTGCTGCTTGGCTGTCCTAATTCTTCCAGCAACAGTCCCCTGAGAGGGCATGTTTATTTACACACTAGAGATAAGTAGCTTTATGTGCCAATCATTCTAGATTGGCAATATAATTAACCTAATTCCTGAGTTTCTAATTTCAGAAGCCTCAGTTACTCTACAAAGAGAAACCAAATGGTGTGCATTGGTGCAATTGTGGCAAAGATATCTCAGAGACAGAGAAAACACCAAGAACCAGTCTTACTTCAAATGAAATCCATAGTTACTTGTTATAGAAAAAATACAATGCTGCATTTACATACCCTAAACTATTAGAGGAAGAAGTAAAAAAGGATTACTTTATTAAAGATGACAGGTGCATGATGAAAGTCAACAGACTTGAAGGAACACAAAACATATAGCTACAGTATATCTCCTAACCACCTGAGAGATAAAACTATGCATGTAATATTTTAATTGCACTCCTACATCTACCTAATGGACACAAATGCTAGTCTCCCACTTCTGCCCAAATATACACAGCCTTGGCTTACTCACACAGTAACAAATCTCCAGCTTGGGAACTTGTCATTGGAAATGCTCCATTGTCAAGGAAAGATATTAAATAACGGTATGGTAGCCTTGCATATCCACAAATTCTTTCCCCGCAGATTCAACTATGCATGGCTCAAAGATATCTCCTTCACCTCAGTTCCAAAAACCAAACCTTAATTGTATATAAGGGACATTATTTTACTATACTATTGTCCATTGGGTGGCAGTGTCATGGAACCAAACCCCAGCGGGCACAAACGCTCCACTGTATATCTGTATCTTACAGAACCTCATGATGGTACAAAAAGAATTATTTTTGAGTCACACCGGGACTGTGGCGCAGCTGGCTGAGTGTCAGCTGCATTAAGATCACTTCTGTCCGAAAGGTCATGAGTTCGAAGCCAGCCCGGGTCAGAGTGAGCTTCCGACTAATTGTGTAGCTTGTTGTCGACCTTTGCAACACGAAAGACAGTTGCATCTGTCAAATTAGGTACCACCTATGTGTGGGGAGGCTAATTTAACTAATTTATGAGGCCATTAAAAAAAGACTCCAGCAAAGCACTTCAGCAAAAGCATGTGGGGAATGCGGAAGTACTTCATCAGTGTCACAGATGGATGATGAAAGCGACAGCTCTCCTGGCGACCAAAAAAGTTAAATAGCCTCTGACTGTCTGTCTATATGTGTTGTGTGTCTTTGGCACTGAATGTTTGCCATATATGTGTACATTGTAAGCTGCCCTGAGTCCCCTGAGGGGTGAGAAGGGCGGAATATAAATACTGTAAAAAAATAATAAATAAATATTACTGAGTGTGAATCAGAAATTCTGGACTCTTGTCTTGCCTGAGTTCCTCTTACAAATATGAATGTGTGCAAAAATGAAAATGAATAGCCTTCAATAACCAGAATGCCTTTTGTTTTCCACCTGCACATAAACCTTTTCCTGCTCTAGGTAACTGGAAAGATAGGAAGAATCTCTCTACATAATATCCATGTACTTGTTGTTTTGACCAATTGTTCTCAACCTGTGGGTCCCCAGATGTTTTGTCCTTCAACTCCCAGAAATCCTAACAGCTGGTAAACTGATTGGGATTTCGGGGAGTTGTAGGCCAAAACACCTGGGGATCTGCAGGCTGAGAGCCACTGGTTTAGACAATCAGCTTCACCATTTCTTCTGCATTAATTTAAGCACTGGTATCCAGGAGCCTGTAATTTGGAAATACATTTACAAATCCCACTGGGGTGGGAATGGGAGTAGAAACGGAAATGTGCTAAAGCAGTAACAAAAATATCGTAACTCAAGATTAAAATACACTTCACAAATGTCAAAACCATGTCTACTACAGAATGTAAATAATATGAAAAAAAATAGTGCTTATCTTTATATTTTACCTGCCAACAGGTAATGCGTTGCGAATAATTCTCTGGCTACCTCGAGTATATTCAATGTCCACAGTAATTGGGGCAGAGTAAGTCATATCTCTCAGGCGACACTTGAAAAGAAATTACACCATTAAACATTTTTCAGATGGAAAAAGTCTCTAGCAACATACATAACACATACAACCCCGCTTTCACATAAGACGGGGTAGCTTGTCTCTCCAGGGATTTAAATATTTGTTGCAACACAAAGCCAATATAAACCATCCAAAATGCATGTTTGCTGTGCAACTTAGATTATCCAATTCAGTACTGCTCAGATTCAATATTTAATTTGGCCATATATATTAGCCTAGGAGAAACACTAAGAAACATTTCACCATCGTGTTTCAAATAACTTATTATTAATAAAGGCTTTGAGCTGCGGTGTCGCAATGTGTTAAGCTCTTGAACCTGCAAGACTGCTGACCGAGAGGTCACCGGTTTGAATCCAGGGAGCAGGGTGAGCTCCTGTCTGTCAGCTCCAGCTTCACATAGGATGGCAACACATCCGTGTGTCCCCTGGGCAACGTCTCTGCAGATGGCAAATTCTCTCTCACCAGAAGCAACTTGCAGTTTCTCAAGTTGCTTCTGACATAATTTTTAAAAAGGCTTAAATGAGCTTAAAACAAACATAACTTTGAAGCCAAAGTTAGCAAATACTGCTCTTGATCTCAAACATAAGTTTGTTAATTGTACTGGATTACAGTGCAACACAGTCAGAAAATCTGTATATTTCCCCTTTCCCTCCTTCGTCCACTTGGCTCATAGTAAAACATTATACAGTTTAAAATATCAAGTTTTAAAAGTACTGGGCAGAAGCAGATACCTCATGAGGAGAAACAGGTCTTGTTACATTAAAGCTTTCTTCAACATCTGGGGTGCCCACATAAATATTGAGATATCTGCAACATTAAGATCCAATGAAGTTAATTTTTTAAGAAGACAGAAGACAACCAGTTATACATATGTGTAAAATGCAGTATCTTTATGTTACATTTTACTAAAAACCAAACATGACAGCCACCCAACCAACCCTCCTTCCCTATGTCACCACAACCATCAAAGTCTAAAATAGACTTACTTTAAGTACCACATTGGATCAGCATCACTTGTGATTTTCTCATTGGCTTTCATTATTTTTTTAATCTAGAAATAAAAGAAGTCCAAATTTGCACAGTGTTGGAAGGCATGCTATGATAGCTTATTTTTTGTTCCTGTCATTTAAAGATATAAGTCTCTCACCTCCACATTGATGAAATAATTGAATGAATCTATGTGCTGCTTTACAAGTCCTTTCACCTTAAAAAAAGATATATGACATCATGTGTGGATAAAAAAAATAAGCAGTGCAAAATATTCTAATTATAAACAGACATAATTTAATTAAAATTCAAAACAGAATAGAGGTCCAGAAATTGAGTAAAACAAATACACTATAACACACCTAAATGGTCACTACATGACTTCTGTTCTTGCATACTACAACACAACCATAGCAAAAAAATTAAAATTCAATTTCACAAAACATATGCTGAATGCACAAACTAGTAAGTAATGTCCAGAATTGACTGTGTACTGGCTCCATAACTCTAGAATCAGAGACAGTATGCCCAGACTACTTGACGGGGAACAACGACTTCCTTTTGGATCTGCTTGGGAGTCTGGGATACAGAATACTAACTAGATGGACCTTGAAGCTAAGCCAGCAGGGTTCTTAAATAGACTTGCCAGAAGTTAAGAGTAGAAAATAATTGCACAAATGAGAGATCTTATAATATAGTTAAGGCAAACCCAAAACACAGGAGTTGCCACACTATTTTTGTTGACTTGTAAGAGATAGAATGGACGAAGTCAGTATCAAGTGGTTATGGGTAGCATGTAAAAATTAAAAACAAATAACCAACCGTATTACCAGTATATATAGCATATGTACATATTACGGAAGAGATCCAAGAGCTAAACAAGTTTTAAGGTGCAATTGAAGACCTATCTATTCTGGCAGGCTTACCCAGTCAACTATCAATCATGAGTTTTATTTACATTCTACTGCTGCTATATGTTAATTCTGTGTACATGTTTAGCATATGTTTTTTTTTATACTGGTGTTTTCATCTGTGTATTTTATATTCATATGTTTTGACTTTGTTGTACCTCGCCTTGAGCCATCAGGAAAGGTGGGTAATAAATAAAATGTATTATTATTGTTGTTGTTGTTCTATTAATTCACATTACTAAGCAAGACTATTTCATACTAAGGTTTTCAATTATATCAATATATTCAGCAGATGTTTTCACTAGTAAGTATATAAATATACCTTCAGAAATGCTGGAAGCAGCCTCCATTTTTCCTGGAAAACAAAAATACAATATAAAATGACTGTTGGAACTGATGTTTCCATATGTGCATGTGTTTTAATTTATCGTATTTTATATTGTGTTCACTTTTATGTTTGTTTTTAGGTACTTTGTGCCATCTGTAAGGCACCCCAAGCCCCTTTTGGGAGATGGCATGGGATATAAGAATAAAGTTATTATTCTAATTATTTGGAATATAAGTATAAACTTAATCAGTAACTCTTTTAACTCAGACAAAAAGCTTGAATTATGATGATGGGTTGAAATTGCTAATGATATTTACCAATACTAATTAGCTAATCCAATGATTTCTTACAATCAGTGGCTCAGCTCAGAGGTTCATGGAGATATATTTATATTTATCGGTTTAGTTTACTGATATCTTTTTCATATCATGGAATTCAAAGTGCAAAATATAATGTTCCCGGGAGTTTCTAATCAAAGCCCTTGCTAGACCCAGATCTACATTCTATTTGTCTTCTGAGTTTTGCTAAGTACATATATGATGTAGTCCACACTGTTGCAAGTTTCCTTGGCTATGAAATAGTAACAATACAATTTTGACTGTGTAATGAAAACAAGATTCTTCATACCACAGAACAGTATTTCTTTTAAACAGAGGGTGGCCGTCAGGGGTGTTTTGATCGCCTTTCCTGCATGGCAGGGGGCTGGACTACATGAACCATGTGGTCTCTTCCAACTATATTATTCTATGATTCTCTGCAATTGCCAACCTTGAAGTTTTAAATATTTAAAAAATTTTAGTGAACCTTCGAGAGTTTGTTAAACTGACGTTCATGTTTTTATGGTCGAAATAATTTTAATGTTTTTTACGGTTAGATATAATTTTATCATGTAACTGTTCATAATAAATTAATAGCTAATCATTGGATTAGCTAATAATAAATGTTATTATTATTATTATTATTATTTATTAGAAACACAACAAGATGAGTCCACAGCAAACAAGATCATTCTGCTGGCTGTTTTATTGGATCACACGTCGGACACTTCCCAAGGACTGTGTGATGTATCGGCGAATAATGCGTGCAGATCCCAGTAAGGTGGCCTTCTGCAGCTGGCAGGTGGTAATTTTGTCAGCGCAGATTGTGTTTAAGTGCAGGCCAAGGTCTTTAGGCACTGCACCCAGTGTGCCGATCACCACTGGGACCACCTTTACTGGCTTGTGCCAGAGTCTTTGCTGTTCGATCTTTAAATCCTCATATCGTGTCAGCTTATTATTGTTATTATTCTGTTGTGTAGGGCAAAGGGAGCATATCTAACATTCTGCAGCCCTCTTCATGCCAATGTACTGGCTCCCTAAGCAGAACTGAGTTTTCCTGAAAGCCATATTATGCTAAATGAAACAATTCGTGGCACATATAATTCTGGAATGTGCGTTGTGGCACCAAACCTCTCAGGCAGAGAAAGCAAAAAATCTCACAAATCCCAGATAAATCCAAAATCTACAGCATAAAAATACTGTCAAAGTGCTATAATTGTGCAGTGTGGCTATATCCTTAGAACCATTTATCTGAGGAACAAGTCACACTGAACTTATGACTTCATCACACTAGAGAAAAAAATCCACTTAAAATCTGGTTTCTGCCTCCTGCAGAATTCTGGGGTTTGTAGTGAGGCTGTTAAAGGCCCTTCCCTAAACTACAAACCCCAGAATTCTACAGGAAACGGATTTTAAGTAGATTTTTTTCTCTAGTGTGATTAGGCCCTCAGTGGGATTTACTCCTCAGTATATACATATTGAGTTGCACTGTGTAATTGATTTATTGGGAAATAAAAATTCCTCTATTGCAGGCCTGGGCAAACTTGGGCCCTCCTGGTGTTTTGGACTTCAATTCCCACAATTCCTAACAGCCTCGGCCTTTTCCTTTCCACCTACCTGCGTGACCGCGTTTTCGTATACGAACCCAAACGATACCTTTGTTCATCTGGTGTGGCCCTACTCACGATTCCACCAGCATTGCAAGCGCGATTGGTGGGGACGAGGGACAGGGCCTTCTCGGTGGTGACCCCACAACTCTGGAACTCCCTCCCCAAGGACATCAGTCACTCCCCAACACTGGCAGTCTTCAGAAGGAGCTTGAAAACATGGATGTTCCAGTGTGCCTTCCCAGACTAAGGAATCCCAAGCAATTGTCCCTAATGCACTTTATGAGAGAGTTAGAATTGTCTGCACACCCTTCTATTCCCAAAATATCCATTCTACCTCACCTGGACATGCCCAGCATTTTTAGAATTTTAACTATTACATTTGGCCCTGCCACAGGTTTTTAACAGTGTCGTGCTTTTGTTACTGTTTTACTGCTTGCTTATTTATTGTTGCATTGCATTGTTGTCTGTTGTGTTTTTGTTAATGATGTACTTTGGGCTCGGCCTCTTGTAAGCCAAACCGAGTCCTGCGGGAGATGGTAGCGGGGTACAAATAAAGGTTTATTATTATTATTATTATTATTATTATTATTTCCCCCTTCAGCCACTTAATGAAGGGCCCTGAGGCTGTTAGGAATTGTGGGAGTTGAAGTCCAAAACACCTGAAGGGCTCAAGTTCGCCCATGCCTGCTCTACTGGCTTCCTCGAAAAAGGACAAGGGGCCATGAGGTGCATCTATACTGTAGAACTAAGGGAGGAGGGAGCAAGCTTGTTTTCTGCTTCCCTGGAGACTAGGACGCGGAACAATGGCTTCAAACTACAAGAGAGGAGATTCCATCTGAACATGAGGAAGAACTTCCTGACTGTGAGAGCCGTTCAGCAGTGGAACTCTCTGCCCCGGAGTGTGGTGGAGGCTCCTTCTTCGGAAGCTTTTAAACAGAAGCTGGATGGACATCTGTCAGGGGTGATTTGAATCCAATATTCCTGCTTCTTGGCAGGGGGTTGGACTGGATGGCCCATGAGGTCTCTTCCAACTCTTTGATTCTATGATTCTATAATGCAGTTTGACACTACTTTAACTGTTATGTCTCCATGCTATGGAAACACAAAAGTTTTCTTGTACAAGGTATTTCTTCAGACAAAGAGGGCTGGTGCCTCACCAAGCTACAAATCCAATGATTCCTCAGTTAAAGAGGTGTCAAGCTGCGTTATTTCTAAAGCATGGCTGCATCCAGAAAAGGAGCCCCAGAGGGTGTTGTGGCTCTGCTACTGCGCATGCGCACTCTAGGGCTGAGTGAGCAGCCAGGCATGCCTTGACGCTTAGCGCATGCGCACCGTGGACTTCGGAAGCCACATTTACCCCTATCCTTTGGGCAGAGCCGCTTCTTTCTTTTCTTCGGATGCTCTCGCCATTCTCACTCACCTCCACCGTGTTTACAGGAGCCGCCAACTGCTCCGGAGTGGAGGCTCCCAGCTCTGCCACCAAATCGTCCATGCTGGAGAGAGAAAAACAACCGGCAACAGCCAGAAAGTTGGCGCATGCGTAGTCCCCGCCTTCCACAGAGCTATGCGTGTGCGTCGCTGAAAGCTGACCGGAAGTGCAACTGAGGACGTCCAAAAAGGTTCCGCCACGTTTCCTAGAAGCCTTCCTTTTTATTTATTTATTTATTTACTTACTTACTTACTTACTTACTTACTTACTTACTTACTTACTTACTTACTTACTTTGCTTATATACCGCTGTATCTCAAGCCCGAAGGCGACTCACAAACAGTAAAAACAGTAGAAACAGCAGTGGTTCCATACAACATATAACAATTGACTTAACACATTATCCATAAATTACCAATAAGTAATTACAATGCACAATTATTACAAAAAACAACCGTACCCAATCTTCTCATCATCCAAGTGTAGTCCAGGTTCGTCGTCCATTGTTCCATTCCTATGTTCCATTACCAGATTGCACTAAATTACTCAAACGCCTGCACAAACATCCAGGTCTTCAACTTTCTCTCTGGAATGCCATGAGAGATGGCGCCAGCCTAATGTCTGTAGGAAGGGCGTTCCACAGCTGAGGAGCCACCACCGAGAAGGCCCTATCTCTCGTCCCCGCCAACCGTGCTTGAGAAGCCGGCGGGATCGAGAGCAGGGCCTCCCTGGAAGATCTCAAAGTCCTGGTGGGTTCATAGGCTGAGATGCGGTCGGAAAGGTATCTTGGGCCGGAACCGTTTAGGGCTTTATAGGCCAATGCCAACACCTTGAATTGAGCCCGGTAGCAAATCGGCAGCCAATGGAGCTGGCCCAACAGGGGGGTTGTATGCTCCCTGCACTCCGCTCCTGTTAGAATCATGGCTGCCGCACGTTGGACTAATTGAAGCTTCCAAAACTCTTATTTACAGCTAACTATATTGTTAAAAGAATTTCCTATCCGAATGGTTTCCTTCTGCTCTACCTGAGGGCTTCTTTCTTGACAGTATTTTGAAGAAAGCAGAAATTCCAGACAAGAAACAGTCAGGGCCTCTCAACAAAGGATTCACCCCAGGCAGGAAGCAGCCAGGCTTTGAAGCTGCAAGGCCATTCAGTGCTAATCAATGTGACTAATTTTATTTATTTATTTATTTATTTGGGGTGCTTCTACCCTGCCCTTCTCAACCCCCTAGGGGGGACTCAGGGCGGCTTACAAAAGGCACAATTCGATGCCCAACAACTCACAAAATACAATGTACAAAATTACAATATAACGTCAACAATTATAACTAATTAAAACAATCAAAAACAATACAGTCGCAGCAATAAAATCATCTTGTCAATGTTCGCCAATTCATAAATCCATGATCCGTCTAGCATCGTCATTGTCCTTTCCTACTTTGGTCGTCATTGTCTTTTGTCCAACTGCCAGCTTACCTGAAGGCCTGGTCCCACATCCAGGTTTTTAACTTCCTTCTGAAGGAGAGGAGGGATGTTGATGACCTAATCTCCCCGGGGAGTGCATTCTACAGGCGAGGGGCCACCACCGAGAAGGCCCTGTCCCTCGTCCCCACCAGTCTCACTTGTGATAAAGGTGGGGCCAAGAGCAGGGCCTCCCCAGAAAATCTTAACCTCCGAGGTGGGACGTAGAAGGAGATACGTTCGGAAAGGTACGCTGGGCCGGAGCCATAAGGGGTTTTGTAGGTCAAAACCAGCACTTTGAATTGTGCTCGGAACTGGATTGGCAGCCAGTGCAGCTGACACAGCAGGGGGGTGGTATGCTCCCTATATGACGCTCCAGTGAGTAATTGCAACATTCCCACTTGCCTCAAGCAGACGAAAGTTCTTTCTCCCACCCTGGACATGCCACAGACATAAATCCTACTTGCCTAGTTTCCAACAGACCTCACAACCTCTGAGGATGCCTGCCATAGATGTGGGCGAAACATCAAGAGGGAATGCTTCTGGAACATGGTCATACAGCCCAGGAAACTCACAGCAACCCAAAGCAGAAATTATTGCAACAGAGAATTGAAATATTCTTGGAATTATTTGGATTGGGGAATATCAGTGCAGTTAGTTGTAGTTCAAAGTAATTTAATAGTTTTTAATTATTTTAAGGGATTTTAATTTTCTGGTTCAATTCTATTTTAATATTTGTATGTTGTCGTTTTTGTATGTCGTAGTTTATGTTAAGCTGCTTTGAGTCTCAATATAATAATAATAATAATAATAATAATAAAGTGTACTGCTTTTTAAAACTTGTGTCTTGTGTTTATTCTCTCTTCTGTGTATTTTAATATGTAGTTTATAGAAATATATTTTATTATGTGCATATATACAATGTTTACAATGTTTATGTGTTTGAATTATGCTGTAACCTGCCTCTAGGAGCCCTCGGTGGCACAGTGGGTTAAAGTACTGAGCTGCTGAACTTCCTGATGAAAAGGTCACAGATTTGAATCTGGGGAGCGGCGTGAGCTCCCGCTATTAGTCCCAACAGTGCTGCATACAGTCATGCTGTCACATGACCTTGGAGGTGTCTATGGACAACACCGGCTCGAGCACCAATCCCCAGAGTCGGACGTGAGCTCCCACTGTTATAGTGCTCAATGCAGTCATGCCAGCCACATGACCTTGGAGGTATCTACGGACAACACTGGCTCTTCGGCTTAGAAATGGAGATGAGCACCAATCCCCAGTCGGACACAGCTAGACTTAATGTCAGGGGAACACCTTTATCTTTAACCTGCCTCTAGCCTCAAGGAGAGGCGGGTAAGAAATAAGATTATTATTAATATTGTTGTTGTTTTTAATGTCTCAGATAAAAATGGGAAATTATAATAATACAGTAACACCACTTACCAACAATTTGCAGAATTACTTATTGGAATAATAGCTTGTATGTTTTCCCCAGTTTTGAGGGAAATCTGACTCAGATTTCTGCAATTGTATGGATTTTCAATTACTTATGATTGCAGGCAACTGCTTTTTTTTTCTTTTTTTCCCTAATTAACTGAGAGTGGGATGAAAAATTAATTTGACAGGTGAATCACTTCCCACTGCTGAATTTCTGTGCCAAAAAAGCTGGATGTGTTTGGAGGAAATATAACCAGCTCCCCACATTTGTTGGGGTTTGCAAGTAAAACAGAAACTACAGCAGCGTTGGCATACTATGCGCAGTGAGCCTGACCGAGCACGGTCTAGAGTTTATTTAAGAGCAATTAAGGTGGCAGAAAAATCATTTATTGCCACCAACATTGCATCCACAAAGAACTGCCCAATAGAACTGTTTCGAATGGTAAGGGGGCTTCTAAACCCTTTCCCGACCAATCGGCAGTTTGTTGTTAAGAGTTTGCTAGGTTCTTTGTGGATAAAGTCACTCTGATCTGCTCTGACTTACATGCCAGTATTAATGCAGTCTCCGTGAATGTGAATGAGGCATCTGCTTGTCCTTGTTTAATGAATTCTTTTCAGCTTGTTCGGCCCGAGGACATGGACAAGATCTTAGGAGAAATGAGGCCAACCACTTCTTTTCTGGACCTTTGCTCCAGCATGAATGGATGAAATTCATTAAAGACACACTGGAGCACCTAAATCTTCCTACAAATAACATTTTTAATCACACCTCTGAATAATCAAATCAGAAGAAGTCAAAACTGCATGCAGTAGTTTTAAGTGGTAGTTCAAACAGGAAAGGTAGCTTAATTTGGGGTTTTCTAGAGCACAGCTTCTTTAACTGTGGGTCCTAACCCCAAATGGGGCCCCCTTAGCTCAATGTTGAGGTCACAAAAATTTGGCAACAGTAACACCATCCATTTACATGAATATGTTAGCAACAGAATAGAGTGTTTACAGTGGACTCTGCAAAAAATGCTTCAGCTTTTCTCTAGCCTGTTTCACAAGCCTTTGGGACAATGCAATAGGGGCAATAATAGGAAACCTACTCGCTGACCGGAGCCAGCATTGTGTTCTGAGATCGTTTTGAAGCAACTGATTTTAATTAGATGTAACTGTTTGTAGTGTTTGTGTATATTTATAGTTATTTTATGTTCCAGCATGGAATGCCTGCCGTGTATATGGTGTGATCTGCCCCGAGTCCCCTTTGGGGTGAGAAGGGTGAAATATAAATATTTCAAATAAATAAATAAATACTTTAAAAGTCAAACGGAATTTAATTAATACAGATATCAACACAAAAATAAGCCAGTTACATAACAATACCTTGCTTTCATTGAGCCCTGGTAGGGCTAGGGCGAAGGGAATGGAGTTAAACATATTTGGATAATTTCACCACGCAACATGCAAGAGGGACAAATTAATTGAACTGATTAATCTGAACATTGAAAAGATTATGAACATTAGAGGACATGTACAGATTGCTAAATGGACATACCATGCTATATAAAATGCCCTTTTCAAGTCATAGATAAAATCACAAAATTATTGCTTCCTCATAATATTCTTCCTGAAAGTTTTCCAAAACATACTGAATTCAGACTAAGTTGTTTGAAATTTATCACTGTTGAAATCAGTAGGACCCAACTATGACAACTTTGCTTGAATTCAACCAAAGCTAAGAAAAGTTACTTCTTTGGACCAAAATGCCAAGAATTCCTTTGCCACCATGCTCATAACACCTGTGAGATTCTGTGAGTAGTACTCTTTAAAAAAAGGTTAAGGTGTCTATCCATCTCATAGCTTCTCAGGTAATAAGAAACTGTTGGAAAGTATTTTTACTGCACTTCATCTCCCCGCATACATAGTGTTTTAAAAAAAAAATCAAAGGAATCATACACACACACAACCCCACAACAAAATCATTACAGTTAAGTTTCTCATAGATATTTATAACATCACCCATCCATATCAAGATCCAAAACGTTTTAGACAATTCATAGTTTCCTTTTAAATAAAATAACACAATAGCATTCCCCTGTTTGTGTCTGGGATGGTATTTGCTTCCATGTGCTCAAAATATTTGAAAGCAAGACAAGAACAGAACAATGAAAAGTAAGTTCAAAAGGCATCTCAAGAAGAATTGTGTATTTTTCAAGCAGTCATTTTAAAATTGAAGTTGCCTGGTGCTAGTATCTGTCATTAAACTAAATATTGAATATGTATTTGTCACAAAATGTTCTTCTGCTTAATCCTACAGGGAAATCTGAATTTACAGTACAAATGAAATTATTTTATTTTCTAACTGGAAGTGAGCATCAGTCTGAGAATAAACTTGTGAAACATAATAAAGTTTTTTAAAAATGAATCAACGTATAAAAATTGCAATGCTTCTGATATTTAGTTTCTTTTTTAGTGTGTGTGATCAGAAGCATTATAGAGTTAAGTAAATTCCACCTTGTTCCCAATGTATAGTTTAAGATGAAATTTTATAAAAATACAATTCAGAGATATAAACTATCAGTAGGGATGATTTAGAGACATGTATTTGCATTTATAGAATTCAACATTTGAATCACAGTGACAGAATGCTATACACATCCTAAGAGCAAATGTTTGTTCATTATGGTACAAAAAGAAGGACTGTATTATCCAATGTACTGAGCCCTTCTATTTTCAATAGTCTGAATATATATAAAGATGCTATAAATTTTGCCTATGTACAAATAATACTGCAGGCTCTCAAGAGATCTGCTACATTAAAATGATCCTCTGACTTTAGTCAAAAGTATGCAAGAAACATTTCTAATAAGGCAGGGTCACGGTAGATATTTAAATGTCACTAATTTAGAAACAGGCTCTCTCCATATATATATTCTCAATTCTTTGGGACAATCAGTTTATTTTTTAACATATCTTTGTTGTGTGGGATTGGATTGCTATGGAAAATGGATAAAAGAATGCCAAAAGTAGAAAGTCTAGTAAACTCTAAAGAATATCGCTTGTCCTTCTATGCCCAACTGTCCATGTCATTTGCCAATTCATAAGTAAAAGAGTAGTAGAAGGAATAATATCACTATTTTATTAGCAAGCCACTTTGGGAGAAGAAGGTATGGGTCAGGTCCTAATGTTTTAATTCAAATTAACTCTCATCTCCATAAAGTTTGTCTGCAATAAAGGTGCTAGAGTAAAGTATATTCAACATCTGAAAGAGGCATTAGTGGCTAGTCAGCAAATATTTATCATTCATATATATATATGAATGAAAGAGAAAAACAATTGCATTAACCTAGTGCAATATACATCCATCTTTATAAAGAGAATTCATCTCTTCAAATAAAAATGTTTGAGCTAAGCTAATTGTGAATGCAAACTAAAGCAGACCCATGGAACCAATGAACTTCATGTAATGGGTCTACTGTATCTAGATTTAGCCTTTTTAAAAAATTAGGAATCCAGGGGAATTTGTACTTCAATATAATTGTTATAGTCAAATCCATTTAGACATGTTATTTTATCTTTCTTATTAACAGTCATTGTAAGTTACACGTGTTTGGAAGGATACAAGTACAAATCAAGATATAAATACTGTGAAAAAACGAAGGAACGAAATAGATCCAAAATATTTCATTTAGTAGAAGGTGCAAGTTCTGTTTTGTTGACTTCATCATTGCCAAAAAGCAGTTTTCGAAGAATATTTGCATAGAATGGTCCATACACCTGTTTATTCAGGTTAACAATGTTGGCATATTGTGTACCAATGGTCTCCATTTCAGCCTGAACCACCACAAGGCCTCCTGGAATTGCAGGCATAGACTTTTGGAGGCATGGAGATGCAAGGAGGCTCCTCATGTATAAATGAATCCGTTTATCTGGAGACAGATATGCAAGATAAAAACACAAAATCACACAAATGATGTCATCTGTCATCATTCAGAAAACATATTTATCACACAATACTGTCCAGAATTCACTAGCAATTTTTCAAACTCTTCCTGAAGTTCTAAAGATCCCTTTCTAGAGTCTTCATGGAAATCCACAGAGTCCATGTTATTCAATGAAGGAGATCCATAATAAAGATAGCACACCTCATTCATTGCCACGCTCCATCTTATTGTATTCTAGGATTGGTGGTTTGTTTGGTAACATAGAATTCTCAACCAAAAAGTACCAATGATAGAATTCTCTATCAGAGATTTCTAACAATATAGTTCAGCTGAGTGCATTACAAAATTCTAAGTACAATGTATGTGTGTGCATATACCTTCAAGTCACTTGTTGACATGTGGCAACCCCATAAATTTCATAGGCTTTTCTTAAGAAATATATACTCATTTCCTTCCTCTAAAATGAAGTCTACAGTAGTTGGCATTCCTTAGCAGCCTCCCACTCAAGTACCCCAAAAAGTACAAATCCTCAGCTTTCGTAGAGGGAAGACACAGCAATAAAAGCAATATCAAGACTACTATAACTATTCCCTATTATTCCCATTTGCACTGCAGCAAACCGGTGCCTGTAGCAGTAGCAGGGGAATTCCATGGTGCAAGGCAAATTGTGTTGTGTTTGAAATCACCATTACATTTTAAGTATACATCTAGCATCAATACCCGGCATGGGCAAACTTCGGCCCTCCAGGTGTTCGGGTTAGGAATTGTGGGAGTTGACATCCAAAACACCTGGAGGGTCAACGTTTGCCCATGCCTGATCCAGACCCTTTAGAAGCAAGTTACACTGCTCACCAATTAAAGAGCTGATAGAATTGTCCTCATCAACAATGCTGCAGAGCTGACCCACTAAATTTGCTTGGACTTCCTTATTCAGTGGTGGAAAACTTCTCTCAGTCAGTGACTTGTTTATTTCACTACATGTCTGGATACCTATTGCATTAAGAGCTTCTTTTAAATTGAAATTCCTGCCAAAAAAGGAGAGAAGGAAATGGGAGTAGGTAGGGGAAAAATTAGTTAGCTCTATTAGAATAAATATCTTTCTCTCACAGACAATTAATTTTATTTTTGGTAGTTCTCAAGGCTTAAAACTGTATATAAGTTTCCTTTTCTTTTCAAAAACTTACTTCTTATTCAAACCATCAAGCAAGACAAATGCAATACTCTTTTGTTTCTCCACAAACGTAGGAATGCCTTCAATAACCGAAGCCAACACGTTGCTTGTAATGAGAGAGATGCATGCTATAATCTTCAACTGATACAACTTCTCTGATAGCTCCTGAAGGCGGCCTTCATCTGTCATGAGCGTCTGGAACAGAAGTTTAGAAAAATGTTTACAAGTTCTATTTCTTGTCAAAACTGTTCACTGAGTCAGGGTGAAAACAGCCCCTGAAGACTACTGCTGTCAGGAATAACAAAAGTTTTGTGCTATGAATTTCCATGTACATTTTTCTCCCTGAATATTCAAAATAGTTCAGTGAGAAGCTCCTCCACCTCAACTTACTTGATACGCTAGTAGCTTCAATGGAATAATATGGAAGTCAAATAAAAATCCATGGTTTTGGCTCTCAAACCTGCCCTTGACTAATACATGAGTTTGGCTTATACACAATTATATAACAACAACAACAACAACAACAACAACAACAACAACAACAACAACAACGGAAAAGCTGACATGATTTAAAAATCGAACTGCAAAGACTCTGGCACAAACCAGTAAAGGTGGTCCCAGTGGTGATCGGCACACTGGGTGCAGTGCCTAAAGACCTAGGCCTGCACTTAAACTCAATCGGCGCTGACAAAATTACCATCTGCCAGCTGCAGAAGGCCACCTTACTGGGATCTGCACGCATTATTCGCCGATACATCACACAGTCCTAGACACTTAGGAAGTGTCCGACGTGTGATCCAATTCAACAGACAGCAGAGTGTCCGCTGTGGACTCATCTTGTTGTGTTAATAATAATAATAATAATAATAATAATAATAATAATAATAATCTTGATTTATACCCTGCCTCCATCTGCTCAAGGGGATTTGGGGCGGCTAACATGAGGCCAAGCCCAACAAATTGCAATAGAGCCAAAGAATACAACAAAAAAAATATAATACATCAAATAAAAATACAATAAAATAAATCAAAAGGATAATACAAAATAAACATAGAATCTATATAAATAAAAATGTAATGTTAATTCGTGCTACCATCAGAACTCAAAAACCACTGGGGGAATTGACACCAAATTTGGACACAAGACACCTAACAGTCCAATTTGTGTCCTCCACTCAAAAAAACTGATTTTGTCATTTGGGAATTGTTGTTGCTGGGATTTATAGTTCACCTACAATCAAAGAGTATTCTGAACTCCAACAATGATGGAATTGGGCCAAACTTAGCACACAGGGCTCCCATGACCAACAGAAAAAACTGGAAAGGTTTGGTGGACATTGACCTTGAGTTTGGGAATTATAGTTCACCCACATCCAGAGAGCACTGTGGACTCAAACAATGATGGATCTGGACCAAACTTGGCACGAATATTCCATATGCCCAAATATGAACACAGATGGAGTTTGGAGGAAATAGACCTTGACATTTGGGATTTGTAGTTACTGGGATTTATAGTTCACTACAATTAAAGAGCATTCTGAAACCCACAAACGACAGAAATGGGGCAAACTTCCCACACAGAATCCCCATGACCAACAAAAAATACTTAAAGCCATCCAGTCCAACTCTCTTCACCAGGGCAAGAAAATGTAATTAGAGCCCTCCTGACAAAGAGCCATCCAGTCATAAATATAGATAGATAGATTCACACACACAGATATAGTATCATAGATTTGAAAGAGACCCTTAAAGAAGGACTATGATATGTTGCATATTCCAGAGTAGGCAAACCAGACACTCTCCACACTGACAAAGAAACAACAAGAAATACTGTTTACTGACAAGCATAAAGGAATTACATATATTAGAAACCAACACTTTCTCATTACTTTATTTTCCAGATCACCAGACTGGGCCACAGCAACGCGTGGCAGGGGACAGCTAGTATAACATAAATACCAAGACATTGAACCAAGTGGGAAGGCCAAATAAACAAATAGGATTTTAAAACCCTGGGTGAAATGGATGAGTAGAGCAATGCATCTGGTGGGAATTTGGAGATTCAGCCTTTCTCCCTAATCCCAGTATGCCTCCCAGTAGGTTTCCATGGTTGAACTGGGATTTGAATCCCAGTTTCCTGGAATCCTATGTCAAACTACTACATTATGCTCATTCTTAAATAGAAAGCAAAATCTTAGTTTTTACCTCAGGAACTGCTTTTGTCTGGTAATCCCATTTTAATAATTTCAAGTAGCTGTTGGTTAGCACCGAAGTAGGGCTCAGATTTGGTTTAGAGGTCCCATTAGCACCAGGAGGGGAAGAGGTTTCACAGGATACAGAAGATAATTCATCCTGAATAGATTCCCTTATCCATTCTGTGGTCAGGTCCAGGGCACCTGCAGTTCAAGACAAATGAAAACAGTAGTGTGCATTTCATTGGGGGGAAGGTAATGTCCAGATATATTCACAAAACTGAACAAACAATCATCTAGCTTTTCCAATTTTTCCTGCTGTAGCTAAGAAAAGGAAAACACAAATCTACCCAATCCTGTAGACCTTGTTTTAGCAACAGGGCACAATAGCTCTTTCTACCACCAGGCCACTGGCTATATCCTCTTACAAAAACAAAGCACATACTTGGTGTTTCTTCAAGTATATCTTGGAACTTCGCTCTTTCGTAATCCACCAAGTTACGCTGAAGATGAGGTCTAAGACTCTGAATGGTGAAATTAACCATATCCATTGTCATGAGATCCAGAACATGGAATATTTGCCTGAAATAATGCAAGAATCAAGTTTTTAATCAGTCATCAAGCAAAATGGTAAACTTGCTTAGACACTAAGAGCAGTCTTTTCATGCAGAGTGCAGATACACATACTTATCTGAATGTCCCAGCACTGCAGTTTCTTGGGGCGAGCACTCCACCCAGGGAAAAATCAAGAGATAAACTGTGGAACTAGACTACTAATATTGGGAGCTAACACGGAGAATTGTGTGTACACTGCATGCATTGTGTCTTGAGATTATTTTCAGACATCCAGTAATCTATTTAGGTAAACATGGAAGGAGGGGAGTAAGGTAGCTTTTGTGTGTGTGTGTGTGTGTGTGTGTGTGTGTGTGTGTGTCAGGAGCAACTTGAGAAACTGCAAGTCGCTTCTGGTGTGAGAGAATTGGGCATCTGCAAGGACATTGCCCAGGGGACACCTGGATGTTTTACCATCCTGTGGGGGACTTCTCTCATGTCCCCGCATGAGAAGCTGGAGCTCACAAATGGAAGTTCACCCCGCTCCCCGGATTCAAACCACTGACCTTTCGGTCAGCAGTCCTGTCGGCATGAGGGTTTAACCCACTGCATCACTAGGGGCTCCAGTAAGGTAGCTGTGCATTCTTCTAGTCTCCACATGACAATCTGAAGGGAAGAGCACCATTCACTAATGGAGGCTTTTCACATCCCTGCAAAATCTGATTTTGGAAGAGAACTATACAGAGTGTTGTTCATAATGCAATTTCTGACAGAGGGGAATATGATCCCCCCCTCCCCCGTATTGCCTATATATACACTATACATGCCCTCATTTTTTTCAAGAATTTACTTAATACCATTTTAAAGTTTCTGAGCTGGCCCCTTATATCTTATGGTACTGTGCCTAGTGAAAAAAACTTGAACACACAGGAGTTGCTTTACCATTGTACTGGGAGCTAGCTTTAAATTAGTATACATGTATTTATACTAAGATTTGCCTGATGTGTTGGAAGATTGTCTTGTGGAAAGCACTTTTAGAAGCAGCTGTATGTGTGAAGAGGGAAAACAGCAAGGTTTACTATCAGAATAACAAGCAAAAAAGAAAGAGTGCAATAGCTTACTGTTCTAAAAGCTAAGGTTTTGTCTCTCCCCAAGTGTTGAGATACTCCCTGACCAAACTTGCACAAAATGACCTTAGAAGCACTTTATTTTATGGTTTCGTGCAATTAAATCCTTCCTCATGCCTGGATCCTCCTCCCAATGTTTTACACTGTCCTATCTCCCAGTGTTTTAAAATTTTATCCTTGAATTTGGCCCTGCCCAGTGAAATATTTTCTGTTTTAATGTTGACTTTATATAGTTATGTCACTTATTATATTGGTTTTGCATTTTATGTATTTTATTTTTGGATTTGTTACGTTTTGTGTTATATTGTTGTGTACTGTACTGATGGGAGATGGAGCGGGGTATAAATAAAGTATCATTATTATTATTGAGTTTTTTTTAAAAAAAAACAACAACAAATGCATTTAGGCCCTTTGCCTTTTGGGGTGAGAAAAACACTATTTCAGAAAAGCAAATAAGCACCAACCTCAACAATGCAACAATATTCTCGGTGGCTTTTAACTGGTTCACATCATTATCCCTTACTGGGGCACACAGCTTCCCCATGGTGCTGATGATGTAGTTTGCAATGCCCTGGATGTCAACCGCATTGTGTTCAGCCTGCTGCCTTATGAGGTCTGCGTCTAGGACTTCACAGATTTGACTTCGCATCCTATTAGCCCCAGGATTCAGGAAAGAAAGAAGGATCTACAACATCAAAAAACACAAACCAGCTCAGACCTACCAGATATAGTTGATGGTCCACCAGGATACTGCAAGTCTTACACAACTGACTGAAGAAAGGAGACACATGGAACTGCATGCTGGAAGAATTTCTCCCAAACATGGTTTCATATGATCTCAGGATGCACTTCAGAATTTTCCTCATTTGCATTGTCTCCCTACATTTGAACTCCATGTCAATTGTGTCAAAATAACATTAAATCATGTTAGTGTAAAAAACTACAACACAAATAATTTTGAGATGGTGTGTTCTTAGTAAGCTGGTGAATCTTGGCCTTGTTTTTATTCTTACCATCAGAATCAGCTGTGGCTCTGCATGTGCTGGACCACTGCCAGATGCAGTAATGGGCTGGATGAAGGCCAATAATCTGAAGCTGAATCTCAGAAAGATGGAGGGACTGCGGATTGGTAGTTATCAGGTTGATTAATTGTATAAATGACCTAGCCTGCACTTCCCCTGAGAGAGCAAGCATGTAGCTTGGAAGTATTCCTGGATCTATTTTTGTCACTGAATCCCACTAGAATCTATGGCTCAGAGCACTTGGGGTCAGCTTTGACAACTCCATTAGCTATGACCTTTGCTGAACAGGGATAATTTAGCCACAGTTGTTCATGCCTCTGGTTCTTGCTGGTTTTTTGAGAGCATAGCAAAAACAACAAGAAAAACCCCACAACTTCTGCATAGTCAGTGGCTGAATTTCAGGAGCTGTCATCCAAAAGGGTAATTTTTCCAAACTTGGAACTAAAGCGTACCTCTTTGATTTCTTCAAACAGCTTAATGGCATGTTCATATTCAGGTGGATCTTCATTCAAGTCTTCCTCCAGGCGATCCCAGAATGCTTGGTGTACAATTTGTTTTACTCTTCCAGGCAAGCTGAAGGTTGGGAGACGAGAAAGTACATTCAAGAAAAACACAAAGTGTTCACTTTCACTTTATTATTCAATCACTTTTCAGTCTCAAGCGAGGTTGGTGGGAACGAGAGAGGGGGCCTTCTCTGTGGCCACTCCCCGCCTCTGGAACTCCCTCCCTAAAGAACCCTCTCTCCTCTTCTTTAAAAAGCTTTTAAAGACCTACCTGTGCAATCTAGCTTATGAAGAGGAGGAAAATTAGCATACTTTACACACATCCTCGCCTTGACATTGGATGCGGTTGTGATATATTATATTATTAGGCTTTTAATGTATTAATGTGTTGTGTTTTATTGTAACCCATTGTGTTATATTATGTTTATTTAGTTTCCTTGGTAAAGTTTAGTTGTTTATAAGTTACATTTAGTTTATCTTATTTCATGTTTAATCTTGACTGTTGTTTATTTGTTCTTGTCGTTGAATGTTTGCCATTTTTGTTATACTTTGGAAACCACCCTAAGCCCCTTCGGGGAGAGAGGGCAGAGTATAAATAAAGTATTGTTGTAGGGAAGAATCTGCTTTTTTATTAACTTCGACGTCTATTGACTTGCTACAGCTCAGTGGTTCTCAACCTGTGGGTCCCCAGGTGTTTTGTCCTTCAACTCCCAGAAATCTTAACATCTGACAAACTGGGATTTCTGGGAGTTTTAGGCCAAAACACCTGGGGACCCACAGGTTGAGAAACATTGCGTAGCTGATGCAAAAGATTCTTACCATGATGGTGTCCAAGATAATATAAGCTACTTTTTGTTGCTTCTGATAAAACAGAAATGGGTAAAACGTTGCCCTCCATGTTTGTTGTACTGTAGGTCCCATCATCTTTATTCAGCATTACCAACAAGATACTAGGAGCTGCAGTCCAACAATATGTGGACTATACTTGCCCCCACTTATAAGCAGTAACTATGCATGTAGTTCCAGTTAAGCCAATTACTCACCTAGCTGTGGGGGACAATTTGGAAACATATTTGTTGCTTCAGTTGTTGATGGAACTATAAATCTCATTGAGACCCTTTAAAATAGATGGTGATGGGTAAGTTACATCCTGCATGGTTGATGGTAACGGACTGGCCCAAAACGTAAGTGGAAAAGTTCCCCAGCTCTTTTATGTCTACTTGTATTTGAAACAAATGTGCAATGTGTTGAAATGCAAGTTCTAATTCTCAGGTCACTCTTTTGAGTAAAACCGATACTTCTGTTTTCAATTCAGACTGTAGATTCCAATCCTATGGTAAAACTTGAAGTCATCTTTAAGCACCTGGAGGATTAGGGATGGGTTTTTCTAGCTGCTGGACTGTTAGGGTAAATCTATTTTAAATTTGGGGGTTTGTATTTGCTTCAAAACCCAGTTATTTATGTATCATTTCGACTACAGCCTGCTTTTTGGCAATGCAAGACTGAAACTCACAACATATATTGGGCCTCAAAATACCTATCCCTGAATGCTACAGCCTTCGCAAAATCTCCAGAATGCAGACAAACTATCTGAGACTTGCCAAGATTTGAGGGTTTTTTTTTTGTTTACTTGTTCCTTCAACAGCAGTGTTTGGTATTAGTTTCAAAACCCTGTAGCTTACCTGTTCTGAGGATGTTCTATGCGTTCCATGTGGAAGTTCTCATTAACAGCAATTTCATGAGCCAGGGTCAAATTTGACATGTTTCTGGCTGCTGCCATCATTTCGTCAAAAGTAACCACTTTAGGAGGGCTTGTTGCTGGAATAAAGGAAATAAATTCATGTGAACATGTCCAGAGAGGGATGGGCAGAAGAAAAGCTGTACTTTCCACCCAAAATGGCGGATTACAAACATTTTGCTTCTGGAAACTTATTTTTCTTTGGCCTGCTATCCAAAAAGTCTCTTCATGAGTAGAATTCAGTACAACAAATTGTGAGACATATTTAACAATGCAGATTAAGTTCATGTAGAACCCTGACCAGACCTATCTGGTCTCTTTATTGCTCTTGATATTGTAATCTGAAGAAGTAACATTCCTAAATACTGCTTTTATCAACCTGATTTGGACCTCTTGTTGCTGCCCACCAACACTAGGCAGGGGAAGGAGCATAAGAAGCAACCCTTTTGCCCAAGCATCCCTCAAACTGGAGCCATCCTTATTCTTATTGACAAACCATTTGCCCATGTCCCAAAAGACAGTGTGAAAAACTGCAGCCCTCAATGATACAAATCATAGTCCTGTCATAAGCTTGCAGTACATGGTGCTGGCTTACATGCTGGGGAGCTTGGCTTGCTTGAGGAATCACTGGTGAAACTCTGCCTGGAGTATTCAGAGTCACTGGAAGAAGAAGCTGCACTTTCAGAGAATCTTGAGGAATCACATTCACTATTCTGCTCATTGTTGAGAGGCATTTTGACACAGCACACAAATCTGTATGAGGAAAAGGGAAGGAAAACCAGTTGAATCACTTCAGTCTGCTTGAGAATATAGGGCATCTTCATCAAAAGGGCGGAACTTACCAAAATATTTAGTCAACATCAACTGCACTGCAAAATATGAATACTTCTCTGTCTAAATACAGTTATGGGGGGGGGGGGCAGACAGATAAAAAAAGTGGTAGACAATTTCTTTTTCGTGTCAGGAGCAACTTAAGAAACTGCAAGTCACTTCTGGTGTGAGAGAATTGGCTGTCTGCAAGGCTGTCCAGATGTGTTATCATCCTGTGGTCAGCTTCTCTCATGTTGAAGGGAGATGTTGATAAGCTGGAATGTGTCCAGAGGAGGGCAACTAAAATGATCAAGGGTCTGGATCATTTTAAAAGAGCTGGGCATGTTTAGCTTGAAGAGACGGCTGAGAGGAGACATGATAGCCATGTATAAATATGTGAGAAGAAGTCATAGGGAGGAGGGAGCAAGCTTATTTTCTGCTGTCCTGGAGACCAGGACGCAGAACAATGGCTTCAAACTACAAGAAAGGCAATTCCACCTGAACATTAGGGAGAACTTCCTGACTGTGAGAGCTGTTCAGCAGTGGAATTCTCTGCCCCGAAGTGTGGTGGAGGCTCCTTCTTTGGATGCTTTTAAACAGAGGCTGAATGGCCATCTGTCGGGGGTGCTTTGAATGCAATTTTCCTGCTTCTTGGCAGGGGGTTGGACTGGATGGCCCATGAGGTCTCTTCCAATTCTATGATTCTATGTCCCTGCATGAGAAGCTGGAGCTGACAGACGGGAGCTCACCCCTCTCCCCAGATTTGAGCCTCCGACCTTTCGGTCAGCAGTCCTGCCAGCACAATGGTTTAACCCATTGTGCCATCAGGGGCTCCAGTAGACAATTAAAGTAATGGAAAGGCTAGGAACACAAGTCAGACCAGAATGGTATGAGTAAATGTGTGAAAGAAAATTCTGTGAATGTGAATGTGTAATGTGATACTCTACTTATATAATCTTTTTTTTAAAACCAATTATTTTCTGTTTGAGTAAGAATCAGGTAATAATATGAAATAGATGGTATGGTCAAGGGCTGAATCTCAAGGCACTACCCTGGCTCTTTGCTCCTAGAAAATGAACCTCAAGTGAAAATTAAGTGTCACCAACCTTGAAACAGTGCAGGCATTTCTCTCTAGACAGCAACACAGAGCCAAATGCTTGTGTGTTTGTGTGTGTGCCTGTGTACACACTGAGAACTTTGCAGGATCTTCTTCATTGATAACCCAGCCCTGATTGTGCTTCAGACACCAAACACAACATAATCATCACTAATGACTAGCCAAAACCTTATACCTACCTAAGCAAGCAACCTGCAGGATGGAGCTATCACGAATATGCAGAGACAGGCACAGTCTTCCTAAAAATCAAATAAGAAAGTAACACTCTACATTTACTGTATGTAGTACTTTGAAAGATCCTGAAAACTACACGTTATGGTGAGATCTTTATTAAGTCAACCAAATGGCACAAAATATGTAACGCCTGCTTTTCAAACAACTCATTTCTTCATTTAAGGCAAAGATGATAAAATCATGTGGTAAAGGAAAAATATGACAGTGAACATCATAAGACTGCATTTTGCTTGAGATGTTTACTAAGGTGTTGAATGTTATTGAGGGAGGGTGGATGAAGATAGAGGCTACCTCACCCATACTGTTGTCAGAGAGACTTGAAACAAAGGCTATACAATTTTAGCATTCCTTAACTGGAATTCAGAAATCTAAAATACGCCAAAATCCAAGATTGTTCAAGATTGGCTTAGATAGTGACACTGTTGCTTTCTGGTGGTTCGATGGACACGATATTTAAAATATTGTGTATAAAATTATTTCCAGGCTATGTGTATATACTCAAGCCTTTGACCTTGAGTAGGCTGAATGGGCCTGTTTGAAGCTGACACTTGGCACCTTGTGAACTGACAGCAGTTAGTTTTATCTATGTTGTTTTAAAATTGCATTATTTTGAT
Source organism: Anolis sagrei ordinatus (assembly GCF_025583915.1). Classification (NCBI taxonomy): domain Eukaryota; kingdom Metazoa; phylum Chordata; class Lepidosauria; order Squamata; family Anolidae; genus Anolis; species Anolis sagrei. The sequence goes on along the minus strand of NW_026847549.1, from coordinate 31,968,663 downwards.
TTTATGCTACATGTGCTGATGGGGGTTGTTGTTATAATTTTATGTAACTTGTTTTATACTTTTGTACTCTGGAGTGCCTTGTAAGCCACCCCGAATCCCTCTGGGGAGATACTGATGGGATATAAAGATTATTATTTGAAACACAAGATTAGTACAGAGCAAACAAGATCACTATGCTGGTTGTTGTATTGGATCACACAGATACTTCCCAAGTGTCTAGGACTATGTGATGTATCGGCGAATAATGCGTGGATCCCAGTAAGGTGGCCTTTTGCAGCTGACAGATGGTAATTTTGCCAGCGTCAATTGTGTTTAAATGCATGCCAAGGTCTTTAAGCACTGCACCCAGTGTGCCGATCACCACTGGGACCACCTTGACTGGCTTGTGCCAGTTTATTATTATTATTAAGCTTAAATGAGTTTCACGTTTAGACAAAATATCTCATAACATATGCTTATTCCAAAACTATGAAATCCAAAACACTTCTGGTCTCAAGCATTTCGGATTAGAGATCCTGTATTGCATTTCTGTTTCTACTTTGTTTCACACCCCCTTAATGGCAATAAGAAGTTCAACTTTATTCTACACTCAAATCAGTTCTTTCAGAGGCGTACTTGTAGTGTGATGAGGCACTGAGAATTAGATGAAGCTCTAGTTTTCTTACATGTTCCCCAGTCGAATATGATCCTCATATCTACAGGTGATATGGTAATAAAACCCTAAACGACCCGGCCCAATTTACCTGTCCGAATGCATCTCCCCCTATGAACCATTGTGGAGATTAAGATTCTCCGGGGAGGCCCTGCTCTCTGTCCCGCGATTGGTAGGGACAAGAGACAGGGCCTTCTCAGTGATTGCCCCCCTGGCTATGGAACTCCCTTCCTGGTGAGATCAGATTGGCCCCCTCTCTCCCATCCTTCAGAAGGATGGTAAAAACTTGGCTGTGGGACCAAGCTTTTGGGACAGGGCAATAAAGCAGCAATAGGAAAGATTACCAGGCCAATTAGATTTGACGCTGATGACCAGGACAGTTTTAAATGGTGTATTTTAATATTGAGATAAATGTTTTTAATGTTTACGTATGCATATATTAATTCTTGCATGCAATGAATGTTTGCTGTATATATGCTGTGCTTGGCTCTGAGTCCCCGTAGGGGTGAGAAGGGCGGAATATAAATGTTTTTAAAATAATAAATAACGTTCTCAGAATTACATTGGAAACAAGAAACAATGGATAATAGCAAACCTTATTGAAAATAATGACTCTTTTGGAATTTGCTAGGGCCTCTCACATCACTCTAAGCTAACTTCCAGCAGAAGAATACCAGATATTTGAACTGGAGGACATAGAAAAACCTTAGAGAGGATGTGAGTAGTGAAACTGCAGATACCAGTCCCTTGGGTATGGGGCTTTACTGTATTAGAGGCATTTGGTAGACAGATCCCAGGTATCAGCTGCAAAGGTAGAGTGTAGTTACAACTTACGGCAACCCTTGGCCAAACCTATCACAAGGTTGGATGGCCATCTATCAGGGATACTTTGAATGCAATTTTCCTGCTTCTTGGCAAGGGGTTGGACTGGATGGCCCACGAGGTCTCTTCCAACTCAAGGATTCTATGATTCTAAGGTGTTCTTGGCAAGACTTATTTAGAGGGAATTGTCAATACGTTCCTCTGAAGACAGTTAAACCATGGCACCTTGCTCTTAGCAAGACTGATTTAAGCAAGGTTCTGTTCTTCAGCTACAAAACTGAACCTTTAGGGAACCAATGATTTGAAATGCAAATCTTACACAAGTCATGGAGAGCCATTTATCCGGCTCAGGACTCAGTGGGGCAAAATCACTTCCTGTATGTTTTGGATGAGCAAATATTTTCAGGATGGGTCAGACGACCAAAATAAATGTACTGTACTACTATGCAGTGCACTAGACACACGTGGAGAACAGGAAGCTAATATGTCATCATTCCCATTTAAAGCTACATGTGGAATTTAGACACTCACTGGGCAATTATTCAAACTATTCTCTGTCAGTGTGCCAACACTTGCAGGGAAATTAAGATATGCTGTAATTGCACTTGCATGGCACAATTACGATATCTTGGCTTTATTAATTCCCAAATAGATGAGATCCTGTGATTCAATGGAAATTATGTTAAGGCTGACTTACTAAATTCCCATTAATTTAATGGTTCTACTTTAATTAAATTAACAGTTGGATATAGGCTTTTATGTAGAAGCAGAACTTTTGTTTAGTGTCCCTTTGCTCTATCCCATATTCCAAAAAAAAAAAAAAAAGACCTTACAGGTTGCAACAGACTTTTATTTCAAAGCTTTGTAATCTTTGCAAGACTACACAGATATAAACCATAACTTATTTGTCCTGTGTTTTGATAGATCTGCTCTTGATTGTATAAACACTCCCTCCCTCAGTAACACATTCTCCCACTACCTATCTCATCCAGAGTTTTATCAATTTTATCCTAGCGCGTTTGGCCCGCCTACTGTATTCTATTTCTCTATCATGTTATTTTGAAACTGTTTATTTCATTTTGTTATTTCATGTATTTATTTTGATGGTATTTTTGCTTCTTTGTATTTTATTCTGCTGTACTGTAATTTTGGGCTTGGCCTCATGTTAGCCGCCCCAAGTCCCCTTTGAGGAGATGGTGGAAGGGTATAAATAAATAGTATTATTATTGACACAAAAGCACAGTATGTCACAGCAAACGAGATCTATATGCTGGATTTCATATCACAAAATCACAAGTCAAACACTTCCCAAGCGTCTAGGACTGTGTGATGTATTTTCGGATGATGCGCGCAGATCCAAGTAAGGTGACCTTTTGCAGCTGACAGATCGTGATTTCGTTGATGTTTATTGTTTCCAAATGCTGGCTAAGATCTTTTGGCACGGAACCCAGTGCGCCAATGACCATTGGAACCACCTGTACTGATTTAATCTGACAGATACGAGCTGGAAATACTTTATATGCCACAGTTCCATTGACACCATGAACAGAGCTTGGAAAAGTTCCTTTTATCAACTAAAGTTCCTAGCCAATGGGCAACTGATGCTTGTTGGGAGCTTTCTAAAACATTAACGCTTCCAAACTGGAGATCAGATAGTGTAGACGTGAAATAAAAAACTTTAAAGCAAGAAGAAATACATGCTATATTTTAAGGATATGTTTACAATATTTTTCTACACGAGATGAAATTTTAATTTTTAATTACCATATTATTCACTATGTAGTATATCCATTTTTCTCAGGTCTTACCAGTTCAGATGCAGTTCCTCGTACAGACTTTGCGGTAGTTCATTGAAGGCAATGCTTTCAATGCTTTGTGCACTTAGGATCATTAAGAAGGTAACTGGTAAATCTACAGATAGAGATGGAAAAAAGATTTATGAAAAAATCTTCAATTCATTTCTTCCTTGTCAATTTGCAATAGATGTGAAGAGACAGGGATGGAATTTCTATAAAAGTTTAGGCCATAAAACCCTGCCGCTGTCACCTCTGTAAAAGGAGTTGTGGATACTTCTACATTCTATCCATTAGGTACAACTCTGAAGTAATATCTATTCCTGTAGCAGCCTGAATCTTTGCCAGCAGGAGTACACTGAATGCTTAAGTTGGTGGATTTATTTATATCATTTATCTCTCACACTTTTAAGTTGTTTTTTTTAAGTATCCCAATGTTGGCAGGTACAACATCTAAAACAGATTTAACATATATTGTCTATGGCTGCAATTAAAAAAAGCAGAAAGACTTGTAGACTCCATCCATACATAAAAGTAGAAAACCATACAGTGCCGAAATGCAATGGATACACTCACTTTTGTTTATAGTGTCAGAAGCGACTTGAGAAACTGCAAGTCGCTTCTGGCGTGAGAGAATTGGCTGTCTGCAGAGACGTTGCCCAGGGGGATGCCTGGATGTTTTACCATCCTGTGGGAGGCTTCTCTCATGTCCCCCGCATGGGAAACAGGAGCTGACAGACGGGAGCTCACTCCTTCAAGTCAGAAGTTCAGCCGGCACAAGAGTTTAACCCATTGTGCCACCGCAGCTCTCACTAAATCAACAGACATATGCAACAAAGGGAGACTGCATTCTCTTCAACGTTTCACAGATGAAAACCAGGATGTATGTGATTAACAATGTCAAAATATGGTCAAGATGGCACATGTGAAAAAACACACGGGCAAGAAGCGACAGTAGAAGTTAGCTTTGGCCTGAGCCTCCTAGGAAATGAAAGATCTTGCACCATTTTCTCTTCTTCCTCCATTGATTGAGTTAATTAAATAAAAACTAATTTTGCATTTTCAATTCAGTTTGTACTAATTGAAGTAAATAGAGAATGAATCATGGGAGAAGTATTTTTTTGCCCCTTGGTCCCATTCATTCTCTACTATTTCTGAATTATGACCGTCCACACTTTCTCTTGACCTTTCCAATTATCTACAATACTTCTCATATTCCATGACATATTCCATGACAAGTGCTCCTCTTTAACTTCATAGAGTCATAGAATAATAGAGTTGCAAGAGACCTCGAGGGCTACCCAGTCCAACCTCCTGTCAAGAAGCAGGAAAACTGCATTCAAAGTACTCCTGACAGATGGACATCCAGCCTCTGATTAAAGGCCTCCAAAGAAGGAGCCTCCAAAGAAGGAGCCACACTCCAGGACAGAGAGTTCCACTGCTGAACAGCTCTCACAGTTAGGAAGTTCCTAATGTTCCGGTGGAATCTCCTTTCCTGTAGTTTGAAGCCATTGTTCTGTGTCCTTGTCTCCAGGGCACCAGAAAACATGTATGCTTCCTTCTCCCTATGACTTTCCATATTTATACATGGCCCTCATCATGTCTTCTGTCAGCCTTCTCTTCTGAAGGCTAAATATGCACAGCTCTTTAAGTTGCTCCTCATACGGTTTGTTCCCCAGACCCTTGACCATTTTAGTCGCCCTCCTCTGAACACATTCCAGCTTGTCAACATCGCCCTTCAATTGTGGTGCCCAGAATTAGACACAATATTCCAGGTGTGGTCTGACCAAGGCGGAATAGAGGGGTAGCATGACTTTCCTGGATCTAGACACTAGACTCCTATTTATGAAGACCAAAATCCTATTGACTTTTTAAGCTGCTGCATGACATTGTTGGTTCATGTTTAACTTGTTGTCCACAAGAACTCCAATATCTTTTTCACACGTACTGCTCTCGAGCCAAGCATCCCCTATTCTGTATCTTTGCATTTCATTTTTTTTTTGCCTAAGTGGAGTATCTTTCATTTGTCACGGTTGAACTTCATTTTGTTAGTTTTGCCCCATCTCTCTAATCTGTCAAGATCATTTTGGATTCTGCTTCTGTCTTCTGGAATATTGACTATCCCTCCCAATTTGGTCTCTGCAAATCTGATGACCAAGCCTTCTAATCCTTCATCTAAGTAATTAATAACAACTAAGTCATTCAATCTTTCCTTTTGTTTCCTGTACCTCAGTTTGTGCAAGTTGGTTATTAGCAGCCCCCCACTAACTTTAGGCTTGAATGAGACATCTGTCACAGATGGCTTATGAAATGAACCAAGGACCACAGATTGCCAAAGGGCTGCATTAATCGATAATGTGAGCTGCATTTTATTATGTTAAAAGGTTTTATACACGCTGCAAGGTCATTTTAACCTATTGGCTTATTCTGTCAGGGCCAATTAGTTCCCTAAACTTGAGTTTTCCTAGTTGATGGGTGAGAATTATGTGTCCTCCCAGCTTCTGTTGAACTGCAAATACCAGCAGCTCCAGACAGCATTATCAATCATGAAGAATGCTAGGAGTTGTAGTCCAGCACCATCTGGAAAGCTGCAGGATTTCCATTCCTATGTTAGGTCTATTTAACCCTTCTCTGGAAATTCTCTTCTATATATAAATCACTTCTCCAAAGCTGTTATAGTTGAGGGAGGGAAAAAGGTAGTTGAATTAAAATATAGGCCCTTATTAAGAACACAGACATAGACTGAGAGAGAAAATGTATTGTCGAAGGCTTTTATGGTCGAATCACTGGGTTGTTGTAGGTTTTCAGGCTGTATGACCATGTTCTAGAAGCATTCTCTCCTGACGTTTCACCTGCATCTATGGCAGGCAACCTCAGAGGTTGTGAGGTCTCACAACCTTTGAGAATGCCTGCCATAGATGCAGGCGAAATGGCAGGAGAGAATGCTTCTAGAACATGGTCATAGAGCCCAAAAAACCTACAATAACTCCAAGAGAGAAAAACTGATAGAATACAGGTATCTAGATATTGTATTGTCGAAGGCTTTCATGGCCGGAATCACTGGGTTGTTGTAGGTTTTTTTGGGCTATATGGCCATGTTCTAGAGGCATTCTCTCCTGATGTTTCGCCTGCATCTATGACAAGCATCCTCAGAGGTAGTGGGGACCTCATTACCTCTGAGGATGCTTGCCATAGATGCAGGCGAAACGTCAGGAGAGAATGCCTCTAGAACATGGCCATATAGCCTGAAAAAACCTACAACAACTTATCTGGATATTATTTTTTCTGGGGGGAAAGTCTCTAATAATTTAATGCTTGGTTCTGCATTTGTTGAAGAATTTTTGCTTGGGGCATTGCTTAAAATTGGTACAGAATTAAATCCTACTGGTCACAAAAAAAATCTCCTTCCAAGTAAGCATGCATAGGACTGTGCTAGCTGTAATCAATCCAAGGAAATAAATAGGGCCTGCAATAAAATGGTAGTGTTTATGCGCCTTCCTAATTGGAGTGCTCCAGACCATCAATTATTCCTCCAAAGTGGGTCATTCCTCTCTTTGAGTTCCTTTTCTACATGACATTCAGAATCCCATGGCTATTGAATGTACTCAATCCTCACTAAGAAGTTTCGGGAGAGCATTTTTGTTCCCTTAATGTTTAAAACTCTTTTGAACATCAGCAAACTTCCGGATCTCCCCCTTCTTGCTCAATGCTTCAATTTTGGCTCCATTTCTCTTGGCACTTGCCAACGAAATTCACTATTAAAGCAAATGGAGCTCAGTGCTTTCCTCCTGCCTCTCCCAGTTCTCAAGACTCCTCAAGGTTATCTTTCAATCCTTTAACAGGGCTGCGTGTATTGCCAGATTTCCAGACCTGCCTCATTCCTTCTCTTCTGTCTTTCAAAATAACCCTGTGACCTAATGACTGTTATCACATTGGCTACTCAAGTTTAGATCACAGGCTGTTCTCAAGCTGTTTTTGTGTCCCTTGGTTCATCCAGAAACAGGTATAGAAAAAGTGTATCTTTCATATAAATGGCAAAATCCATTGCCTTTGGGGAATATCGTTTTTTGGAATATTTTCAAGCTGTGGTTGAAATGGCTACAGAATGACAACTGTACTTCTAATTTTTTTAATTTGTTTATTTATTTATTTGTTTACCATATTTATATACCGCCTCTCTCAGCCCAGAGACGTTTAAAAAAGAAAGTACGGGGAAACATTAATATCCAATGTGATTTGGTTACAGGTTGCCCCTCCCCCCAATGGCTATCAAAATCCATTAACCCGCTCCACTTTCTTCTTTCTTCTCCTTTTTACTTGAATAACCTGGTCGTGTTTACTCTATCTTTACACCAGTGCCCTTGATTGATCACGTAGACATTAATAGGATGATGATGGATAAGATGAGTGTGTCATTCCCCTGCCCGAACACGTTCGAGCAGTACAGTCATGTACCTAGTGAAAGAGGTATCCTGATGAGGCGCAGCCCGAGGAGGAGACCTTTTGATTTTTGGCTTGCTAGCTGTACCACCGTCGATCCCGCCGCTCACCCACGTTGTTGTATCAAGCAGACCACTGAAGGATCAATGGACACACGCACAAGAACCTACATATTTACGCAACCATGTGACTATTAACTTCTGCCACAAGTGAGAAACACTGGTGGGGTGCTGTAGTGGCAATAGGAGATATCAGCTCGCGCTATGGGAAGAGCTGACGAGAGACGCGAGCATTATTCGATGACACTGTACCCTAAAGAAAAGAGAACCTTTGAGAAGGACATGGACACACTCCAATGCGCGCGTGGCTCTCAAACACTCCACACAGCCGAGACCACAAATAGTGCGACAAAAGCATAAGACCAGATGATGAGCCCAAACCTCAACTCTAGAACCAAATCAGTGTGTAACAGACATGTGTACGCCCATCACAACATACTTGAGGCACACGCCGACGCAACCCCATGACCAATAGAAAATACTGTGTTTTCTGATGGTCTTTAGCGACCCCTCTGACACCCCCCACAAACCCCAGGCTGAAAAACACTGGGCTAAAGCCAGCACTCTGAATTCTTCTCGATAGCAGATGGGTTCGTAAACCTTTTCCATTCAGGATCCCTTTCCACTTGAGAAATGTTTACTGGATTTCAGTTCATAAAAAAGGTATAAAAATCAAAAGTTTACTAGTAAGAATTCAGCATTCACAAGGCTTGCTAAACAGGCTCCCTTTTGTGGAGTTCAACTATGTCCATTGTAAACACTGCACCTTGTTGCTAACAGATGTGAGAATATGGGTGGCATTCAGAAGCCTTAAGTGGCTGAAAGGGGCCCCGAGGTTGTTAGGAATGGTGGGAGTTGAAATCCAAAACACCAGGGGGGCCGACTTTGGCTCATGCCTGAGCTAAGGGGACCCCACAGTTGAAGAAGCAGTGGATTAAGGCTTTTTTCTCCCAGCGCCTCCAGTGTCCAGGGCTGCCACTTGAGCCATGGCTCTGGTTAGGACAGAGAGAAAGAAGCCCACACGTCCCCCCCTTCTTAGGCAGAGATGGCTCCTCCTCTTCCTCCCTCCTTTTCCTCCCTGAAGATATATTTTTGGCAGCTACACCAAAAACACAACCGCTCTGGCACTTGCGGATCAAAACAAAAGCATGGTTTCCAAGGAAAGCGCTTTCCAAACACACAGCAAGCGTCTCCCCTGTTTCCTCCTACTGACATCTGTAAAACATTGCTTGCTATATATACAGAAGGCCCCTCTATTTCTTTTACATTTTAGGAGGGGGAAAAAATAATAAGAACATCCCCTGCTACTTAATTAAACACCCACAAAATCTCAGGGTGGGGGGAATGGAGGCAAAGTTGCCCCAGATTGACAATTCGGCTTGTAAACAAAGGCAAACACAAGCTACTTATTCTCTCTTTTGCCCCCTCCAGTTCACAATCAGAGAGAATTGGATCATTTCGAAGTTGAAGGTTACAATAGGAGGTGCCATTGCTTTGGTGACCTCAATTTCTTTCGGAAGGGGGGGGGGGGTATTTCTTTCGACTAATAAGATGGAGAGCCTCACAACCTCTGCCATAGATGTGGGCAAAACGTCAGGAGAGAATGCTTCTGGAACATGGCCATACAGCCCGGAAATTTCTAAAAATATATAGCTAAAAAATATAATGGGTTACTGTGAGTTTTCCAAGCTGTCTGGCCATGTTCCAGAAGCATTCTCTCCTGATGTTTTGGCCACATCTATGGCAGGCATCCTCAGAGGTTGTGAGGCTCTCCATCCTATTAGTCGAAAGAAAAACTAGGAAAATTGAGTTTATATATCTGTCCAATATCCAGGGTGGGGGAAAGGACTCCTTTCTGCTGGAGGTAGGTGTGAATGTTGCAATTGGCCACCTTGATTAGCATTTAATGGCCTAGCAGTTTCAAGGCCTGGCTTCTTACTGCTACAGTGAATCCTTTGTTGGGAGATAATTAGCTGACCTCGGTTGTTTCTTGTCTGGAATCCCCCTGTTTTGAGTGTTCTTTAGTTACTGTTATGATTTTACTTACTGTTGTGATTATTTACTGGGAGATCATTAGCTGGCCTCGAATGTTTCTTGTCTGGATTTTCCCTGTTTTGAGTGTTCTTTATTTACTGTTATGATTTATTTACTATTGTGATTATTTACTGGGAGATCATTAGCTGGCCTTAATTGTTTCTTGTCTCGAATTCCCCTGTTTTGAGTGTTCTTTATTTACTGTTATGATTTATTTACTGTTGTGATTATTTACTGGGAGATGATTAGCTGGCGATTGTTTCTTGTCTCGAATTCCCCTGTTTTGAGTGTTCTTTATTTACTGTTATGATTTATTTACTGTTGTGATTATTTACTGGGAGATCATTAGCTGGCCTCGATTGTTTCTTGTCTGGATTTCCCCTGTTCTGAGTGTTGTTCTTTATTTACTGTTATGATTATTTACTGTAAACCCATTAAATGCTAATCAAGGGGGCCAATTGCAACATTCACAACTACCTTACACATAGAAGAGTTCTTTCTTCCACACTGGACATTTCACAGATATATAAACCCCTTTTCCTAGTTTCCAACAGACCTCACAACCTCTGAGGGTGCCTGTCATAGATGTGGGCGAAACGTCAGGAGAGAGTGCTTCTGGAACATGACCATACAGCCTGGAAAATTCCAACAATCCAGTGATTCCGGCCAATACAAAAATATATATAATGTCACCTTGAGCTCTCCCTTCCTTCCTTGCTAACCAGGATCCCTGGAAATGGTGGGAATCCGGAGTGGAACCAGTTCATAACAAGGCTAAATTCCATCGCAGGGGGTGAGACACAATAGTTCCAGATTCTGTATCCACGGATTCCACTATCCACGGCATGAAAAGGCTCCAGAAAGCTTTTGCCATAAGAGAGAGGATTTAATGGCACTGCTGTCTGTCTATCATGAGACTTGGGGGATCCTGCAACCAAAACACCGCGGATACGGGGCCCCCACTGTGCAGCAAAGACCATACACACCACCTTCCCCCCCGCAGCAATACTCACCCCTGTGAGCTCCACAGAAAGTGGGTCCAGTCTCCTTTTCCCTTGCTTTCCTCTCTCTGCTTCTGCACTCGACGGTCAGCTGTTCTCATTGGGCTTTAAACTCCCGACTCCCCCCATTTATTTATACATAGTCCTTCGCTGTCTATTAGCAGCTGCTTGGACGCGTCCATTTTCCACTGGGAAAGGGGGAAGCGTCATTAAATCGCTGTGCCGCGAAGCTTGGGCCAAGTATGGAGCAAAGGAGAGCATTCACTGGAATTTAAAGAAAGCGTTTCACCCAAACTCCAGCCGAGTTGGACACCTATAGATCTGGGGGAAGGAGAAATGAGCCTCAAGGAACTGAGGCGTCCCCTTTCCCTGGTGAAAATGCGACCTTCCAAAGCGAAGGGAGGGGACGGCGCGGTGTTTACGGAAGGTGTCCTTAGTTCTCCCCGGCCTTGTATGGGGGGAGCGTTCACACAGTAGGATTAATGCAGTTGGACACCTCTTTAACTGCTATGGCTTCAGGCAGGGATCCTCAAACTTTTTAAATAGCCAGGTCACAGTCCCTCAAACTGTTGGAAGGCCAGATTTTAATTTTTTTTTAATTTTAATAATAAGTATTATTATTATTATTATTGTATCTGCAGTATGGTGTAGATCAGTGTTTCTCAACCTGGGGGTCGGGACCCCTGTGGGGGTCGCGAGGGGGTGTCAGAGGGGTCGCCAAAGACCATCAGAAAACATAGTATTTTCTGTTGGTCATGGGAGTCCTGTGGGCCAAGTTTGGTCCAATTCTATCATTGGCGGGGTTCAGAATGCTATTTCATTGTGAGTGAACTATAAATCCCAACAACTGCAACTCCCAATTGGCAAGGTCTATTTTCTCCAAACTCTACCAGTGTTCACATTTGGGCATATTGAGTATTTGTGCCACGTTTGATCCAGATCCATCATTGTTTGAGTCCACAGTCTGGATATAGGTGAACTACAACTCCAAAAACTCAAGGTCAATGTCCACCAGTCCTTCCCAATATTTTCTCTCGGTCATGGGAATTCTGTGTGCCATGTTTGATTCAATTCCATCATTGATTGAGTTCAGAAGGCTTTTTGATTTAAGGTGAACTATAAATCCCAGCAACTCCAGTGTTACCAAATGACAAAATCAATCACCCCCAACCCCACCAGTATTCAAATTTTGGGTGTATTGGGCATTTGTGCCAAATTTGGTCCAGGGACTGAAAATACATTCTGCATATCAGATATCTACATTACAATTCATAACAGTAGCAAAATTACAGTTATGAAGTAGCAACGAAAATAACGTTATGGTTGGGGGTCACCACCACATGAGGAACCATATTAAGGGGTCGCAGCATTAGGAAGGTTGAGAACCACTGGTGTAGATATTATTGTATCTGCAGCATGGGCCAGATTATAATTTGAATAAAACATGAATGACTTGCTTACTACTTACTTGTAGTCCAAGGATGATGGTCCTCCAAGTTCGGTGTCCTGGCAGTGGGTTCGTAGGTGACAGTGGAGCCCAATTCTTGATCTGCATCTTCTTCCGCAGTGAGGGCATTGGTTTCCAGGTTGGGGTTGGCTTGACGCGCCTTCCTCCTGGCACGTTTCCCTCTTTCGCCCTCCATTCGTGCCTCCTCAAATTCTGCAGCACTGCTGGTCACAGCTGACCTCCAGCTGGGGCGCTCAAGGGCCAGGGCTTCCCAGTTCTCAGTGTCTATGCCAGAGTTTTTAAGGTTGGCTTTGAGCCCATCTTTAAATCTCTTTTCCTGCCAACATTCTGTTTTCCATTCTTAAGTTCAGAGTAGAGGAGACGGTGGTCGGGCATCCGGACAATGTGGCCGGTCCATCGGAGTTGATGGCGGAGGACCATCGCTTCAATGCTGGTGGTCTTTGCTTCTTCCAGCACGCTGACATTTGTCCACTTGTCTTCCCAAGAGATTTGCAGGATTTTCCAGAGGCAGCGCTGATGGAATCGTCCCAGGAGTTGCATGTGACGTCTGTAGACCACGTTTTGCAAGCATATAGCAGGGTTGGGAGAACAATAGCTTTATAAACAAGCACCTTGGTATCCCTACAGATGTCCCGGTCCTCAAACACTCTCTGCTTCGTTCTTGTGGGTTTTTTTCGGGCTATATGGCCATGTTCTAGAGGCATTTCTCCTGACGTTTCGCCTGCATCTATGGCAAGCTTCCTCAGAGGTCTGCTGGAGCTGGGAAAAAGGGGTTTATATATCTGTGGAATGACCAGGGTGAGACAAAAGGCTTTTGTAAGTGGGTGGGCTAGGTGTGAATCTTTTCAACTGACCACCTTGATTAGCATACAATGGGCTGACAGTGCCTGGAGCAAACTCTTCTAGAAAGGTGATTAGATGTCCCTGCCTGTTTTTCTCTCTGCTGTTTTAATTTTAGAATTTTTTAATACTGGTAGCCAGATTTTGTTCATTTTCATGGTTTCTTCCTTTCTGTTGAAATTGTCCACATGTTGTGGATTTCAATGGCTTCTCTGTGTAGTCTGACATGGTGGTTGTGAGAGTGGTCCAGCATTTCTGTGTTCTCAAATAATATGCTGTGTCCAGGTTGGTTCATCAGGTGCTCTGCTATGGCTGACTTCTCTGGTTGAAGTAGTCTGCAGTGCCTTTCATGTTCCTGGATTCTTGTTTGGGCGCTGCGTTTGGTGGTCCCTATGTAGACTTGTCCACAGCTGCATGGTATACGGTAGACTCCTGCAGAGGTGAGAGGATCCCTCTTGTCCTTTGCTGAACGTAGCATTTGTTGGATTTTCCTGGTGGGTTTGTAGATTGTTTGTATGTTGTGTTTCCTCATCAGCTTCCCTATGCGATCAGTGGTTCCCTTGATGTATGGCAGGAACACTTTTCCTCTGGGTGCTGCACTTGCAGAGCTCAGGCGGTGTTGAATGAATTCCTATGTACACTACACATATCTTATTTGTAGTGCAAAAAGCACTTAAAAACAATACAATAATTAAAATGAAGAACAATTTAAACAAATATAAACTAATTCATATTTCAATGGGAAGTGTTGCCTGCTTTTGGCTGATGAGATAGGATTGTTGTTGTTGTTGTTGTTGTGTGCTTTCAAGTTGTTTCAGATTTAGGTTGACCCTGAGTGAGGGCCTGGTAAATGACCTTGGAGGGCCGAATTCGACCCTCAGGCCTTAGTTTGAGGATCCCTGGTTTAAGATTATGGATTTCTGGGAGTTGTATAGTTTAGTGCAGCACTCTTAAGGCAGGGAAGACTAAACGCCATGCAAAACTACAACTCCCGGGATCCCACACCATTGAGCCATGGCAGTTAAAGTGGTGTCAACCCGCATCAATCCTACTGCGTGGATGGAACCAACGTTGTGGGTTTTCTTCTCTGATGGTGGAGACAAAACACAGCTCGCCCCCCCCCCCTTCACATTCTGGCCTCGAAAGGCAATATTCCAGCAAACTTAAAACAAGCTGTAATAAAACCACTGTTGAAGACACCATCACTGGACCCCACTCAATTTGACAACTTTCGGCCTGTTTCCAATCTCCCCTTTTGGGGCAAAGTCCTGGAATGTTCCAAGAATTATTTGCACATCTTTCGTAGTTATTATTGCACTGTAGATAATCTCCAAAAGCTTGAACCCAGACCCAGGTTTTCATTTTCCTTCTAAAGGCCAGAAGGAAGGGAGCTGCTTTAATATCACTGGGGACGGAGTTCCACATCTGAGGGATTGCCACTGAGAAGGCCCCTGTCTTTCATTCCCACCAGATGTGCCTGCGAAGGTGGCAGGACTGATAGCAGGGCCTGCCCTGATGATCTTAATCTCCTAGGTGGTTTATAGGAGGAGATACTTCAAACAGGTAAACTGGGCTGGAACTCTTTAAGGCTTTACAGGCTAAAGCCAGCACTTTGAATTGTGCTTGGTAGCAAAACTGGCAGCCAGTGGAGGGTTGTATGCTCCCTGAACACCGCTCCAGAGATCAACCTGGCTGCTATCCATCTGACTATTTGAAGCTTCTGAACAGTCTTCAAAGGCAACCCCAAGTAGAGCATGTTGACGTAGTCCATTTGGGATGTAACCAGAGAGTGGTCTACTGTGGCCAAGTCTGACTTCCCAAGGTACAGATGCAGCTGGCACACAAGTTTTAATTGTATGAATGCTCCTCTGGCCTCCGCCAATATCTGGGGTTCCAGGGTCAGCAATGTCCAGAACTCCCAAACTGAGAATCTGAGTCTTCAGGGGAGTGTAACCCCGTCCAACATAGGCTGTAACCCTATACCCCGTTCAACCTTGCAACTAACCAGGTGTACCTCTGTGTACTTCAATTTCAATTTGTTTGCTCTCATCCAGAGTGCCTCAGCTGCCAAGCACCAGTTCGGCAATGGCCTGCAGTTTTCCCCAAACTTGTATTAATCTTGGCTACATCTACAAAAAGTTGCTTTTGTAAAAGCCGGGATGCTCAATTGAGTATGAGAAGAATGCAAAAGGATTTTGTTTATGAAAATTGGAAATGAAACAAAATATGGTGTTCTGTAACACATAGAAACTCCAAATGCCACATTTATTCATTATTGTTTCCTTCCCAATATGTGTATTGTAGCCCTTGGTATCTTTTGGGTTTGGTTCTAGGATGCTTTTGGTATCAAAATCCATGGGCGCTTATTATATATAGTGGCACAATACACAATGGTGTTCCCTTATATAAAATGTCAAAATATTTTTAATGAAAAATTATTTTCAAGTCATGGATCAGTGCAGAATCCATAGACGGTTTGCACTCGCAATAATGCAACAGAGAGAAGGAAGCAGGGAGTGCCATTCCCATTTCAGAAATATTCCACTTCTGAAATGGGATATTGAAATTTAAATTCAATTTGTAATACAAGATACATTTCTATCATAATTAGAAACTCATAAAAACAAAGCAGTTTAATCAGAAACACAAAGCAATATTACGTAACCAAATTAGCACTTGTTGCTATATCCAGCCGACACCTTGTCAGAATCATGTGTGAGTCAAGAGCTTATAACTCTGACTATTTGGATGATGGGGTGCCAAATTATGTTTATCCTCATTACCCACGCTTCCAGATACACTGCAGAATGACAACAGTGTTATAAAATGTGCCTCTTTCTTCAGGACACCAACTCTTGTGACACGTATTGTCATATTGTTGATTGTATAACACTCAGAAGTGCTTCAGCTCATGGTATGACTAAGCTGCATTTACTGGCATGATCCCATGATGAAAAAACTTGGGGATAAAACTATGATGCTTTCCAACTGTTTAGCATGTGGAAATGTCTGCACTGTTTGGTATTTACAGGTTTCACTGCAAATATGTTTCACCCATTGGATTCAAGAAATCTTATCTTTTATAGATGATTCTGGCTCCATCTACACTGCCACATAATGCAGTTTGAAACTGCATTATATGGTCATTATAGACTCATATAATGCAGTTCAATGAAGTGAAACTGAATTATGGCTAGCCGTGACCATATAACACAGCTTCAAACTGTATTATATGACAGCGTAGATTGGGGCCCCCATTTAGCCCTTTACTTGGAAATAAATCCCACTGTGTTAAATGCTGTTGCACTCCAGGCCTGGAAACACCAATGACTGCCGCACCACACAAGAGTCCAGGAATATAAGCTTACAGTTTACTGAAAAACACATAAAAAGGATACTAAAAAGCAGGAATAAGAAAGGAAGATATATAATCCAAAAAGGTTTAGCAACAGATGATAGCCAAACAGTAATACAAATCTATATATATAAAAATGCTCTGTGCATAATGAGTACCTTAAAAACAAAAGAACCAATGAATGAAATCACACCAAATTTGGCCACAAAACGTCTCACTACACAAGGAGTGACCATCACTCAAAAAAATATGATTTTGTCATTTGGGAGTTGTAGTTGCTGGGATTTATAGTTCACCTCCAATCAAAGAGCATTCTGAACTCCATCAACGATGGAATTGAACCAAACTTGGCACACAGAACTCCCATGACCAACAGAAAATATTGGAAGGGTTTGGTGGGCATTGATGTTGAGTTTGGGAGTTGTAGTTTACCTACAACCACAGAGCACTGTGGACTCAAACAATGATGGATCTGGACCAAACTTGGCACAAGCACTCAATAAGCCCAAATATGAACACAGATGGAGTTTGGGGGAAATAGACCTTGACATTTGGGAGTTGTAGTCACTGGGATTCACAGTTTACCCACAATCAAAGAGCATTCTGAATCCCACCAATGAGAGAATTGGGGCAGACTTCCCACACTGAACCCCCATGACCAACAGAAAATAAGGCCATCCAGTCTTACTCCCTTCACCAGGGCAAGAAAACGTAATCAAAGCCCTCCTGACAAAGAGCCATCCAGCCAGAAACATAGATAGATAGATGATAGATAGATAGATAGATAGATAGATAGATAGATAGATAGATAGATAGATGATAGATAGATAGACAGACAGATACAGATATATTATCATAGATTTGAAAGGGACCCTTAAAGGAGGACAATGATATTTTGCCTGTTCCAGAGTCTGCAAACCAGACACTCTCCACATCAACACTGACAAAAAAAACAGCAAGAAATACTGTTTACCCACAAGGATAAAGACATTACATACATTAGAAACCAACACTTTCTCATTAATTTATTTTCCAGCTCATGAGACTGGGCCACAGCAACGCGTGGTAGGGGACAGCTAGTGTCTCATAAAATTCCAGAGTTGAGAAAGCCCAGGAACAGCCAGAAATCACAGGAACAGCATAAGTCAAAGGCTTGATTTAAACCAAGAACCAAAGAACTCAGGCTTAGCGTCTCACCCGAATGCCATGTTGCCTGAACTGCCCTTAAGGTAAGCAACTTGTTGAATAGACACCCATGAAAGCATTACATCTCCCGTGAATTTTCTCTACAACTTTCCCATGCTCTCTCTCTGAATGATGCAATCTTTTCAGCTCTCATTTGTAAACGAAGACTTTTGTTGATCTCCGGTTTCTCCTGGGAACCCTCCTTATCGCTCAGTTCTTCACTCAATTCCTTATCTGCTGTTGCTACTTCTGGCTCCCCGACTGGCCTTGAAGCGCTGCAGTTTTTGAGCCAGTTTCATCACAGAAAGAACTATCATTTCCCAGACCTGAATTTCTCAGACTTAAGGGCCTATCACTTTGTGTCACAGAAAAGCTCACAATCCTCTCTAAATCATCAGTTAAACCTCTGCCTCGTGTACAGAGGAGGAATTGTTGCAGGCTACAGACAATGCCGTTGCTGTTGCCCATTTTTATGCCCATCTGTTCAATGCCAAGTTCTATGCAGGTAGAGGCAACCAAAGTTTTCTGCACAGGACTTCCCGTGAAGTGGGTATTTTCCCCTACCAGAATATGGCCAATAGGCTTACATGCTGACATGGAAACCAATTGTGTTCTTATTGTTTCAAAATGTACTCCAAAGAAAGACATTAAGTTAGCATAGGAAAATGCATCTCTGGGACCTTAAGCAGTCTGAGAGGCCAGAACACACCAGCATCCACAGACCACATTTTTTTCTGGCTCCAAAAGGACATAGCACCACTCAGAAGTAAGTCACACACACACACACATCTATTTTTAAGAAAGCAGAAGTGAACTTCCTATTATATCTGGTTTTGTTTTGGTTTTTGATAGTCGATGTGACCCTTGGCAGATTAAAAGTGCTTAAAACTGGTGCCCATCTATATGTAGAATTAATGCTGTTTGACAATAACTTAATTGCCATGACTAAATGCTTTGGAATCCTGAGAGTCAGAGTTTTATACTCAACTTATTTATTTATTTATCCTATTTATACCTTACCTTTCTCTATCCCAAGGGGGACTCAAGGCGGCTTACATATGGCAATTATTCAGTGCCTTAAACACATATAAACATTAAGCTTAAAAACAATTGGAATAAAAAGTAGTGCACATAAAGCATTTAAAATTACATTAAATACGCCATCCAAAAGTCATAATCTAAGGCTGTTTCGTAGTCATTGCACATATTCCAATTATATTATATGAATGCACTGTTTCTCCAAAAACCTGACCCCACAGCCAGGTTTTTACCCTCCTTCTGAAGGCTAGAAGGAAGGGGGCTGATCTAATTTCACTGGGGAGGGAATTCCACAGCCGAGGGGCCACCACTGAGAAGGCTGTCTCTCGTCCCCACCAGTCGTGCTTGCAAAGAAGGTGGGACCAAGAGCAGGGCTTCCTCAGAAGATCTTAATCTCATAGAAGGAGATATGTTCAGACAGGTAAACTTGACTTTACATTTCTGATATTTGTGGAGAGGAAAACAATGATGTTTAATTTTTATGCTACACACATACACACAAACACATATATCTACCTACATTTGCACATACTGTATATGCATGTGTATATATGGTATGTGCAAATGTAGGTAGCCATATGTGTGTATAAATGTGTGTGTATGTGTGTGTAGTATAAAATAAAACATCATTGTTGTCCTCTCCACATATATCTGGAATTTAAAGTCAGGTTTGATTATATCAATCCAGAAATCAGTTACATCTTTTTAGTGTAGCTACAAGAGCTTTAACTGGACATGACAAGCAAAAGCTGCACTAAACTCAGTGAAGAACTGTGGTTCCTTTCACACTACACAGTTATAGCACTCTGATTCCAGTTTAGTTGGGTTTGTAGTTTGCAGTCACTAGAGTGCTCTGTCTGAGTATTCTAAACATCCCTCCCTAAAATTGCAAATCCTAGGATTCAATATGATGGAAAGTTGACTGTTTGAGTGGAATCATAATACTATAATGATGTAGTGCTAAAAGAGTATTTATTGTGTTGATTGCATCTAGCAGGGCCAGAGGTTTTCCATCCATAGAAAAAGGCTGCATTCCTCTATGCACATCTAAGTCCCACTGTACTCCACTGCATAAAGCGGGTTATTAAAACAAGGTAAAAGAACCCCAAATTCCTTTTAAGTCAGCCAATATCACCACTTTCTGTAATATGATGCCTCTAATGTACTATTCATGGCAACATAATAGCATAGATAAAAATCAGGAAGTGAGAGATAATTCATTCAGTGCCCTAAGGAGATTAACTGATTTAGAGAGTCTTGAGTTGCATGATGGAAAAAAGGAGGGGGTACAAACGAACTTAAATAAATCTGCGGCTGTTAGTCTTGTCAGCACGTGTGTAGTAGTGGCGGTTGTAATCTCAAGCCTTTTTGTCATAGATAAATCCTACTCCAAATGGCTGCAATGAGACTACGAAATTTCTTTTGGTTGATCCTAACTCTTCCATAGACAGTGATATTGTATATAATGTAGAAATTTAATAAAAATGTTATTTAAACATTAGATGTCTCTCCTCCTCAATGCTGTAGACTAGAACTTCCAGAGCATGGTAAATGGGGCTTTTCTGGGTGGCCATTCTTGCTGTGGGATTCTGGTAATGGAAGTCCAAAAAAAAGTAACTTTTTCAGAAGAAGGAACTGGCCAAACTGGTATAGTGTAAACATGGGTGAACTTTGGCCCTCCAGGTGTTTTGGACTTCAACTCTCATAATTCCGAATTGTGAGAGTTGAAGTCCAAAACACCTGGAGGGCCAAAGTTTGCCCATGCCTGGTATAGTGATCTGAGCATTGAACTAGACTGTGGAGACCAGGGTCTGAATCTCTGTTCTGTTATGAAAGTCCTTGGGTGACCTTAGGCAAGCCACATTCTCTCAGTCAAATAGGAAGACGATGGCTAACTTCTTTTGACTACATCGTGTCAAGAAAGCCCTGTGATAGGGCTTTCTTAGGTTGGAAATAGCATGATGCACAAGTCAACAACAACCTGGTCAAAATAGCACTGAGTATTCTTTGCCTAAGGGTGCATCACCACTGTAGAATTAATGCAGTTCAACATCACTTTAACTGCCATGGCTCAATGCTATGGAATCCTGGGAGTTGTAGTTTTACAAGGTCTTTAGCCTTTGCTTTCAAAGACTGTTTCTTCAAACGACAGCTCCCAGGATTCCACAGCATTGAGCCACAGCAATCAACGTAGCACCAAACTGCATTAATTATGTACTATAAATGCACCCTTTAAAAACGTGATGGAATTCATGAGGTCGCCATAAACCAAGAGGCGACCTTAAGGCATAGAAACAAAGATTGCATCTACACAAAGCTTTCCCAACATTTAATGTTGGAGATACACTCTTTTGACATGCATCATTTTGTGACACAGTCATTCGGTTTTACTAGCAAACCAGAGGTTAAACCAAATTCTTATAAGAGAAACGGACACATACATAAGTTGTGTTAATGAAATGTATGGGGACACAACATATCTCATGAAAATCTTTATATTTTTAAAATGTATGATTTGTTGTTTATTTCACATAGACACAGAGGCTTCTCGTTACGTTTGAGCGACTCACCAACACACCACAGCCAACACCCTAATGTGTCACGAGGTACACTTTAGAAAGCTCTGCTGTAGAATTAATGCAATTTTACTCCACATTAATGGCCACAAGTCCATGTTATGGAATCATGGAAGATGTAGTTTTCCAAGGTCTTTCGCCTTCTCTGCCAATGAGTGCTGGTACCTCACCAAACTGCATCTTCTAGGATGTACACTGCATTATTATATAATATTTCTTAAAGGGAGTGGAATAGTTAGAATTTTAAAAACCAGCAGATGGTCAGAGGTTTGTAGACTAGTCTTTATGCATTAGTTAGTTTTGTTTTAGTATAGATGTCTTTCTCTGTGTTGGTGTGTTTTATTTGTTGTGTTTATATATTTGTGTATTGTCAGGTATGATTTCTTTTGTCCTAATTAAAAAGTAGATTAGTAGGGTGTTTTCTAAAAATGTATAACTTTATTATAGTTGTATTATGGTGTTTCTTTTCTAGCAATAAAAATTAATAGCACCCCACCACCACCACCACCAAAACACTGCACTAATTCTGCAATGTAGATGCACCCCATGCATTCCTTGCCTAAGGAACGCCAGTGGAATGGATGGAGCAACCATAAATCAATGCTCTCTTGAAAGTATAGACACATATACACTCCCTGAACATCTCTTCTTCCTATTATAGGCAGTCCCTGAGTTACAGACATCTGACTTACAAGTGACTCATAGTAAAGAATGTGGGCAAACAACAGGAAGTGAGAGAAATCTACCTCTAGGAAGGGAAATTCACTCCTGAGTTATCATGGGGAAAAGGGATCTCCGCTGAAGCTTTATCACCAAACCTGTTTCCACAACAAGCCTAATTTTTCAAAGTCTTGTTGATTGAATGGTCTTAGGTTTGAATCCGGGGAGCTGTTAGCCCCAGCTTCTGCCAACCTAGCAGTTCGAAAACATGCAAATCTGAGTAGATCAATAGGTATTGCTCCGGTGGGAAGGTAACAGTGCACCATGCAGTCATGCCAGCCACATGACCTGGAGGTGTCTATGGACAACGCCAGCTCTTCAGCTTAGAAATGGAGATGAGCACCACCCCCAGAGTCGGACACAACTAGACCTAATGTCAGGGGAAAACCTTTACCTAACCTCATTAACTGTGTACATATATACAGTAGAGTCTCGCTTATCCAACATGAATGGGCCAGCAGAACGTTGGATAAGCGAAAATGTTGGATAATATGGAGGGATTAAGGAAAAGCCTGTTAAATGTCAAATAAGAATAATAGAACCATAGAGTTGGAAGAGGCCTCGTGGGCCATCCAGTCCAACCCCCTGCCGAGAAGCAGGAAAATCGCATTCAAAGCACCATACAGCCTGTTTAAAAGCCTCCAAAGAAGGAGCCTCCACCACACTCCGGGGCAGAGAGTTCCACAGCTGAACAGCTCTCACAGCCAGGAAGTTCCTCCTGATGTTCCGATGGAATCTCCTTTCTTGTAGTTTGAAGCCATTGCTCCGAGTCCTAGTCTTCAGGGCAACAGAAAACAAACTTGCTCCCTCTCCCTATGATTTCCTCTCACATATTTATACATGGCCCTCATCATGTCTCCTCTCAGCCTTCCCTTCTGTAGGCTAAACAAGCCCAGCTCTTTAAGCCGCTCCTCATAGGGCTTGTTCTCCAGATCCTTGCTCATTTTAGTCACACTCCTCTGTACACATCCCAGCTTGTGATTTTACAAATTTCATAGTGATTTTACAAATTAAGCACCAAAGCATCACGTTTTACAATAAATTGACAGAAAAAGATATTATTCCGGGTGGGAGGCAGACTGGGTTGGATAATACAGAACGTTGGGTGCGCGAAGGTTGGATAAGCGAGACTCGACTGTACTGAGAAATGAATATTATTGTATTGTCGAAGGCTTTCATGGCCGGAATCACTGGGTTATTGTAGGTTTTTTCGGGCTATATGGCCATGTTCTAGAGCAGTGGTTCTCAACCTTCCTAATGCCGCGACCCCTTAATACACTTCCTTATGTTGTGGTGACCCCCAACCATAACATTATTTTCACTGCTACTTCACAACTATAATTTTGCTCCTGTTATGAATCATCTTGTAAATATCCGATATGCAGGATGTATTTTCATTCATTTGGCACAAATACTCAATATGTCCAAATTTGAATACTGGTGGGATTGAGGGGAGGATTGATTTTGTCATTTGGGAGTTGTAGTTGCTGGGATTTATAGTTCACTTACAATATCAAAAAGCATTCTGAACTCCACCAATGATGGAATTGAACCAAACTTGGGTCACAGAGCTCCCATGACCAACAGAAAATACTAGAAGTATTTGGTGGGCATTGACCTTGGGTTTTGGAGTTGTAGTTTACCCACATCCAGAGTACACCGATGCATCTGGACCAAGCTTGGCATGAATACACAATATGCCCAAATGTGGACACTGGTGCGGTTTGGGGAAGATAGACCTTGACATTTGGAAGTTGTAGTGGCTGGGATTTATAGTTCACCTATAATCAAAGAGCATTCCGAACTCCACCAATGATAGAATTGAGCAAAACTTCCCCCACGGAACCCCCACGACCAACAGAAAATATTGTGTTTTCTAATTGTCTTTGGCGACCCCTCTGACACCCCCTCCAGGTTGAGAAACACTGTTGTAAAGGCATTTTCTCCTGACGTTTCGCCTGCATCTATGGCAGAGGTAGTGAGGTATGTTGGAACTAGATAAATGGGTTTATATATCTGTGTTTATATATGGGTGTATATATCAGAAAATGGATTTATATATCTGTGGAGATCCACAGATATATAAACCCATTTTCCTCGTTCCAAGACACCTCACTACCTCTGAGGAGGCTTGCCATAGATGCAGGCGAAACGTCAGGAGAGAATGCTTCTAGAACATGGCCATATAGCCCAAAAAACCTACAACAAACCGAAAAATATTGTGTTTAATGGCTCAACTTGGAGACTGGCTGTATTTGAGATGGGAGCCTTCTGAGGCCACTCCTTCCTTTTCAGGAGCGTCGAAAACTTGGCTGTTCTGGGCGGAACGGTAACCCGACTCCCAAAAAAGGCTCTTCGGAGGAGGGGTCTGGAGCCTTGGCTCTCGGTGTGCGTGGCAGCCTCAGTCCCCTCCTCCCTGCCTCCTTCCTTCCCTGGGAAGGGCTGAGATGGAGAAGCCCGCCTGACCGACCGACCCCCCCTCTCGCCGCGTCCTCTTCCTCTCTCCCGCCGTTGAGCGCGCTCTCCCTCCGCCTGTTCCATTCACGCTTTGCAGGGGGGTTCCGTTCTGTGCTCTGCCAAGAGACCCTTGAGGCTGCCTGGCGAGCATGTCTTCGGCCAAACAAAGGAGCAACAAAGGCGGCAGCCCCGCCGCGGCCCCGCCGGCGGAGAAAGGAGCCCACGATGACGTGGCAAGGAAGCCCCAGCACCAGGGTCACCCCAAAGGGGCCAAAGGGGCCGGAGCCTCCTCTTCCTCTTCTTCGGCGGGGGGAGGCTCCTTCTGCAGCTTCGGGAGACTCTTCACCACCTTCCTGTCGCTGCTTTTCTTAGCCGGGGCGTCGCTCTCGGGCTTCTACCTCCATCACCTCCTGGGAGAAGTCCACCAGGTCGGCCTCCGCCAAGAAGGCTTCGCTCGGGAGCGGGACGACCTGGCCCGAGACCTCCAGGCCGCCCTCCAAAAGGTGAGCCAGCGGGAGGGAAGGAGGGAGGACACACCCACCCAAGGCACAGGCACACTCTCCTCTAGGGTTGAGTGAACGGCCAGGGCTCCAGGCTAGAGACTCAGGGGAGTTCCCTGCAGGCTGCAGCGTTTGTCAACCTGGGGGTCGGGACCCCTGGGGGAGGGCTCGCGAGGGGGTGTCAGAGGGGTCGCCAAAGGCCATCAGAAAACACAGTATTTGCTGGGTTGTAGTTTTTTTCGAGCTATATGGCCATGTTCTAGAAGCATTCTCTCCTGATGTTTCGCCTGCATCTATGGCAAGCATCCTCAGAGTTTTGGACCTCACAACCCCTGAGGATGCTTGCCATGGATGCAGGCGAAACGTCAGAAGAGAATGCTTCTAGAACATGGCCATATAGCCCGAAAAAACTACAATAACCCAGTGATAGCAGCCATGAAAGTCTTCGACAATACACAGTATTTTCTCTTGGGTCTGTATAGGAAGTTTGGCTCCATTCTATCATTGGTGGGGTTCAGAATGCTCTTTGATTGTAGGTGAACTGTAGATCCCAGCAACTACCGCTCATAAATGTCAAGGTCTATTTCCCTCAAACTCCACCAGTGTTGGCATTTGGGCATATTGCGTATCCATGCTAAGTTTGGTCCAGATCCATCATGGTTTGAGTCCACAGTGTTCTCTGAATGTAGGAGAACCCAAACTCCCAAACTCAAGGTCAATGCTTACCAAACCCTTCCAGTATTTTCTGTTGGTCATGGGAATCCTATGTGCCAAGTTTGGTTCAATTCCATTGTTGGTGGAGTTCATTGCAGAACTATAAACCCCATCAACTACAACTTCCTAATGTCAAGGTCTGTTTCCCTCAAACTCCACCAGTGTTGAAGTTTGGGCATATTGAGTATCCGTGCAAGGTTTGGTCCAGATCCATCATGGTTTGAGTCCACAGTGCTCTCTGGATGTAGGTGAACTACAACTCCAAAACTCAAAGTCAATGCCCACCAAACCCTTCCAATATTTTCAGTTGGTCATGGGAGTTTGCGTGCCAAGTTTGGTTCAGTTCCATAGTTGGTGGAGTTCAGAATGCTCTTTGATTGTAGACTAACTATAAACCCCATTAACTAGAACTCCCAAATGTCAAGGTCTATTTTCCTCAACCTCCACCAGTGTTGACAATTGGGCATATTGAGTATCCATACCAAGTTTGGTCCAGATCCATCATGGTTTGAGTCCACAGTGCTCTCCGGATGTAGGTGAACTACAACTCCCAAACTCACGGTCAGTGCCCACCAAACCCTTCCAATATTTTCTGTTGGTCATGGGAGTTCTGTGTGCCAAGTTTGGTTCAATTCCATAGTTGATGGAGTTCAGAATGCTCTTTGATTGTAGGTGAACTATAAATCCCAGCAACTACAACTCCCAACTTCTCAACCTTCCTAATGCCATGACCCCTTAATACTGTTCCTCATATTCTGGTGACCCCCCAACCATTTTAATTGCTACTTCGTAACACTAATTTTGCTACTGTTATGAATTGTAATGTAAATATCTGATATGCAGAATGTATTTTCATACACTGGACCAAATTTGGCTCAAATACTCAATACGCCCAAATTTGAATACTGGTGGGATTGGGAGGGGGATTCATTTTGTCATTTGGGAGTTGTAGTTGATGGGATTTATAGTTCACCTACAGTCAAAGAGCATTCTGAACTCCACCAACGATGGAATTGAAACAACCTTGGCACACATGACTTACAGAAAATACTGGAAGGGTTTGGTGGCTATTGACCTTGAGTTTGGGAGTTATAGTTCACCAACCTCTATAGAGCACTGTGGACTCAAACAGTGGTGGATCTGAACCAAATATTGGCACAAATACTCAGTATGCCCAAATGTGGACAGTGGTGGAGTTTGGGGGAAAATAGAGTTTGACATTTGGGAGTTGTAGTTGCTGGGATTTATAGTTCACTTACTATCACAGAACATTCTGGACCCCACCAACGAGAAAATTGGGCCAAGCTTCCCACGCAGAACCCCCACAAGAAACAGAAAAATACTGTGTTTTCTGATGGTCTTTGGTGACCCCTCTGACACCCCCTCACGACCCCCCCCTGGGGTCCTGACCCCCAGGTTGAGAAACGCTGCACTATATTATAGAATGAATGCCGTTTCAGATTGAGTGAACTGCCAGGGCTCCATGCTATCGAATCAGGGGAGTTGTAAATTCGTAAGGTCTTGAGCCTTCCCTGCCCAAAAGCTTAGTGTCCCACTAAACTACATTTCCCATGAACCCCGCGGCTTTGAGCAATGATCGGTGTTAGGCGATCCCTCGTTGCCCAAGGATGATGGTCCTCCAGGTTTGGTGTCTTGGCGGTGGGTGTGGAGCCCTATTCTTGACCCGTATGTTCTCCAGCAGTGAGGACATCGGTTTCCAGGTGGAAGGTGGTCCCAGTCCGGGTTGGCTTGACACGCCTTCCTCTTGGCATGTTACTACTCCCTTTCACCCTCCATTCGTGCCTCTTCGAAGTTCACAACACTGCTGGTCACATCTGACGTCCAGTTGGAGCGCTCAAGGGCCAGTGCTTCCCAGTTTTCAGTGTCTGTGCCACAGTTTTTAAGTTTAGCTTTAAGCCTGTCTTTAAATCTTTTCTCCCTTGTCTTCCCAAGAGATTTGCAGGATTTTTCGGAGGCAGCATTAATAGAATTGTTCCAGGAGTTGAGTATGACATTTGTAGGCAGTCCAAGTTTCATGGACGTATAGCAAAGTTGGGAGGACAATGACTTTATAAACAAGCACCTTGGTCTCACTTCGGATGTCTCAGTCCCCAAACACTTTCTGCTTCATTTGGAAAAATGCTGCACTCACAGAGCTCAGACGGTGTTGTATTTCAGTATCAGGGTTGACTCTTGTGGAGAGGTGGCTGCCAAGGTAGTGGAAATGGTCATCATTTTCTAATGTTACACTACTAAGCTGTATTTCTGGCATTGCAGAGGGATTAGTAGGCGACTGCTGGAAGAGCAGTTACCAACCAATGACTGGCAAAGAGGTGTCAAACTGCATTCATTCTGCAGAAGATGCAGCCTTGAAGACACAATTCAGCAATCAGCTTGGCATCGCCTGAACTGTCACAGCTCAATGCTATACGATCTCAGGAGTTGTATCTTTCCAAGGTCTTTGTCCTCCTCCGCCAAAGAGTGCTGGTGCCTCACCAGACTACAGATCCCAAGTTTCCATAGCATTGAGCCTAAAGCTGTTCACGTGGTGCCACACTGCATGAATTCTAGAGTGTAGATCAGACATTAACTAAGGGTGCATCTAAATCAGGCATGGGCCAACTTCGGCCCTCCAGGTTTGGACTTCAGCTCCCATAATTCCTAACAGTCTGTAGGCTGTTGGGAATCATGGGAGCTGAAGTCCAAAACACCTGGGTATATGGCTGTGTGGAAAGGCCCAAAGTCATCCTTCCAGCTGTGGACTTCTTTTGCATTCCTAAAACCTCTGAAGAATTGGGATGCCTGACTTTCATTGACTTTCTTTCTTTTTCCTCCTCCTCCTCCTCCTCCTCCTCCTCCTCCTCCTCCTCCTCCTCCACCACCACCATCACCACCACCACCACCACACATCATAACCTGGGGCTTTCTTGTACAAAGGATTGGACAGAAGTAACATTATAGTAAGACCTCCATATCCATGAGCTTCCATTCACGGCTGGACTGTGGTTACCTAAAAGTGCTAATATGCCTGAACACCATTACATTTCCCGACTTCTGGTCCTAGCAAATCATGGAGTCACCCTGGAAGTCCTAGAAGTTCCTAGAGAAATATCTTTTAGGAAATTGCTAGGTCTTTCAGGGCAACTGCAATGACTTCCAAGGGAAACATGCCATAGGACCACATGGGGGACCTAGGGAATTCCTTTTTCCCCATGTATGGCTCAGTGAAACTTTGATATGAAGGTCTTAATGTATTAATAGTCCTTCATATAAAGTGCTTGGGATGGTCAAAACTGCTCCAGCCTCTTGCTTCCACTTTGCCTGCCCCATTTTAACAAACTTAAGATTTCTTCAGTGACAAGTAGAACATTTAAGATATTATACTTTCTGCACTGATGTAATTCAAGTTTCCCTTTTGGATGGTTCTAACAGTGTTTAATACAAAGCTACAATGAATGAATAGAAAGTGGGCAATCTATTTAACTGTCACTGAAACTGTGTTTAGACTTGTTCTTGGCATAGCACTTCCTCTTCTTGTGCATGAAATAGATCTTGGCTGTGAAAGTGTGCTTTTAAATGTTTTTATTTTACACATCTACTTCCTTCAAAGAAATGTACTTGTAGAAATTCTAAGGCTGATAAAAATCATAATGTTCTTGTTTCAAGCCGGTGTGGTATTTTCAAAATTAAGATAGAGAAATCTACCTTCTGTTCCAGTAACATTCATTGGTGGCATTATTGTGCCTCGTTGTTACTGGTTGAAGGAGAAGCACTGGCCTGAGTGCATTGCCATGAATATAGGGCCTGTCTATACAAGCTGAATAGCCTGCAGTCATCATGGAGTCACTATTGGAATTTTTCATGATGTTCAGGATTTCCAGCCCTTATGGTGGTGTAAACCAGGTTAAAATGGTTTGATTAAACATTAAGGAAAGTTGGGGGATACTCCAGAATTGGCTAAAGGTCTGGAGCAATCCTGTAGTTTGGGTGTACAATGGACAGCAGGACCAGGGCATGGAGTATGTGGCCACCATTTCTGCTCTGGACTGGCTCTGCATTAAGCAGCCAGTGTGAATAAGCCCATATATTCCTTGGAGTAGCTATCATAACTTTAGAGCAGGAGTCCTCAAACTAAGGCCCGAGGGCCAAATATGGCCCTCCAAGGTCATTTACCTGGCCCTTGCTCAGGGTCAACCTAAGTCTGAAACTACTTGAAAGCACACAACAACAACAACAACAGCAACACTATCTCATCAACCAAAAGCAGGGCCCACACTTCCCATTGAAATACTAATAACTTTATATTTGTTAAAATTGTTCTTCATTTTAATTATTGTATTTAAGTGTTTTTGCACTACAAATAAGATATTTCCATTGTGCATAGGAATTCATTCATTATTTTCAAATTATAATGCGGCCCTCCAACAGTTTGAGGGACTTTGACCTGGCCCTCTGTTTAAAATGTTTGTGGACCCCTGCTTTAGAGCAATTCAGATTAATAATAACACTTTGTTTATATTCTGCCCTTCTCCCCAGGGGGCCTCAGAGTGGATTACAGCATATAAACAGACACAGACAAACTTTCAATGCCTTGTTACAATGAAATACAGTGAGACACAAATGCACAGACAAAGGCAAAGGCTTCTCCTTTAATTTCTGGCTCTGGGGGAGGCTCTCTTCTCCTTCCAAGTCAAAGAGCCTGAGTTGTCTGTAGACACCTCCTGGTCATGTGACTGGCATGACTGCAGGGAGCATCTTTTGCCTTTTCTCATCGAAGTGGTACTCACATTTGCATGTTTTCAAACTGCTAGGTTGGCAGGAGCTAGGACTAACAGCAGGAGCTCACCCCATCCTCCGGATACGAACTGCCAACCTTCAGGACAGCAGTTCAGCTGCATAAGGGTTTAACCCATTGCGCCACCTGTGGCCCCTTTACATGGATTTCGAGGTTGTCTGAATTACATCCTTTTTAATATTTACGTTCTTGAATAAAATGCTCTGTACTCAGATCCCATGTTTGCAAAAGGTGGTTGTTTTGCTTTTGGATGTTGCAACTGAAAATCTAGCTACATAATTATTAATTTGAAACACTGTCACATGGGATGGATCCATATTTTGAGATGGCAAAGCAACTGAAGCTGTTACTTCCTTTCCATGGAAGCAACAGCTTCTGA
The DNA here is from genome assembly GCF_025583915.1 of Anolis sagrei ordinatus. NCBI lineage: Eukaryota > Metazoa > Chordata > Lepidosauria > Squamata > Anolidae > Anolis > Anolis sagrei. The sequence goes on along the minus strand of NW_026847549.1, from coordinate 31,937,835 downwards.
AAATTCCACACAGAAGGTTATTTTAATTTTACCAGGCGTGTTTTTAATCAATTGTTTCATTACTGTTTTTTAATATTTTAATGTATTGCTGATTGTTGATTATTTTTATGATGCTGGCATCCTATGATGCTTTTGCGAGGCCGCCCTGATGTATGTATGTTCAGAAGAGCTCAGAAGTGTATTTGAGTCCAGAGATTGGATATGTTACTTTTATGGACCATACACTTTCATCTCACCTAACCATGGGCTATATCAGCTCCTATTGCTAGGAATGCTAGCCCCAAAACATTTCCAGCTTTACTCAAATGACACACATTTTGATATGTCACTAAAATGGCCTTGATTCAGAAGTTTGATTTGTTTTTCCTTTTTTATAGGTGAATTCCCTTCAGGACTCATTTGGAAGATTTGAAGGCATGCTGAAAAATGCTCAGCAAAAGCAAGAAATCACTGAGAGGGCTGTTCAGCAAGGGGAGAGTGAGATCAACCGCATTGGTGAGGTTCTTCAGAAACTACAAAATGAAATCCTAAAAGACCTGTCGGATGGGATCCACGTTGTCAAAGATGCCAGAGAACGAGATTTCACATCACTGGAAAACACCGTGGAGGAAAGGTTAACTGAGTTAACCAGGTCTATAAATGACAATATTGCTGAATTCACAGATGTCCAGAAACGAAGCCAAGATGAAATCAACGAAGTCAAAAGAAAGCTGGCTACACTTGGAGAAATAAAAGAATGCAAACATGATTTTCAGGTTTTGAAAGGGATTGTTGATGAGATGCAAACATCCATGAGAGATAAAGAAAAGACCATAGAATCACTGCAAAGTACCATAGATACGATGGAGTCTGATGTCTTGTCTGAAGTCAAAGAACTCATCAACCTCAAACAGGAACATGAAAAGTTCAAAGAGGCCGCAGACACCGAGCACCTTTCATTACAAGCTTTGGAAGAGAAAGTTCTTAAGGCAGAAGACTCAATTGCACATCTTCCTGATGAGATTAAGAGACTCAGTGAAGACTTCCTGCGCACCAAGCGATCGACTACTTTGGAGGGAGACTCTGTGCTGACCAAAGATGATGTAGAAAGTCTGCAAAAGAGCAATAAAAATATTGAATCAAGACTTGAGTCCTTAGAAGAGAGCCTTCAGACTGTGATGTCCGCATCTGCATCACGCATGGAAGAAATGGAGAGAGATGACAGCAAGGTAGCTGCCTTCGAGGAGAGTCTCAGCTCTCTTCGTCAGACTTTAGAAGATGATGTTCGCTTTTTGACAGATACAGTGAGGAGTCTTGGTGAAGCAAAGCTCTCAATGTACAATGATATGGGTGAACTAAGGAAAAGAATGAGCGACTTATCAAACAATGCTGATGTACTGGATAACATCCAGAAACAAGTTCGTTCTTTATTGGCTCAAGAACAATCTCAGGGTCATCTAGGAGAACTCTCCTCTATCAAAGGCTCCATCGATGAACTGCGCTCTTCTCTTGGCCAGGCTGAATCTGACATGAAAATGCTTCGGACTGCCGTTGACAGTTTAGTTGCCTACTCTGTAAAAATAGAGACCAATGATAATGAGGTGCAGTCAGTGAAAAGTTCATTAGATGACATAAGAAATGACCTAGACAGATTGTTTGTGAAAGTAGAAAAGATACATGAAAAGATTTAAAAATCTCATATAAAGCATTTTTAACTACAGAACTGCAAAAACAAAATGAAACACAAAAAGTAGCTTTCCTAGGCCAAAGAGTTTTTGTTATTGGGGAAATATTGGTGGACTTGAAACGTCTGTTATTCCTATAGAAAAATCAAAACACATTCCAGATAGGGACCCGTTTTTAATTTTTACAGAGTCATGCCCTGCAACAAACCATTCTGTTTTGCTGCCTTAGCCATATGGCTCAGAGAAGAAAAAAGAACAAAAGGCAACTCTTGATTTTTTTTTTTTTAGACAGACATGTGTGTTCTGTCATGTGCAAGGCTGCACCATATTTTTGAATAAGAGGAAGCGCTGCAATTGCATTGCAATATATAAATCAAATTGTGGCCCATTTCCACTAAAGAAAAATAGTTATGATATCCATCCTATGAAATCCTGGGATTGGTAGTTCTCAGCTAGAGAACTCCACTGCCTCATAAAACTACAAATCCCAGGTTTCCATAGGGCATTGGTACAGTAAAGTGGAATAGGTAAAGGTTTTCCCCTGACATTAAGTCTAGTTGTGTCCAACTCTGGAGGGTGGTGCTCATCTCCATTTCTAAGCTGAAGAGCTGGCGTTGTCTGTAGACTACTCCTAGGTCATGTGGCCGGCATTACTGCATAGAGCACTGTTACCTTCTCGCCAAAGCGGTACCTATTGATCTACTCAGATTTTCATGTTTTTGAATTGCTGGGTTGGTAGAAGCTGGGGCTAACAGCAGGAGTTCACCCTGCTCCCTGGATTTGAACCACTGACCTTTTGGTCAGCAAGTTCAGCAGCTCAGTGGTTTAACCTGCTTTGCCACCGGGGGTTACCGTTAGTGGAAAAGTAACAGTATAATAGTGTAGTGTGAATGAGCCATTGTGTTATCAAGATCTGTGACAAGCCTGCATTCCAAAGTCTTCATAATTAATATTGCTTTTCCATAGCAAAACCAAAGACTTATCTTTACTTTCCTGTTTTTAACCCATCTGGAAAACTTTCCCTGGTCTGTTAGCTGTGCATGATCTCTGCTGAACTCGGTTTTCTGAACAAAGTTATTTTAAACCTCTCTCTGGTACTTTGGCAAGGTGGGATAGGCATCACTCCATGATCTATGTTAAATGCCTGATTATCTGGTGTTAAGTTTGAAGAAATAGAAATGGATCTCAGACTGTTTAAAAGCAACCAAACCTCCAAAACTTTAGATCTGGGCAATTGTTGTAAGTATGAGGAGTATTAATAATATCGTTCATTTTAAAGAACCACTGTACTATTCAATTGCCTGGATTCTTGTTTACCTTCCTTAGAAAATAAATTTGTTTTGATATTTTTAATTTTTTTACTTAAGTATTTAGAAAGGTACTTAGTCATAGAAGGCAGACCTTGGGAAATGGTCTTACAACCTACACATGCAGTCTTCCCTAAACTGTTATACAGGTTGAGTATCACTTATCTGAAATGCTTGGGACCCAGCATGTTTTGGATTTCATTTTTTGGGGGGAAGGGGGGATTTTGAAATGCCTGTATTTGCATTTACAGATATAATGGGATACCTTGGAGGTGGGACCCAAGTCTAACACAAAATTTTATTTATGTTTTGTATACATCTTAGATTAGGCATAGGCAAATTTCGGCCCTCCAGGTGTTTTGGACTTCAACTTCCACAATTCCTAACAGCCTACTGACTGTTAGGAATTGTGGGAGTTGAAGTCCAAAACACTTGGAGAGCCCAAGTTTGGCCATGCCTGCCTTAGATACTGTACATAGTCTAAAGATAATTTTATACACAACATTTTAATAAATTTGTGTGTGAAACAAAGTTTGTGTACAGTAAGCCATCAGAAAGCCAAGGCTCTCTGTCTTAGCCCATCCACAATTTTTGATTTTGTTTTTCTTGATCAACCTGTACAGTGTTTACTTTTGGAAAGATCGTAGCAGCAGAAGTGACAAAGAGAGTACTCCAGTAGAAAGCAATAAGGATGTCTGATTACTTTTGATGCTACCCAGAAACCAGTATCTGAAGACCTGAAATCTTAAAAATCAAGAAGAACATATTGTCTGGAATCATTTGTTACTCTTCTGAGCTGCTCCCCACTGACTGTCCTTTTGTGAGCCTTGTATGACTGTAGTTTTGACTGTGAAATTAAGTTTTTTTCCTAGTGTCTGTAATGTTTAATAAACTTGGAATAGAAATTAATTAAGGGCCAAAAAGGATATGATATTTCAAGTATGCTCCATCTGTCTTGGTTTTTCTTTACAGTCAGCCCTCCGGACCAGTGGTTTCTGCATCCATAGATTCAATAAATTGCATCAAAGATTCTTTACCTCCATTTTAACACAGCAAAACTAATGTCTGGAAAGATTTCTTTTTTGGGCTGCAACTCTCAGAACTTCCTAGCAGTGTAGACAATTGTGCATTTGGGAATTGTAATTAAAATGCAATATACCCAGGTTCTGGTTAAAACCACAACTGTCGTAATCTTGACATTACTTCAGAAAATGTTTCCATGGGAATCTAGGTCCTCCAGTGCAATTCTATGGCCAGTTTTCAGGGGAAATTGATCACAGAATCGTGCTAGGAATACCTAGATAGGTGTCCTCTCGGGTAGAAAAAAATTAGCATTTTCTTTATCCACAATGTTTTCTTTCACAGGAGTCCTATGCCTCAGATTAGTCTGGTTTTATTGGATTTTACTGAAACAATGGCATATCACAACAACTAGTCCTCAATAGAGTAATGCGTAGAATCCGATTCTTCCAGGATGGGTTATTTTGTTCTTGGAATTTGTTTTTCTCTAGTCCATTTTACTCATTTTATTGAGCATTCACATCCACCTGTCTTCTATCACTGTTTGCCCCGAGGAGGAGACAAAATGTTCATACTTAAATTCCTGGTAGAATTCCAGAGTTGAAATGGAATTTTGCCTAAATCCAACATCTAAAGTCCAAAACATCCTTTCCGTTAGTTTTCAAGATGCGTCAGCAAAAATGTACAATAATGCATCTCAAATGGTCTTGAAATATAAAGATCATAAATCCGAATTCCTCCTAACTCCAGGAATTCTACATAAACTTCTGCAGTTCATCCAAATTTGCAGAACCAAATCTATTCTTTTATTTCAGTGGTTCCCAACCATTTTTTAAAATCAGGGACCACTTTGACCAGGAACCACTCTCCAACATTAGTAACAAAAATATCAGTTTTTGGTAAACTTTAGATTTGGTTTGGAGTGCTGATTTAGAAAATTGCATTGGATAGACCACATCAGCTCTGGTTTCTGATACAGAACATATGCCATGGTCAGTGACCAGGAAAGAGTGGCAGGAGGTGCAAAAGGAGTGGAAATAAAATAAATATAAATAAAGAGGAAGGAGGCTTGTGGACCAGATTTTCATTGTTGTGGCCCACAGGTTAAGAACCATTGTTCTATTTAGTATGATCCTAACCCAGCAAGTATGTAAAGCACATTTGGAAATTTCATATTCCCAACATTGCTTCTTGTATGTTGAAAAAGCAGCTACTTTCATTGGACGCATTGTGACTTCTGAATGAACACACACAGGGCTGGGCCACGAAAACCCATACCAAGGAAAAGTGGCACATTTTGTGTAACCACCAAAGGCTGTATGTCAATTTAGCTGGAGATAAATCTCATTCAAGTCAATGAAATTTAGATTTCAGTAGACATGTACAGAAATGTACTAAAATAAGTATAGTTATTCATGGAGTGATACACACATTTTGTTTGTCATTATTTCTTTATGACCAGTGGTTTCTGCATCCATGGATTCAACCAATTGCATTACTGGTCCGAAGGGCTACCTTCAAGTCAACTCACACTTATGGCAACTCCATAAATGAGAGATCTTCAAGTCATCCTGTCCTCAAAAATCCTGCTCAGATCTTGCAGGTTCAGGGCCATTGCTTCTCTGGCTGAATCTATCCATCTGGAATATGGTCTTCCTTTTTTTCTACTGCCTTCTAGTTTACCAAGCATTATTGTCACTTCAAGTGAACAATATTTTCTCATGATGTGGCCAAAGTACAGCCCTCAACTTTGTCATCTTGACTTATAGGTAGAGTTCAGGCTTATTTTGTTCTAGGATCCATTGATTTGGGGTTTTTTTTAGCAGTACATGCTTCCTTATAAAACTTCGTGGTACACAGTTTTTAGTACTTAGGTTTGCTCTGATAGCCACTTACAACTATTATAAATGTATGCATTATGTATAAGGTATACATAAGCACAAAAAGATGTTCATGTTTCCTTTTTTCCTGCATGACAATTTTCATTGGGGAGGCAGGGACAAAAATTGGGGGATGACTGAGACTATTTTGAGTTTGCTGGCTGCCATTTTTGAGCTGCCAAGATGAATAGCAAGACTGCATTGAAAGGAAAACAAACTTAAGATGACACTGTCAGACCTGTACAAATCATGCTTTAATAGTGCACATGCTCCTACAAGAGCATTGGGAGATTGTGGTTTTGGAGTACAACATCCCATGCTTTCCAGCAGGATATGTTGTCCAAAACATATCTACTCTGTGCTTTGTGAGTGCTACTCATGAGAAGAAACTAGAAGCTTCAAGTCTATCATCATAGCCACAAGTTCACTTGTTAAGAAAGGAAAAGAAGAAAATTGGAGGAGCTGCTAAACAGTTCATTTGTGGTGTCAAAGGCTTTCATGGCCAGAATCACTGGGTTGTTGTAGGTTTTTTCAGGCTATATGGCCATGTTCTAGAGGCATTCTCTCCTGATGTTTCACTTCACTACCTCTGCGGATGCTTGCCATAAATGCAGGTGAAATGTCAGGACATGGCCATATAGCCCGAAAAAACATACAACAACCCAGTTCATTTGTGGCTTTCTCCAAGATGGTCTGCACCATTGCTTTTTGCTTTTCTTTACCCTACCTATAATAGTCAGCTAGCATGCCAAGGATATTGAACATGTGTTGCTCTTTCTGGGGGAAGATTTTCTTTTCTTAGGGTTCCTCTCCTTCCAATATTTTCTTTGTAAAGTACCCCCCCCCCCCAAAAAAAAATCTGCGGGACCAGTACCCGTAGTTTCATTTATCCAAGGTCAACAAAATACATCATCTCTAGATATTTTTTGGGTCTTATAGTATGACACTGAGATATTCTTGGGCTGGAAGTTCTTTATTTCAACACGACTCACTATTATTCATGGTTTTGTATATTTATGTGAAATCTGGAGATGATCCCTTGTAGATACTATATTTCCGCAAAGCTTGGGATTTTACTGGGTCTCCTAATGCCCCTCCCTTTTGGCCTAAAGGTTCCATATTAATTCATGTGAGCATCAACACAAAACTAATTAATTCATTATTATGACATATTACCAATTTTAAAAGGCTCTTTCCAACTTAATTGGGCTTTTGAAGCAGATAAAATCAGAATAAATGTGGATTTTTATTTAAAAGATCAGAATTGGTGAATGTGGGTTGTTGTAAGGTTTTCGGGCTGTATGGGCATGTTCCAGAAGCATTCTCTCCTGATGTTTCGCCTGACAACCTCTGAGGATGCCTGCCATAGATGCAGGTGAAACGTCAGGAGAGAATGCTTCTGGAACATGGCCATACAGCCCCAAAAACTTACAACAACCCAGTGATTCTGGCCATGAAAGCCTTGGACAATACATAGAATGGGTGAATGCTTTCCTGGGAAAGAAGGGCAAGGTTGTATATTAATGCCTTTATCCCAAAGGACGGGAGGTCACTGCAATGGGGTTTATTTATCCTGTCAGAAACGAATTGAAGGTAGTTATTATGTATTTAAAAACACAAACAAAGTTGAAAACTAGACATTATACTAAATGTCCTTTGACCAGAAGCTGGCCACTTGGAGTGTCTCTGGTGTTGCTGTTAGAAGCTCCTTCATTGTGTGTATGGCAGGGCTCAGTCTTCATTGCAATAGGTGGTTTGTGGTTTGCTGTTCTCCGCATGTTGTGGACTCCACTTTGTAGCCCGACTTCTGAATATTGGTTCTGCATCTTGTGGTGTCAGACACAGTCTTTCAGCACCTTCCAAGTCGCCCAGTCTTTTGTGTACCCAGCGGGGAGTCTCTCATATGGTATCAGCCATGGAAGGGGGGATAGTGTTGTTGTTGTTCATTCGTTCAGTCGTCTCCGACTCTTCGTGACCTCATGGACCAGTCCACGCCAGAGCTCCCTGTCGGCCGTCACCACCCCCAGCTCCTTCAAGGTCAGTCCAGTTACTTCAAGGATGCCATCCATCCATCTTGCCCTTGGTCGGCCCCTCTTCCTTTTACCTTCCACTTTCCCCAGCATAATTGTCTTCTCTAGGCTTTGCTGTCTCCTCATGATGTGGCCAAAGTACTTCAACTTTGTCTCTAGTATCCTTCCCTCCAATGGGGAACAATTATTGTAAGCACTTTTCTGAAGTATATGTGTTCTATGTATAGATATGTGTGTAGATTTTGCGAGGGGGGGGGGGGGGGGGAAGGGAAGCAATCGTGGCAATGATTTGTATTTGGTTTTGATTCAAAATTTAATTTCAGCAATATGATTGTAAAAAAAAGGCTTTGTGTCATAAAAAAAAGATCAGAACTTTAGTTTTGATACTAAAAATAAATTATAGACTGGTCGTGTGCACTGAGACATAGAATTACAGAAACATAGAGTAGGAAGAACCATTCAGTCCAATCCCATTGTGTTATACAGGAAGTCACAATGAAACCTCTCCCGACAGTTAAAACGGTTAGAGATAGAGACTTAACCACACTATAACATACAACTGATTTTTCTGTATCCAGCTTCCTTTTAGTATACCTTGGAAATTTCTAATAAGAAATAGATCCAGTAGTCATGTCAAAGTCAGTCACGTTTGGAAGCTGATGGAATTAAACCAAAGCAAATAGAACAGTCAAGATCTGCCATCTACTGGTAGTGTTTTGCAAATGTTTTCTATGAAGCATGGCAGCAAAGCTGAAGGTTTTAAATTTGTATCCAAGTCAGTGCAAAGCTTCTCTCAGGTCCTTTCCACACTATTATATAATCAAGTTCAATGCAGATAATCTGGATTTCATATGGCAGTGTAGAAGGGGCATCAGTCACAGCAAATGATATTTTCAGCAATCCTTTCAGAATACTGACAGTCAATATTCTCACACCAGAAGCAACTTGGTTTCTCAAGTCGCTCCTGACATGGACAAAAAAAATCTTCTAGTTCAGGGATGATACATTATCTATGTGGGATTCTGGATAACTATACCACTCTTTATGTCTTTCACCTCCACAATTTGGATTCCAATTTTTGTTACTCCCCAAACACCCTACAATATGACACCGCCACAGTGGGGAAAATTGCTAATTATATATTTATTTGCATATCCAGAGTTTTATTATTTGCTAGAGTTTTATTATTTCTTAAGGAACAAGTAGTGTAAGGATCAGGGCAGCAGGCAGTGGGAGCTGGGCCATCTGGCAAGCATTGAGTAGTTGCAGCCAGGGTGGGGTAACTGCTGGGATAATAAAGGAGTAAAAAAGGATTATTACTCCTTGTGGTGGTGGTGTTGCTGAAAGTTTTGTGAAGGTGTTGGAAGTTTTGCAAAGGTGAAGGTGTTAGAAGACTGGAGTTCTGAGAGGCTTGTGGATTGAGGAGAAGAATTGGACTCTGTATATGTGTTTTTGCATAAATTCTGCTACAAGACAAACGTGTGAGTTTGCTCCTTGGTCAGAGGGAGAATAATAGAATCATAGAATCAAAGAGTTGGAAGAGACCTCATGGGCCATCCAGTCCAACCCCCTGCCAAGAAGCAGGAATATTGCATTCAAATCACCCCTGACAGATGGCCATCCAGCCTCTGTTTAAAAGCTTCCAAAGAAGGAGCCTCCACCACACTCCGGGGCAAAGAGTTTCACTGCTGAATGACTCTCACAGTCAGGAAGTTCTTCCTCATGTTCAGATGGAAAGTTCCCGCATCTCTGTGTGTCTACATATTAATCTTCATTACAACAAGTCTCACCCAGACTCCGCCCCTCACAACTTAGATATGACCAAATTTCTTTTTGTACCCCAAACTGGGGGTGGGCAATATGCCATGAATATCTCTAAATATTCAAGAGCCATTTGGGGTATACAGGTGGCACTTTACCACTGCTACTGATGTTATATAGGGAAAGATGGCAACTATCATACTGTACAACAGGCATGGCCAAACTTTGGCCCTCCAGGGGTTTTGGAATTCAATTCCCACAATTTCTAACAGCCTCAGGCCTCTTCCCCCCCCCCCCCCAGCTACTTACACTTAAGCCTATGCGGCCGAGGGGGGAAAGGAAAAGTCCTGAGGCTGTTAGGAATTATGGAAATTGAAGTCCAAAACATATGCAGGGCTGAAGTTTGACCATGGCTGTTGTACAGCATATCATAACCTATTACAAAGTGCAGCTTTATTTTGTGTTGTTTGTATGCCAAGAGTGTAAATACCATGTTTGGAAAAAAATTCAGTCTTGAAATTGATTTTATTAGGAGTCTTCAAGTCATTTCTAATTTATGGCAGCCATGATTTGTAGAAGTTCCTAACAGCTACACAGATGAAAAAGCCTTTGGGAACCTAGTGCAATAGATAAACACAGAGCTATGTGAAATCGAATACTGGAATGGCTTAGACGATGATTTTGGACAATGAGACTAATAGTGAAGGTAGTGGTTTTATATGTTTTTAAAAGTTTTAATGTATGTATTTCATAATTCTGTTTTAAATGTGGTTATAATTGTATTTTGTTAAGGTATCAAATGGCTATCTGGTTGTAAACCGCCTTGTGTTACCTTTGAGTTTGAAAAAGGCGGGGTAGAAATAGCATAAATAAATAAATAAAGAAGAAGAACAAGATAGTTTAAATAAGCTAAAACGTATTAGGCAATATAATGAATAAAATACAGATTAAATATTTTAGAAGTTTTTAAAAATATAAATAAAAGTCTTTGCCTTGATTTAATAATGGTGGATAGTCAAGTTTTAACTTGACACCTAAATCATAACAGTGTTGGTGCCAGTTGGGCTTCAAGGGAGAGAACATCCCACCATTAGAGCATCAACCTAAACATTATGAAGAATTTCCTGATGATAGGAGCTGTGTGACAGTAACATTTGCTGCCTCCCTTCTATGAAGAGTCTGGATGTCCATCTGTTGGGAGTGCTGGATGTTCCTGCTTGGCAGAGGGCTGGACGGGATGGCGCTTGTCATCTCCCCCAGCTATGATTCTATGATTCTGTAATGTCCTTGCATAGTGTATTGTCCTGACTAGAGGAATATGGAAGAGAACCTCACAGTAGATCTTAAAACTTGGGCAATATAGGTGTAGCGAGGGAGGGAGACTATTTCTTTATTTAAGAAAAACCTCTTTGCTCTTATACTGATTCAGTTTCTTCTTTTATCTTGGCTGGGACTCTCTGTGTACTGTTTAACCTTTGTACAGACAATGAGGCACTCTTCTGTATAACCAAGTAACACAGTTTATTTATGACTTCTGGCTCCAACGCTTGTGGTTACATTTGTGTTTTGTTGCAATCTTGAGACTTACAGTCAGTATAATATACTTGGTTTACTTTTCTGAAATAGCCTTTCAATGTTTCACATTCATAAACATGTTACTTGCTTTACACACTCTTGACTGAAATTATATTCTGACTAAAGCACCACTGGCTTTCTTTATGTTCCTAAAACTTGAGCTCTATTTAACTAACTGCTTCTATATATATATCAGAAATCTTTAACACATCTTTATAACTGCTTATTTCTAACAGGAGTTCCTAACTCTTTTCTCTCACAGAAGTTCCAAACTGTCTCTCACAAACAGGAATCCCTAACTCCCCTCACAAACAGCAATTCCTAACTCACTCTTTTGACTCTCTATTTTAAACTTTGGCTCCGCCCCTTTGGAATGTTCAGCTCTGCTCTCTCCAACTGTCATTTTGGCCTAGCAACCTTTTCAAATCCTGGGCCTACGCTAATCTGCATATGACCAATCGGCTTCCATATGCAAATGAATCCTATCTCTGCTGTTGTTACCCTGTCTGTGCCTATTCTTCCCTATCTGCCATATGTAAACATAGAGCTATACACCAAAAATTTAACATAGAGTAGCAATTTCTCTACAATAGGACATATAGGAAGAGGTGTACCTGCAAGCATCAAGATTCCAAGGCATGTAGGGCTTTAAATGTCACTGCAAGCATCTTGAATTCAGACTGGAAACATACTGACAGAAAGTGAAACTCTTTTGAAACTGACATAGCATGCGTCCTTCCCGGTGGAACATGGACCGCCATTTGGTGTATGACATTTTCAGTCAGGCAAAACTGATGATGGCACTTAGCTACATCTACTGTTCCTCTGTGGCTCTACCGCAGAGAAGATGAAAGCAAAAGTTTTGGATTTCAGCAGACCTAATTGTTGGGAAAACTATTCTGGTTGAAGTGTTAGTTATTTCCACCCATCCTGCCATAATGACAAAGGCTGGGTTCTTCTAACTAGGTCAGCATTAGAAGGATTTTCTCCGCTGAGCTAGACATAAATATACAAAATTCCAGTGGAGAGACTTTTTCTGATTCATACCACTTTGGTCTGGGGTGGAATGAAAACCCTACAAGTTATGAGACAGGACAGAAAACATAATAAGCACAGCGTGATTAACAATTTCCTTGGAATTCATTTGTGGATCCGAAGTGAACTTTCAATGCCACTTGGCTGTAAACATTCCACCCTGTTCTACATCACTTCATTATTTTTGTTAAAAGAATTGTGTATACACAATGTGGCTTAAAGAATCTGTATATAAGGTATTATTAGCGAGGGGGCTTGGGTGTTTGCCTTCGCTCTGCCTGGAAAGTCTGGTTGAAATTCTACTGGCATAGCATTTCTTGGCATAAAAGAAAAGACATTAAGGAAAATGCATCTGTTGTTTTTCTTTCACAAATAGAGCTCTTATACCTATAACTGGTATTGTTCTCTCCCTCAATTCTACATAGGTGGAAGGACATTGGGGAGTGTGGCTATATTACTAATATTGTACCACTGAGCTGCTGAACTTGCTGACCTAAAGGTTGGTAGTTCGAATCCAGGGAGTGGGGTGAACTCCCACTATTAGGCCCAGTTTCAGCCAAACCTAGCAGTTTGGAGGTGTCTATGGATGTTGGCTCTTCGGCCTAGAAATGGAGATGAGCCCCCCCCCCCCATAGTCGGATACGACTAGACTTAATGTCAGGGGAAACTATTACCTTTTTATAAAAACCTCTTCTTCAGATAATCATTTTCTCATAATCTTCTCATCATCTTCTCATCTTCAGTTTTATGACTAGCAAAATATGGTTGACTGTTGCCCAAGCAGCCAAGGTAACTTGCTACAGAGATTGGAGTGTGTGATAATGTTTACCTCCATGTAGTGAAAGTTGGTTTCTGCCCCTCATGTAGGGCTGGGCAGTTTCGTTCGTTAATTTCGTAATTTGTTATTAATTCGTATTTAAATTAGCTTACGATCCAATATTGAGCCATGCAGGAATAGTGTGAGGAGTAAATTAGATTCGAAACAATTTTTTCAATTTATTTCGTTATTGTTTCGTTATTATTTCGTAATTATTTCGTAATTATAATTATTTCGTGATTATTTTCGCATGTCTGGTGCAAGTTTTATAGTTGTTGTTTGTTTTATCACACCAACAGTCAACAACAGAGGGAGAGGGAAGCTTCAGAAGTTCCCCCTGTCCCATTTGGAGGTTTTTTTAGCATATTGCGCAATCGCGTCCGCCATTAACGAATCGATTCGAAATTAACGAAATTTTGTAAATAACGAAATTTTGAAATCTCAAAATTTCGGAAGTATTTAGAATTTGGAAACGCTAGCACCCCCTGGAAACGAATCGAGTTTAGAAACAAATTTTTCCGTGGTTACCCAGCCCTACCCTCATGCTGTTGTTAAGAGAGCAGGAGCATGAGCATGGCAGGCAGTTGAAAATTCTGCAATTAAAGCTTAGAATTATACAAACTTTACCAGGGTGACAAATTCTGGTAAATTCAGAGGAAACTTTAGTTTTAAAATGTATAATCTGCAGAGCAGAAAAGTTATGTTGGTTCCTGAATAAGTGACTTCTTTATGACAAGCCACTGTCCTTCTCAGAGGGCTCAATAAAGCTACATCTGTTGGTTTTAATGTGACCAATTGCCTCAGGTGCTTTCCACATTAAAAAAAACAACAACACCCAGATACTGTATATGTGATAAAAGCTATTATGAGGAAATGCTTCAGAGGATATTTTCTCTCTTCTTTTAATAGATTAGATTTGCTACTTCTGCTATTACACAAGGGGACTGCTATCATGATATTCCTTGCCTGAATCTGTTATTAAATATCAGATTATTTATTTTAAATAAAATAACAAGAATTTTTGCAACATGGACTAAGAAAGAGAAAGAATATTACATTAATGAAAACCCAAACATGCCCTGTGTTCTGAGATTCTTTGTTCATTTTCAGGTATAATATATGTATATTATGAATGTTTTTGTAATGTTATATTGCTGTGTTAAGATTGAATCCTTATTTTGTGCTTTGACTGTGGATGTTGAGAGCTGGGTGCAAAATGATTTCTCACTGTGTTTCTCAGACATAAATGTGGGATACAAATAGAAATAATAATAGTAGAAATAATAAGAATAACAAAAACATTTTTCTTGGAAGTAGGACTCACCCTTTTTCTCCTAAGAACTGATTTTCCTGCATTAATTTTGCATTAACAAAATTCATTACTTTCTACATGGAAATTATAACACTACTAACATGCCAGAATATTCGTATGAGTAGTCTGATGATGTTTGGCACAAAATAATGCTTCCGACCACTTGGTGGAGCTATAGAAACAATATTATCTTACTCATTTCCCCTGCTGTTTAATAAGCAGTAAGAATCGCAAGCCAAAAGTACTATCCTTGGCAAGGTAAGAAGCCAAATACTAGGAAATTAGTCCTTTTTTCCTTCACCTGAGTACTGTCAACATTTGCAATGCAGTTGTCTGAAACAAAGAAAAAAAACAATACTGCACTGTGCTTTTTGATTTTGCATTGTTATGGCTGCAAGTGCCTGGAATGTATAGACCTGCACAAAAATAATCTGACTGAATTATTGCTGGTAATTTTTTTTACTTTTTTGCTTGGAGAGTAGATTCCATGTGTCATTTCACACGCTGCTTTTGGAATTCCATGTTCATGTCCCAGAATAAAAAGGTTTTACCATGCATGAAGGGATGTTTTTAACAGTTAAATAAACATATTTAAATCTTTATTGGGACTGCAAGGCTAGAATGGTTAGTTCCAGGGATTCCATTCAAGTACTTACCACTTTGGGCCCCTTGGTGGCACAGTGGGTTAAACCACTGAGCTGCTGAACTTGCTGACCGAAAGGTTGGTGGTTCGAATCCAGGGTGCGGGATGAGCTCCCACTGTTAGTCCCAGCTTCTGCCAACATAGCAGTTCATATGAGTAGATCAAAAGGTAGCGCTTCTGTGGGAAGATAACGGTTCTCCATGCAGTCATGTCAGCCACATGACCTTGGAGGCATCTACGGACAACGCCGGCTCTAGAAATGGAGATGAGCCCCACCCCCCAGAGTCGAACTCAACTAGACTTAATGTCAAGGGAAACTTTTATCTTTACCTTTACCTTTTAATTACTTCTTGGCAGAGTCATGTTTTCAACTTAGCTAGTTAGCAACCAACTTATTGTAACCAATTATTTCTACCAATAAAGAAGGTAGAATTACAGTAGCAAGTTAAGGAGGAGGAATAATGCCACTCTTTTTATGCTGCAATTTTTAATTTTGTAGTTATGGCAATATTCTATAACAAAATAATGGGGGAGAAATATCACCTGGCTCAACTATTAGTTCATGGTCAAATGTGAGTGTTCAAGTCACGATGAAATAGATAAAAGCATAGCATGTTCTGAACCACAAGATAGCAGCTTGTAATATTCAGGTGGCAATTCAAGGTAACTAAAAGTAACAATTCTCTTTTGTTTTCAAAACTGGCAAACTATATATATATATTAAAAATAGTAACTATCATGATAACAAATCGTTCTCAGAATCCCAGTCTGAAATGCATTTTTCCCTGAACCATGCAATGGACTTGGCCTGGAATTACAACTAATTGGTTTTTTAAATTCAACTTTCTGATATCTGAGGATATAATATTGTTGTTCAACAATAAAACTAAATATAGACATTTCTAAACATTTTCTCTAAAACCGTTACTTGAAACCAAAATAAGTCAATGAAGTGGGAAGTGTATTTATAATGGGGCCCTCGAAGATACAAGGCAATGGATGACACATCTTGCCCTCCACCCACATTTGCATTTTTATCAAGGAAAACTGCTGTTTACAACATGTACAGAATGTGCTAAATAATGCGTACAGCTCTGTTTGGAGTCCTCTCTGTCTTTCTTTGCAGTCAGCATTACCATCAGTGACAAGTTGATTAGTCATTGGCTAAATTAGTAGCTCTGCCACATAGGCAACATATAAAAAAATAAGAATTTAGAAAGATCGGAGCAGAAGTTTATATTCCATGATTGCACAAAAATCACACGCACAAGATATTATTTATCATGCAACTATTTTCAACGTCTGCTTCTAAGAAATGCTTGCAGTTTTTCTGCCATTCTTCTCTTTTTGATTCTCTTTCTGTTTCTTATCTGTATGAATCACTCACCATAGAATGTTTCCACTGCTCTTATCGCTATGTTTTATGAACATTTAGTCAAAAGCTGTGAGAAGCTGCATGTCTAAGCAGAAATTCACTGAAGACTATCTATGGGGAGGTGAAACAATTACCTTGTCAAAGGACTTTCCTGCTCCTTGTTGGTTTTTTGTGCCTTCAAGTTGTCTCCAACTTAAGGGGACTTTTCATGGGGTTTCTGGGCCTGATAGTGTGTAACTGACCAAAGTTCACTCAATGGGTTTCAATGGCTCAGCAAGGAATCAAATCCTGGTCTCTAGAGTCATGGTCCAATGGTCAAATCATAGATAATAGAATCATAGAGTTGGAAAAGACTTTGAGAGCCATCCAGTCCAACCTCCTGCCAAGAAGCAGGAAAATCACATTCGAAGCACACTCAACAGATGGCCATCCAGGCTTAGTTTAAAAGCCTCCAAAGAAGGAGCCTCCACCACAAGAAACCTCCAGGGTGGAGAGTTCCACTGCTGAACAGCTCGCACTGTTAGGAAGTTCTTCCTCATGTTCAGGTGGAACCTCCTTTCCTGTAATTTGAAGCCATTGTTCCATGTTCTAGTCTCCAGGGCAGTAGAAAACAAGCCTGTTCCCTCCTCCCTATGACTTCTCCTCACATATTTATACATGGCCATCCTATCTCCTCTCAGCCTTCTCTGCTGCAGACTAAACATGCCCAGCTCTTGAAGCTGATCCTCATAGGGCTTGTTCTCCAGACCCTTGATTATTTCAATTGCCCTCCTCTGGACACCTTATCAACATCTCCCTTCAACTGTGGTGTCCAGAATTGGGCAGAGTGATTCCAGTTGTGGTCTGACCAAGGCAGAATAGAGGGGTAGCATTACTTCCTTAGATCTAGACACTATGCTCCTATTTATGCAGGCCACAATCCCATTGATCTTTTAGCTGCTGCATGACATTGTTGGCTCATGTTTAACTTGTTGTCTACAAGGACTCAAGATCTTTTCACGCATTCTGCTATCGAGCCAGGCATCTCCCATTCTGTATCTCTGTATTTCATTTTTTTCTGCCTAAGTGGAGTATCTTGCATTTGTCCCTGTTGAATTTCATTTTGTTAGTTTTGGTCCATCTCTCTGTTAAGATCGTTTTGAATTCTGCCCCTGTCTTCTGGGGTATTGCCTATCCCTCCCAATTTGATGTCATCTTCAAATTTGATGCTCATGCCTTCTAACCCTTCATCTAAGTCATTAACAAAGATGTTGAACTGTACCCTCATTTTGTTTTTGATGTAATAAAATACATTCATTGAAAGTGGGTAATTCAGGACAGATAAAAGGAAGTCATTTTTCACCCAGTGTACAGTTGGGGTATGGCGTTCACTACTACACATTTGTTATATATGCAAACTTGGATGGTTTTGATAGAGATTGGATACATCAGTGGTTCCCAACCTCTTTTTTTTTATTATCAGGAACCACTTTGACCAGGGACCACTCTCCAACATTAGTACCAAAAGGGTTACGAATCAGTTTTTGGTCAACTTTAGATTTGATTTGGGGTCCTGGTTCAGAAAATTGCATTGGATAGACCACATCAACTCTGGTTCCTGATACAGAACATGTGGAATGATCAGCAACAGGCAAGGAGCAGCAGGCAGCACAAAAGTAGCAGAAATAAATAATATAAAATAAGTAAATAAAGAGGAAGGAGAATTTTGTCCTCGCGGCCAACTGTGGGCCACAGCCCACAGGTTAAGAACCACTGGGATACATTCATGCGAGTTAGGGCTGTCACTATATATGTTTCTGTGTATAAGAATGTAAGAAGTGTGCTGGAACAAGATGGAAAGTACATTTGTGCTCTTATCTTGTGGACAAACTCCCCATAGGAAACTAGTTGGCCACTGTTTGAACAGAATGTTGCACTAGATAAACCCTTTGTCTGATCCAGCACACTTCTTACATTCTCATGTCATAACCAGAAGAACAAATGAACTGTAATGTGCTCCTGTTAGTATATGCAACTCCTTATGCTGAGACTGTCTTCATACGCAACCCCACAACAGTATTATTTGCTCTAATTGATGTTGGGTGTAAAGCAAAGACTATCTAGATCAATGTTCCTTAACCTTCCTAATGCCGCAACCCCCTTAATACAGTTCCTCATGTTGTAGTGACCCCCAACCTTAACATTATTTTCATTGCTACTTCATAACTGTCATTTTGCTACTGTTCTGAATTGTCATGTAAACTTCTGATATGCAGGATGTATTTTAATTCACTGGACCACATTTGGCACAAATACCTGATACGCCCAAATTTGAACACTGGTGGGGTTGGGGGGGGGGGGGCATTGATTTTGTCATTTGTGAGTTGTAGTTGCTAGGATATATAGTTAACCTACAATCAAAGAGCATTCTGAACTCCACCAATGATGGAATTGAACCAAACGTGACACACAGAACCCCCATGACCAACAGAAAATACTGGGAGAGTTTGGTGGGCACTGACCTTGAGTTTGGGAGTTGTAGTTCACCTACATCCAAAGAGCACTGTAGACTCAAACAATGATGGATCTGGGCCAAACTTGGCAGGAATACTCAATATGCACAAATGTGAACACTGGTGGAATTTGGGGGAAATAGACCTTAACATTTGGGAGTTGTGGTTGCTGGGATTTATAGTTCACCTACAATCAAAGAGCATTCTAAACATCACTAAGGATAGAATTGGGCCAAACTTCCCACACAGAACCCCCATGACCAACAGAAAATACTGTATTTTCTGATGGTCTTTGGTGACCCCTCTGACACCCCCTCGTGACCTTCCCGGGGGTCCCGACCCCCAGGTTGAGAAACATTGATCTAGATCAAGAGTCCTGCTGGGCAGATATATGTTTAGTAGCTTAGTTCTCAACCCAGTACCCCTTCAAAAACCAAAACCAAAAAATGCCTTTTCAAGCTTAATGAAGAATATAAGACCTTGTGCTTTATGGCATGGTACAGTACACAGCAGTACTTGCTTGCTTAGGACGTGGGCAGATTTGCTCACTGGTCTAGAAAGCCAATTAAAGCAAGAAAGTGGAGTGATGAGTGGAGTGCAAATGGGGTGTTGAATAAATGTATTAGGTATTTTCCTACTTTTTAGACTTTGTATTGGTAAGATCAGCAGCCCAGTAATAACTCTATTTCATAGTTAATGATGTGTTGGTGAGAAAAATATATTATATTCAAACAAATCAGGAAGGAAAATTTAATGTATTTCTTCATTATTACAACTTGATGATATATGGCACTAACATTGTGAGGTGTAATGCTGTGCCAGGCTGCTCCCAGAGACTGGAACATCATGTTAAAAAAGATTGTGTTTCATTAATAATAAAGCTAGTCTTCCGTATCCATGAATTCTGCATCCGTGGACTTAATGATCTATTGCTGATTTTAATTCTTTAAAAATAATCTAAAAATAAACATTGATGTTGCAATTTGATATAAGGGACACCATTTTATTATGTCATTCTATATAATGGGATTTGAATGTTTTGTCATTAAAATCTCTAGACTTATACTTGATTATATAAGGTAAACTAAATACAGTAGACTCTCAGTTATCCAGCACCCATGGGGTTTAAACAGATGCTATTTAAATGGTTACTTTAGAGTTATAATTAAAATACATCTAATACTATATACTATATTATACCATAAAGTGCATTGATTTGAAATTTCAATATTAATATTGAAATACAGTCATTAAAAGCATATTAAAATAACTTAATGTAACATTTCCAATAAAAATTGGTTTTATTTTAATTTTTATTAAAGTATTATTTCTTTGAATTTTGTGCCAGTTACTTGAGAGTTCCAGTTGGCAGAGCTCTGATTAACTGAGAGTATAAATGAAGAAACATTAATTGTTATTCCAGCTTATTCAAATGATTAACATAGCTTGTTGTTCTTAACTTGTGTCTTCCAGGCTCTTATTGTCTTCACCGTTGCTTGTATTTAGCATCTAGTATCATAAACAAATTATATACATACATATACAAAAGAATAACAATTGATGCAAAAGTGGCATTTTGAATGTAGCAAGCACGTTAGATGCCTGTGATAAAAAAAAAACTGCCTTAATACGGGACAATTGGAATAGTGGATTGACTCAAAATCCAGTTTTGTTCTTCTTTGACTACCACAAGCACAGTACATCTACACAGGGGTTTAACCCACTGCCCTCAGTGGCACAGTGGGTTAGACCCCTGTGCCAGCAGGACTTAAGACCGACAGGTCGCAGGTTTGAATCCTGGGAGAGCGTGGATGAGCTCCCTCTATCAGCTCCAACTCCTCATGCTGGGACATGAGAGAAGCCTCCCACAAGGATGGTAACACATCAAAAACATCAGTGCATCCCCTGGGCAACGTCCTTGCAGACAGCCAATTCTTTCACACCAGAAACGACTTGCAGTTTCTCAAGTCGCTCCTGACATGACAAAAAAAAGTGCATCTACACTGTAGAATTTATGAACCACTGTTAACTGTCATGTTTCAATGCTATGAAATATTAAGAGTGAGGCTCCAATGCTCTTTGATAGAGAAGACTCAGGACCTTGCAAAACTATAACTCCCATGATTCCATAAAGCAAAATAACAGGGCATTAACTGCATAGTAGGAATGGTCTCTTGGTCACTTTTCTAATTGGGTTGAAATCAACATGGATGCACGCATATATTGTTTCTAATTCTGGGTTGAAGGATGTAGCTCAAGCATGGGCAAACTTTGGCCGTCCAGGGCCAAAGGATGTCTGCACCCAACATTGTTGGAGAAGTTACACTGTGTAGTCAGTATTGTACCATATGATATCTGCCGGGAAGTAGCAGCCAATAATGAAAGGACCAAGGAAGTGACATCTCTGGCCCATCCCCTGTTCGGATATCAGCCAGCACACCAACACTTTAAATCAAGAAATTGTTTTCTAAGATCTACAGAGATACTCGCAGGAACAACTGAGCAAGTGAGAGTTCAAAAGTGGCAGGCTAAAACCCAGAAGCTCAAGCCATGGTTGATACCAAATGAGAGACTCCCTCCTGGGCACACAGAAGACTGGGCAACTTGGAAGACTGTGCTTTGGCAAACTGAAATTGAATCCAGACAAGACAGAGGTACTCCTGGTTAGTCGCAAGGCCGAATGGGATATAGGGTTACAGTCTATGTTCAACGGGGTTACGCTCTGCCTGAATCTACAGATCTGCAGAGATACTTGCAGGAACACCTCAGCAAGTGAGAGTCCAGAAGTGGCAGGCTAAAACCCAGCACCTCAATCCATGGCTATTTATTTATCATGTCAGGAGATAACCAGAACAGTTGTATTGCATTAAAAACAAACAAACAGACAAACAAAACACAAAGTTTGCAGACTTTGTATTCTATTAAATGTTCTTTGACCAGTATCTGGCCACTTGGAGTGCCTCTGGTGTTGCTGCAAGAAGGTTCTCCATTGTGCATGTTGCAGGGCTCAGGTTGCATTGCAGTAGGTGGTCTGTGGTTTGCTCTTCTCCACACTCGCATGTCGTGGATTCCACTTTGTGGCCCCATTTCTTAAGGTTGGCTCTGCATCTCGTGGTGCCAGAACGCAGTCTGTTCAGCGCCTTCCAAGTCGCCCAGTTTTCTGTGTGCCCAGGAGGGAGTCTCTCATTTGGTACCAGCCATTGATTGAGGTTCTGGGTATGAGCCTGCCACTTTTGGACTCTCGCTTGCCGAGGTGTTCCAGCAAGTGTCTCAGTAGATCTTAGAAAACTATTTCTTGATTTGAGTCGTTGATGTGCTGGCTGATACCCAAACAAGGAATGGGCTGGAGATGTCACTGCTTTGGTCCTTTCACTATTGGTTGCTACTTCCTGGCGGATGTCAGGTGGTGCAATACCGGCTAGACAGTGTAGTTTCTCCAGTGGTGTAGGGCGCAGATGTCTCACTAAGAGTCACATCTACTGTTTTAGCGTGGTGAGATGTGTTCCACACTGGGCATGCATACTCAGCAGCAGAGTAGCATAGCACAAGGGCAGATGTCTTCACTGTGTCTGGTTGTGATCTCCAGGTTGTGCCAGTCAGCTTTCATATGATATTGTTTCTAGCACCCACCTTTTGCTTGATATTCAGGCAGTGCTTCTTGTACGTCAGGGCACGGTCCAGAGTAACTCCCAGGTATTTGGTTGTGCTGCAATGCTCCAGTGGGATTCCTTCCCAGGTAATCCTCAGAGCTTGGGATGCTTGTCTGTTCTTAAGGTGAAAAGCACATGTCTGTGTTTTAGATGGATTAGGGATCAGCTGGTTTTCCTTGTAATAGGCAGTAAGAGAACCTAGAGCTTCTGAGAGTTTCTGTTCAACCATCTCAAAACTCCCTGCTTGAGCAGTAATGGCATGACCATCAGCATAGATGAAACTCTCTGTCCCTTCTGGCAGTGGCTGATCATTTGTGTAAATGTTGAACATGGATGGAGCAACTTGGTAGTTAGCGTGCTGGCTGATACCGAAACAGAGGATGGGCCGTAGATGTCACTGCCTTGTTCCTTTCACTATTGATTTCTACTCCCCGGTGGATGTCAGGTGGTGCAATACTGGCTAAACAGTATGATTTCTCCAGTGGTGTAGGGCGCAGACACCCTGTAATAAAAGGCATGTCTCATTAAGAGCCACATCCACTGTTTTAGCGTGGTGAGATGTGTTCCACACTGGGCATGCATACTAAGTAGCAGAGTAGCATAGTGATGATGATGATGATGATAATAATAATAATAATAATAACTTTATTTATACCCTGCCTCCATCTTCCCCAAGGGGACTCGGTGTGGCTTACAGGAGGCCACAGCCATCAATACAGTAAACACAATATAACACAAAAACACAACAGAAAATCAGAAAATAAAATACATAAGATGCAAAACCAATATAAATAAGCGACACAGCAGTATAAAATCAAACATTAAAACACAAATGATCACACTGGGCAGGGCCAAATTCAAAGATAAAATTTTAAAACACTGGGAGATAGGACAATGTACAGGGTTAGTCAAAATGAATAGGCCAATAAGAAAATTAATTTTAGACGAATGTATGTTTACTGTAACCAAACCACAGCTACGTAGCGACAGATAAACTATCAAAGTTTTTTTTGAGCAACACACATGTACGTTAATGCCGCTAGGCGTCGCTAGGGGTCGCTGTTTTCAAAATGGCGGAATCAAGCAAAGAGAAGGCGTTTTGTGTGATGACATTTGCTAAAACAATGTCAGTAATTACGGTCCAGCGAGAATTTCAAGGGTTAGGGTTAGGGTAGGGTTAGGGTTAGGGATAGGGTTAGGGTTAGGGTTAGGGTTAGGACCTCAACGAACACCTTCCCAGACGTTGCTGCATTCGATGCCATTACGTCGGATGTGCTGCAACGGATGTGGAATGAACTGGACTATCGCTTGGACATCTGCCGTGTCACACGGGGCGCCCATATCGAACATCTCTGAAGGTGAGACAAAACTTTGATAGTTTATCTGTCGCTACGTAGCTGTAGTTTGGTTACAATAAACATACATTCGTCTAAAATTAATTTTCTTATTGGCCTATTCATTTTGACTAACCCTGTAAAATATCAGGGAGGGCATCTGGGTTGAGGTAGGATTTAATTGCACGAACCATAAAACAAAGTGCTTCTGAGGTAATTTTATGCAGAGTTTGGTCAGGGAGTATCATACATTCAATCACTGAAGGCACATTGGAATAACCAAGTTTTCAGGCTCCTCCTGAAGATTGTTTGCCTAATATCTCTGGGGAGTGAATTCCAGAGGGGGGGGGGCACAGAGAAGGCGATACTAAATGAGAGACTCCCTCCTGGGCACTCAGAAGACTGAGCAACTTGGAAGGCACTGAACAGACTGCGCTCTGGCACCACGAGATGCAGAGCCAACTTTAAAAAATGGGGCCACAAAGTGGAGTCCATGACATGTGAGTGGAATAGAGCAGACCACCTATTCGCATGCCACATGCACAATGGAGGACCACCTTATAGCAACACCAGAGGCCCTCCAAGTGGCCAGCTACCTGTCAAAGGATATTTGGTATAAGGCCAAGTTTTTAAACTTTGTGTTTCCTCAAATCCATTGGTTGGCTCCTGATAAGATAAAGAAATAAGGGGTCGCGGCATAAGGAAGGTGGAGAACCACAGAGGTAGGCTCTTGTTATGATCCTGCGCCTCTTCGGCTGAGCGAAAGAGAGCCCGCCCCTCGCTGGGAAAAGGGAGGAAGAAGAGAAAGAGGAGGAGGAGGAGGAGGAGGAGGATCCGCTACTCTCCGGGAGCGACGCCCTTCCCTTCCGAAGCTCGGCCTCAAAGAGAGACAGCGAAAGAAAGGAAGGCAAAGAGAAGCAGGCAGAGAAAGAGAGAGAAAGACAGAGAGAGCAGGGCAGCAGGCTGGGCTGGCATGGGACTGGCCGACTCTCTCCAGACTAGGGTCTTGTTGGGCCTCGTTGGCAGGGGAAAGGACAGGAACCCGGAGGAAAAGCCTTGAAGGACATCAGCTGGGCTTCCCAAGGCAACGGGGGCCGAGGCTTCCTTGCTTCTCCTTCTCTCGAGGCTGCTCTCTTGACAGCGGGAAGGAGGGGACGAGCAGGAAAAGAGGAGGAGAGGGAGGAGGAGGAGGAGAAGGTTGTGGCTTGCAGCTCTTCCTCCTCCTCCTCCTCGGGACCCCAGTTCTCCTCCACCCTTTCCTCCCCTCTCTCGGTGGCCCAATGCCTCTCCGCAGCAGCTGAAGGGAGGGGGCCCTGGGAGGAGGAGGAGGAGGAGGAGGAGGAGGAGGAGAGCGGGGTGGGATGGCCTCGGTGGGTCCCGCCTGAAAGGAGGGTGGCCCAGGCTCCTCCCGCGGCGCCTCCTCGGAGCGCCAAAGGCAGCAGATGGATGGGAGCGGGCTGGGAGGCAGCTGGTGCCGGGCGGGAGAGGCTCCGCTTTGGGCTCGCCTTGGAGAAGAGGAGGAAGGAGAGGACGGAGACGGGCCCTGGGGAGCCACCATGGGCGAGCCCACGCGGGAGAGCCTGGCCTCGGCTTCCCCCCCGGAGGCCACCATGGGGATGGTGAAGAAGAAGCAGCAAGGGGTCAAGCGGCACCACCACAAGCACAACCTCAAGCACCGCTACGAGCTGCAGGAGACCCTGGGCAAAGGCACCTACGGGAAAGTCAAGCGCGCCACCGAGAGGTTCTCCGGGAGAGTGGTGAGCAAGGAGGGCTCGTGGGGGTGAGGGTGGGCGTGGGGGTGGCAAGGTCTCCACGAACGGCTGGCTCTCCCAAGGTCCACGCTTTGAGTCTTCAAGGCATGGCAGGAGAGGATGCCCTGAAGGAGGATAGAATCATAGAATCCTTGAGTTGGAAGAGACCTCATGGGCCATCCAGCCCAACCCCATTCTGCCAAGAAGCAGGAATATTGCATTCAAAGCACCCCTGACAGATGGCCATCCAGCCTCTGTTTCAAAGCTTCCAAAGAAGGAGCCTCTATCACACTTCGGGGCAGAGAGTTCCACTGCTGAACGGCTCTCACAGTCAGGAAATTCTTCCACATGTTCAGGAGGAATCTCCTTTCTTGCAGTTTGAAGCCATTGTTCCGTGTCCTAGTCTCCAGGGCAGCAATACACCCAAGAAGGGGTGACAGCAGAGTTAGGCTTGAAGGCACCACACCACAGGTGGAAAGTGGTCCTTCAATGGGCAACTCTCACTACTTCTTGGATGTGCCTTCAGGTCTAACCGCATCACTACTTCTCTTTGTGGCCTTGTCTTGTGCCATAAAGGACCTCATCACACTAAAGAATGAATCCACAACTGAAGACATACCTTTGCTCACTGGCTTACGAGGAGGAGGAATAGTAGTTGGTAATACTACTATTATACCTCTGATTAATAATATTGGTCTTTCCACAGATATATAAACCCATTGTCCTATTTCCAACAGACCTCACTACCTCTGAGGATGCTTGCCATAGATGCAGGGGAAATGTCAGGAGAGAATGCCTCTAGAACATGGCCATATAGCCCGAAAAAACCTACAACAAGGCAATATTGATAATAATATAATGTAATACAATATAATACTACTACTACTACTAATATGATATTATAATTATATATTTCATATTACATGTAATATTACTAATAATATTACAGTATAATATTATAGTACAATATAGTAATCTATAATATTAATATTGTGTTATGGTAATAATATAATATTGTATTTACATTTTACTTGTAAGCCGCTCTGAGTCCCCTTCAGGGTGAGAAGGGCGGCATATAAATAAACAAATAAATAATAAATAAATAAATAGTTGCCATCCGTATTGCCCTGCTCAATACACCAGCTCAATAGATATCTTGAGCAATGATTAATCAATTTGCCCTAAGGAAATGGGAAAATATTGTTTCTATTTAATGTTATGTCTGTTACAACAGCCTTGCTTTTGATTTAATTTTAGTTTGTTAAGTTATAATTCATATTTATATGTTGAGTTGTATAAGTTTTGTTAGTGTGGATGTATTGTTGTTGTATTCAGGCATTGAATGTTTGCCTTTTATGTTTGGAATCCACCCTTAATCCCTTTGGAGAGATAGAGCAGAATATAAATACAGTTTTATTTTTTATTATTATTGCTGCCTTCTGCAGAATTCTGGGGTTTGTAGTTTAGGGAGGACCCTTTAATAGCCTCACTAAACTACAAACCCCAGAATTCTGCAGGAAGCAGAAACTGGATTTAAAGTGGATTCATTCTTTAGTGTGATGAAGTAGCAAGACAACGCCACAGATAAGTAGTGACAGGGTTAGACTTGAAGGCAGGGCACAACAATGATATTCAGGATATGGGTTGTTGAAGGCTTTCATGGCTGAAATCACTAGGTTGCTGTGACTTTTCTGGGATGTATGGACATGGTCCAGAAGCATTCTCTCCTGACGTTTTGCCCACACCTATGGCAGGCATCCTCAGAGGTTGTGAGGTCTTTGGAAACAAGGCAAGTTGGGTTTATATAGCTGTGGAATGTCCAGGCTGGGAAAAAAACTCTTGTTTGCTTGAGGCAAGTGTGAATGTTGCAATTGGCCAGATTGATTAGCATTGAAAGGCTTTGCAGCTTTGAAGCCTGGTTGCTCCCTGCCTGGGGGAATCCTTTGTTGGGAGGTGTTCACTGGCCCTGATTGATTCCTGTCTGGAATTCAGTGTTGCTAATGCCATTGGGGTTTAATGCCATTAAGTGCCAACCAAGCTTGCTAATCACAACATTCACACTTGCCTCAAACAGACAAGAGTTCCTTCTCCCACCCTGAATATTTCACAAATATATAAACCTCATTTGCCCAATCTCCAACAGACCTCACAATCTCTAAAGATGCCTGTCATGGATGTGGGCAAAAGGCCAGGAGAGAATGCTTCTGAAACATGGCCATACAGCCCAGAAAACTCATAGCAACCCAGTAACTCTGGCCACGAAAGCTTTCGACAACACATGTCCTGACTGTCTTTGTTGTGTTTCCTTAAAGTCTAACTCTGTCACTAATTATCTGGGATGTTGTGCTGTGCTTTTAAATTTAATTCTGACACTACTTTTTTTGTATTGTGCCGTTTTCAATGGTGTATCTACACCAGGCATAGTCAAACTTTGGCCCTTCAGGTGTTTTGGAGTTCAACTCACACAATTTCTAACAGCCTACTGCCTGTTAGGAATTGTGTGAGTTGAAGTCCAAAACACCTGAAGGGCCAAAGTTTGACCATTCCTGATCTACATTGTACAATGGACACAGTTTGCTATCACTTTAACTGCCATGGTTCAAAGGTATGGGAGCCTGGCTTGAAGGCACAACACAATAAAGTAGTGACAGGGTTAGAGTTGGGGTGCATCCGTATTGTAGAATGAATGCAATTTAACATCACTTTAACTGCTATGGCTCCAGACTATGAAATTATGGGAGGTGCAGTTTTATAAGGTCTTTTTGCCTTCTCTGCTGAAAGTGCTGGTGCCTCCCCCAAACTACAAATCCCAGGGTCCCATAGCTTTGAACCATGGCAGTTAAAGTGGTATCAAACTGTGTTCATTGTACAGTGTAGATCAGGCATGGGCAAACCTTGGTCCTCCAGGTGTTTTGGACTTCAGCTCCCACAATTCCTAACAGCCAGCTTACCTGTGGAAGAAGTGACATACTTAGTCACTCCTTCCACACTGTATGGTGTTGTGCCATCCTCTTCTTTAGGGCTATCCCAACCTCAAAGCTTGGACATTGAAATAAATCTCTATTTTTAGAGGTCTTTAAACAGAATTGGGTTGGGTACTTTCCAGGAGTGCTTTCCAGGAGTGCATGGCCAGGAATGAACTTCTGGTCCTTTTCAATTCTTACAATTCTGTGTTTCTAAATCCCCCTCAACTGTCTCCAATTTAAAGGTCTCCAGCTTTTCCTTTCTGTATTTGCAGCCTTAGCCTTTTCTCTACTCTTGGCATCTTGGAAGCTGTTTTGTCATCTCTTCCCACCTTCCTGTTTGGAGAATGTAGCTACACGAGTGCTGGGTTGTTGTGAGTTTTCTGGGCTGTATGGCCATGTTCAAGAAGTATTCTCTCCTGACATTTCCCCTGCATATAGGGCAGGCATCCTCAGAAGCATCCGCAGACAACCTCTGAGGATACATGCCATAGATGCAGATGAAATGTCAGGAGAGAATGCTTCTGGAACATGGCCATACAACCCAGAAAGCTCACAATAACCCAGTGATTCCGTCCATGAAAGCCTTTGGCAATACATAAGGGCTGTTTGTAAAGTCTAGAATCTCCCAAAGTATTTGAGCACAGACCTCACTACCTCTGAGGATGCTTGCCATAGATGCAGGCGAAACGTCAAGAGAGAATGCCTCTAGAAC
Source organism: Anolis sagrei ordinatus (assembly GCF_025583915.1). Taxonomy (NCBI): domain Eukaryota; kingdom Metazoa; phylum Chordata; class Lepidosauria; order Squamata; family Anolidae; genus Anolis; species Anolis sagrei. Next base: position 31,908,511 of record NW_026847549.1, on the reverse strand, counting down.
ATGGCCATATAGCCCAAAAAAATCTACAACAGTCCAATTTTATTTTTGACCTGTCAGTCTTATTATTTATTTATTTATTTATTTCTTGCACTTATTGACCGCCACTCTCAGCCCTAGGGGCGACTCGTGGCGGTGAACAACAACAAAGAAAGACAGGATACAAAATCATAACAGTACATAACAAACTACTACTACAACATATACTTATGCTAAAAATCCGCTTCGTCTAATCCTGGGGTCATAGCCAAGTTCGTAGTCATAATCCATTCTAACGTCGTTCCACAGATACACTTAGTTGAAGGCCTGCTCGCAGAGCCAAGTTTTCAGGCTCCTACGAAAGGCCATCAAAGAGGGCGCCTGTCTAACTTCAGTAGGGAGGGTGTTCCACAGCCGGGGGGCCACCACCGAGAAGGCCCTCTCTCTCGTCCCCGCCAGACGTGCCTGCGAGGCAGGCGGGACCGAGAGAAGAGCCTCCCCGGATGATCTCAAGGCCCTCGTGGGCTCGTAGGCCGAGATGCGGTCTGCAGGTATTTTGGGCCGGAACCGTTTAGGGCTTTGTAGGCCAACACCAGCACCTTGAATTGGGCCCGGTAGCAGATCGGCAGCCAGTGGAGCTGGTGCAGCAGAGGAGTTGTGTGCTCCCTGCGCTCCGCTCCTGTTAGTATCATAGCTGCCGAGCGTTGGACTAGCTGAAGCTTCCGAGCCGTCTTCAAAGGCAACCCCACGTAGAGAGCGTTGCAGTAGTCTAAGAGGATGTGACCAGAGCGTGTACCACCGTGGCCAAGTCAGACTTCCCAAGGTACGGGCGCAGCTGGCGCACGAGCCTAAGCTGTGCGAATGCTCCCCTGGTCACCGCTGAAACCTGGGGCTCCAGGCTCAGCGATGAATCCAGGGTCACACCCAAGCTGCGAACCTGCGCCTTCAAGGGGAGTGCGACCCCGTCCAGCACAGGCTGTAACCCTATACCCTGCTCGGCCTTACGACTGACCAGGAGTACCTCTGTCTTGTCTGGATTAATTTCAGTTTGTTCGCCCTCATCCAGACCATCACAGCGGCCAGGCACCGGTTCAGGACCTCGACAGCCTCCTTAGTAGCAGGTGGAAAGGAGTGACAGAGTTGGACGTCATCTGCGTACAGGTGACACCGCACCCCGAAACTCCGGATGATCTCACCCAGCGGCTTCATGTAGATGTTGAACAGCAGGGGGGACAAGATGGAACCCTGAGGAACGCCACAGATCAACGGCCGTGGCGCTGAACAGGAGTCCCCCCATAACACCTTCTGGGTACGACCCTCCAGAAATGATCGGAGCCACTGCAGCGCAGTGCCCCCGAGACCCATCCCTGCAAGGCGCCCCAGAAGAATACCGTGGTCGACGGTATCGAAGGCCGCTGAGAGGTCCAGGAGCACCAACAGGGACACACTCCCCCTGTCTAGCTCCCGGCGCAGATCATCCACTAAGGCGACCAAGACCGTCTCAGGTACCATGTCCCGGTCTGAAACCAGACTGTGCTGGATCCAGAATATCCGTGTCTCTCAAGAATACCTGGAGTTGTGAGGCCACCACGCTTTCCATGACTTTGCCCAGAAGGGAAGATTGGAAACAGGCCGAAAGTTGTCCAAATTAGTGGGGTCCAGTGATGGTTTCTTCAACAGCGGCTTTATAACAGCCTGTTTTAGGCTCGCTGGAATCTTGCCTTCCCGGAGGGAGGCATTAACCACCACCGTTACCCACTCGGCCAATCCCCCTCTGGCCTCCTTCAGAAGCCAGGATGGGCAGGGGTCTAGGATGGACGTGGTGGGTCTCATTCCTCCAAGTATCTTGTCCACATCCTCGGGTTTCACAAACTGAAAAGAATCCAACAAAATCGGACAAGCAGGTGCTTGTGTCACATCCACGGAGACTGCATCTAATGTGGCGTCCAGCCCAGAGCGGATCAAAGCGACTTTGTCTGCAAAGAACCGAGCAAATGCTTCACAGCGCGCTGCCGAATTGTCAGGGCTCCCACCTGAGGTGGCGGGAGTTAAAAGACCTCTGACAATCCGAAACAGCTCCGCCGGACGGTTTTTTGCAGACGCAATAGTGGCCGCAAAGAAAGTTTTCTTTGCGGCTTTTATTGCCGCGGCATATGCCCTTAAAAAGGACACAAACCGTGTTCGATTTGGCTCGCTTGGATCCGAACGCCACACGCTCTCTAGTTCCCTCTTCCTTCGCTTCATCGCTGCCAGCTCCTCGGTGAACCAGGGAGCTGGTTTAGCTCGGCTACTTGAGAGGGGACGTTCCGGAGCGATCGTGTCAATTGCCCTAGTCATCTCCCCATTCCAGAGAGTGACCAGGGCCTCGACAGGATCACCTAGAGGAGGTGGGAAACTCCCCAAGAGCCGTCAGGAAACCATTTGGATCCATAAGCCTCCTGGGGCGGACCATCTTAATGGGTCCTCCACCTTTGCGGAGGTTAGGGGGCGCAGTGAGTCTAAATCTGATCAGGAAGTGGTCGGTCCATGGCAACGGAGAGATGGACAACTCCTCCACACCGCCACCTTGTTCCCATCCCTGGCAGAAAACCAAATCCAATGTGTGTCCAGCACAGTGGGTGGGGCCAGATATTTGTTGGGACAGCCCCATGGTTGCCATGGCAGACATGAAGTCCTGAGCCGCACCTGAAAGGGTGGTCTCTGCATGGATGTTGAAATCCCGCAGCACTAAAAGCCACTGGGACTTCAGCACCAGGCTCAAGACCACCCCGGCTAGCTCAGGTAGGGAGACTGTAGTGCAGCAGGGTGGACGGTACACTAACAGAATCCCTATTCTGTCCCGGTCTCCTATCCTCAGGTGGACGCATTCAAAATTTTGGTCTGCGGGATGGGGCCCCTGGTCAGATGGATGGAATCTCTATAGACCACTGCGACCACGCCTCCCCGTCCTCCGGATCTCGGTTGGTGCTGCACGGAAAAGCCTGGAGGACAAAGCTGGGAGATGTTCGCCCCCCCTTCATCCAACCAGGTCTCCGTGATGCACGCCAGATCTGCCCGCTCTTCAGGTCCTGGACAAAGCTGGGAGAGGTTTACGCCCCCCGCTTCATCCAACCAGGTCTCCGTGATGCACGCCAGATCTGCCCGCTCCTCCAGAATTAAATCCTGGATCCAAGTTGTTTTTCCGTTGACAGACCTGGCGTTCAACAACACCACCTTCAAGCCGGAGGGCCCGCTCACCTGGTTACACCAATTTACCTTAGGAGACCTTTTGGGAATAGTTAATTTAGATAAGTGGTCCGAATTAGGCCGAATTCGGGTCTCCTTCTCCCGCATCTCCTCCTTCCCACCACGACCTCTATGGGGGCCCCTCGGCTAGTGGAACACCTCCCCCCCTCCATGCCGCAATCCCGGGGTATGAGAACACTGTCTCCTACGGTTGTTGTTAGGTGCATTAGTTCTTGCCAGCATTTCCCTTCCCCCTCCTCCCCCCTCCCCACCACACCTTCAATCCCAGGCTCCAGGCCACCTCCCCTTCTGCCCCCACCGCTACACCCGAGCAGCAGGAATAATACACAAAAGGGGGCAGGGGAACACATGGGCAGCGGCTATACAGATGGCGGTCGATGTTCCGACGGCTTCTATAGAACAGTTCTCACAGTGCATAAATTTTTGGAGCAGTCCATCAGTGATCGTAACTGATCGCAATTAGTTGGTAGCAACACACATCAAAGGCACACATTAATAAAGTGCTAGGTCTAAAGTGCTCTGCTTAACAATAGTAAAGTGCGGCACGGAGGGACAAGGAAGGGGCGAAAGTGCTGGTGCAATCTAGCAGCAGATGGCAAGCGCCTCAGTGCTCTATCTCGTTCTTATTGCTATAACGACAAATGGTAACAGATGACTACCAGACATGTACTAGTTGGTATTGTACAACTCCCCCTTATAGATGGGAATGGTGGTAGTTAATTAAATATTGCTATGACCCCGGTAAGTCTTTAGACGGTTGGTAACCCAGCGGATGGGCTTCCGGAGTTGATAACTCGGGGGTGGGCCAGCCCAGATGTTCTGACGATGGGCGGCCCTTCCAGGGGTGGAAAGCAGGGGGGGCGAACTCGCCTAAAGATGGAGCAACTTCCCACCAGCCGCGGCTGTGGAGACCAGGGGCACCCGGCCTCCCCACCCAGCGGCCGGCGGCGGCGGCGGTCGGCGGCGGCAGCTCCGCGGCACTGGTCCGGCCCCCCGGCCTCTTCACCTGGCAGCCGGCAGCGGCGGCGGCGGGGGCCGGTGGCGATGGTCTGGCGGCGATGGATCAGCGGCCCAGCGGATCAGGGCGGAGGGGGCCAGGCAGATAATAATATCAGGCTCGAGAGGGTGCCGCCAGCCTCGTCCTCTTCTCCACTCCTCCTCTCCTTCTCCTCTGGTCGATGGGAGGAGGTCAGATGGAACGCTGGGCCAACCAGGCCCGAAGGGGAGCTGCCGAGTCGGCGGGAGGCAGGCGGGTGGCGCAAAGGGGCCTACCAGGCTCGGGAGGGCGCTACCGGCCTCGCCTTCTTCTCCTCTCCTCTTCTCCTCCTCCCCTGGTCGATGGGAGGAGGTCAGGTGGAACGCTGGGGCCTACCGGGCCCGAAGGGGAGCCGTCGGGTCGACGGGAGACAGGCGGGCCGCGCAGCGGAGGCTCGGGAGGGGGCCGCCGGCCTCGTCCTCCTCTCCTCTCCTCTTCTCCTCCTCCCCTGGTCCTGGTCGGCGGGAGGAGGGCGGATGACGTGGTAGGGCCGGCTAGGCCCGAAGCGTTGCCGGTCTCGTCTCGTCCTCCTCTCCTCTCCTCTCCTCCTCCCCTGGTCGGCGGGAGGAGGGCAGATGGAACCCCGAGAAGGAGTAAGGTGGTTCCTGCTTCCTTCCCCCGGCAACAAGCGGCCTGGTCCAAACCTGCGCCGGCAAAATGGCGGCCGCGGCGCATCCAGTGCCGGCCCAGCCGACCAAGGCAGCAGCTCAGGCGGTGGCGAGGGCTCAGCGCCGGGGTCGGGCACAGGAGGCACAGTGCCGGTGGCTCCGCCGGCCAACTCCTCACCAGGAAGGTCGACAGTGCTGGTGGGTTTCTTGGGAGGGCGAGCTGGGAGGGAGAGCTGGCCGCGTTTCAATGGCGGCACTCCCTTGCCTCCTCTCGGCTCCTTCTGGTCCCTTCCTCTCAGTTTCTTAGTTCTTCCGAGGCCTTTCGGCCTCACTGCGACCGTGGTGGACGTTGGTCTCACCCCCTCCTTAATTTGATGGTCGGGGAGGGGGGATTCCCTAGGGTTACCTAGGATTTTGTCCCCTTCGTCAGCGCAGCTCAGCGTTGCCGCTGCTGACCCTGTGTCTTGAGCCACAATGGAGTGTTTTTATGGAATCCAGATGTAAGTGGCCTGGATTAGGATTGTGTTTTGTTTGTAAATTGGCATCACCCATCTCCCTTGCTCTCACTTCAGACCCTTTACTATTTGTTCTAAATGCGAGCAAGCTTTATTTTCCTGTAAGCTAATATGAACAAGCCCTTCAGGTTAGATGTTTCTTTTGCAAACAAAGCACAACAATTTGTCGCTAGCTTCCCTGGCATGAACTTTACTGACCCCTATAAACAAACATATTGATGTTGCTGTTCTACTTCAGTGAGTTTTAGAGTCCACTTGGCTCATGTGCTGGCTAACAACAGTACTGATATGTATTGCCGAAGGCTTTCATGGCCGGAATCACTGGTTTGTTGTGAGTTTTCCAGACTGTATGGCCATATTCCAGAAGCATTCTCTCCTGATGTTTCGCCTGCACCTATGGCAGGCATCCTCAGAGGTTGTGAGGTTTGTTGGAAACTAGGAAAATGGGGTTTATGTATCTGTGGAATGTCCAGGGTGGAGGAAAGAACTCTTGTCTTTGAGGCAAGTGTGAATGTTTTAATTGGCCACCTTGATTACTTTTATTTATTTATTTATTTATTTATTTATTTATTTATTGTATTTGTATACCGTCTTTCTCAGCCCATACATGACTCAAGGCAGTTAACAGGGCAAAATTCAATGCTTACAATGTCATAAATACAATTAAATACATAACATATAATAAAAACTAAACAAATCAATAAAATATACATTCGTAGTGTTTCCTTGTTAAAAACCTTTGTCTCTCATCTCTGCCAAATGTATTTGTGACGAAGGTGGTAACGAGAACAGGTCCTCTCCAGATGATCTTAAGGTTCTAGATGGTTCATAAGGGGAGACACGTTCGGACATGTAAGTTGGGTCAGAACCGTTTAGGGCTTTATAGGCTAAAGCCAGCACTTTGAATTGTGCCCAGTAGCAAACTGGCAGCCAGTGGAGCTCCTGTTAGTAGTCTGGCTGCCGTTCTACGCAATTAAATGCTAATCAAGGTGGCCAGTTGAAACACTCATGCCTACCTTCAACAGACGAGAGTATTTTCCCCCACCCTGGACATTGGACAGATATATAAACCCAATTTTCCTAGTTTCCAACAGACCTCACAACCTCTGAGGATGCCTGCCATAGATGTGGGTGAAATGTCAGGAGAGAATGCTTCTGGAACATGACCATACAACCCGGAAAACTCACAACAACCCAACAATACTGGTAACTACAGTGTGCTGTAATTCCAATCCAACCTTATCCTTCTTTTGTTACAAGATTCATTCGCAGCCCAGGATAACCTGCGCTCAGCATGCATAGCTCATCATGTAAGAAGCTGGAGGCATTGTTTTCTTTATTGCTGTGAATATATATTAGGAGGGCTATGTGCCAACATGCCTGCGTTCTGCATTTGAGTCTGCTGTGTATGTACAGATGCTTCCCTGAAAGACTCCAAGCATAAACTGTACTTTAAAGCAGTGTACTTGGTTTGGTACAAGAAGGAAACATGGTTCTCAATTACTTGTATGTTTTTTTTAATTACACTTTCCCCTGCTGTTGGCTTACTTAGCAAATATCCTGAACCAGAAGCTGAAGGAAACAAGCAAATAAATAAACAACAAAAGAGAAAAAGTGCCCTCTGTGTGTGGTGTGTATATATGTAGTATCTGGCAACTGAATCTTCATATAAAGAGTTTTAGGCTTCCAATCATGTGAGTTACCAGCATGACAACAGTCTCATTGCAATATAAAAATGGCAAAGTATTTTTGTATGCATGCCATACTATATATCCTTTCATTTTATTAAATCATTAAGAGGATAGTAAAGGTAAAGGTTTCCTCTTACGTGTCTGACTCTAGGGAGTGGTGCTCATCTCCATTTCTAAGCCGAAGAGCCAGCGTTGTCCGTAGACACCTCCTAGGTCATGTGGCCTGCATGACTGCATGGCGCACTTTTACTTTATTGCAGAAGCGGTATTGATCTACTCATGTTTTTGAACTGCTAGGTTGGTAGAACCTGGGGCTAACAGTGGGAGGTCACCCTGCTCCCCAGATTTGAACCGCTGACCTTTTGGTCAGCAAGTTCAGCAGCTCAGCGGTTTAACCTGCTGCGCCACCAGGGAGCTAAATAAGAGAATAGTTAAGTAGAAAGCAGAGATGGAAACACATGCTCAGTATGACAGCATGCCTTTTAATATAGTTCTGCCTGGGCGGTATCATATTTCATGCACATCAAACTAGTAAAACCTCCAGGTTACATTATATATTATAATTATCCAATGCTAATCCTATAGTACTGCTTCCCTTTCAGTAACCCTGTAGAAATATTTATGTAAAGGTACACTAGATCCTGCTTTGGATCTGATTTGAATTGGATATGGAACTTGTAACTTTGAATAAGCTGTCAAATACACATATGAGAGGGAAATGGGATGGATGACTACTTAAGCAGAAATCTCATGCATTGTTAATTGGCTATAAAGCCATTGAACATAGTGAGATTTACTGGGAAAGACTGAATTTATACTACCGTACCAATTCTGTGCCTACTCCATCTACTGTAATTATTTCTAGGAGGAAGAGGTTCACATTCTAAAAAGACATTCAATGGCACAGGATAGTATTTTTTTAAGCTGCACAGAGTGACATACTTTTCTAAAAGCAAATTTATACCTGGGTTGTTGTAAGTTTTCCAAGCTGTATGGCCATGTTCCAGAAACATTCTCTCCTGATGTTTCTCTCCTCTAAGGATGACTGCCATAGATGTGGGTGAAACGTCAGGAGAGAATGCTTTTGGAACATGGCCATATAGCCTGGAAAACTTACAGCAACCCAGTGATTCCAGCCATGAAAGCCTTAGACAACACAAATTTATGCTTGTTTATGTTGCCTAATGTATCAGATAATTGGTTGCTCTAATTATGTGCCAGATACCATATTTATTTCTTGAAGCTTTTGCCTTTCCTCCTAGCCAAGATGTAAAAAATATTTCCCTCTTTGGCCACAAATGCCATAGAAAAGACAGGGAGGCAGTGCAAAGGTTTTGAGCTGAGCATTGGCACTGAGAGTTCATGCAGCTCTTTCCTTTCTTTGCTCTGTGTCTGTTCCCCTTAGTCACCAGCATTTATGGCATCACTACAAGCTTTGAACAGAGAGTGTACTGTGGCCAGCAGAGGGGGTTCTTGGAGCTATGTGACCTATTCCTTTTGTGACTTCACACCACATTGTCAAATAAAGAGATGTTAAGTATCAGAAACCCCAAGGTCGCACTCCCACCCATGTCATTTGCTTGCTGTCATATCACTGTGTTAAGTAACCTTTTCTTACACAACACCACGTAAATATTTTGAGCCATGTAGCAACGGTATGCAAACCTGCAAACATCTCTGGTAGTCTGCCCCTTTGGAGATGCTGGCACTAGAGCAGTGTTTCTCAACCTTCCTAATGCCACGACCCCTTAATACAGTTCCTCATGTTGTGGTGACCCCCAACCATAAAATTATTTTCCTTGCTACTTCGTAACTGTAATCTTGCTACTGTTATGAATTGTAATGTACATATCTGATATGCAGGATGTATTTTCATTCACTGGACCAAATTTGGCACAAATACCTGGTACACCCACATTTGAATACTGGTGGGGTCAGGGAGATTGATTTTGTCATTTGGGAGTTGTAGTTGTTGGAATTTATAGTTCATCTACAATCAAAGAGCATTCTGAACTCCACCAATGGTGTAATTGAACCAAACTTGGAACATAGAATTCCCATTACCCTCAGAAAATACTGGAAGGGTTTGGTGAGCATTGACCTCGAGTTTTGGAGTTGTAGTTCACCTACATCCAGGGAGCACTGTGGACTCAAACAATGATGGATCTGGACCAAACTCGGTACAGATACTCAATATACCTAAATGTGAACATTGGTGGAGTTTGGGAAAAATAGACCTTGACATTTGGGAGTTGTAGTTGCTGGGATTTATAGTTCACTTACAATTGAAGAGCATTCTGAAACCCACCAATGATAGAATTGTGCCAAACTTCCTACACAGAACTCCCCAAGACCAACAGAAAATATTGTGTTTTCTGATGGTCTTTGGCAACTCCTCTGATATCCCCTCCTGATACCCTCTCAAGGGTCCTGGCCCCCAGGTTGACAAATGCTGCACTAGAGCATGTTTCCATTAACATTTTTATTAATTAGTGTTAATGGAAAGATGCAGTAACAACAAAAGGGCAGGATACCAGAGATGCTTCCAGGTGTTGCATTAACATTTTAATTAATTAACTGAAATTTAGCTGTGCCGCATATTGCTATGGATAACTGCTTTATAAAATGTGAAGCATTTAGCAGTGTCAGATACAGCACTGTGAGATTTTTTATAAAATCTCAAATTGCTGTACAGTGGACTAGAGCCATGTCAGTTAAAACATACACGTGAAAACTACACAAATGAGAGGGTAATTTGCTTAATTGTGTCCTACATCAGACATGGGCAAACTTTGGCCTTCCAGGTGTTTTGGACTTCAGCTCTCACAATTCCTAACAGCTGTGGGAGTTGAAGTCCAAAACACCTGAGGGGCCAAAGTTTTCCCATGCCTGATCTACACTATATAATGTTTGAAGCTTGAGACTAATGCAGTGGAATAATGAGATGTGTTCCTTTACAAGGACTTTCTATTCCAAAGAGTGCTTCACTAAACTACATATGCCATGATTCTATAGCATTGGACCTTGGCTGTTAAAGTAGTTTCAAATTGCCTTAATTCTATAATGTTGATGCACTCTTAATGACATCAACTAGTTTTATCTGAAGTCAGATGCAAAATTTGCAGTTTTAAAAGGAGTCTGGGGTTATAATTTATGTTCCACTCTTTACTTTCTGTTTCCCCCTCTTCCAAATGTGCTTACATCAGGCCAGGGAAAATCCCAGCTGCAACATTGCACAAGTTTCTATAATTAGAACCTAAGAATCTGAAATATTGTCTCAACCCTGTAAATGCTAGAGCCTAAAAGTTTGAGGCTTCTAGAAATCCAGAATACTTTTCTAGTCTTGGCTGTGAAACTCTGAGGTGGATTACAGAGGTTATATTTAGTTTGTTGTTGGCAACACCTTATTATTTGAACTTGTTTACTTAATAATACAGAAACCAGTGACTAGGTTATGTATTGAATTTGGGAATACAGCCACTGTACTGGGATTATCTCAATTCTAACCATTTGTCTCTTCAGAAGTCTAAGTATTACGTTTGTGACTTTTTTTATCATGTCGGAAGCGAGTTGAGAAACTGCAAGTCGCTTCTGGTATGAGAGAATTGGCAATCTGCAGAGACGTTGCCCAGGGGATGCCTAGGTGTGTTACCATCCTTTGGGAGGCTTCTCTCATGTCTCACACGAGAAGCTGGAGCTGACAGATGGGAGCTCACCCTGTCTCACGGATTTGAACCGCTGACTTTCAGGTGAGCAGTTCAGCCTGCACCAGGGTTTAACCCATTGTGCCACTACGGCTCCACGTTTGTGACAACAGAATTATTAATGGATGCCAGGCATTTTGGCATGTTTCTTGCTCTATAATAAAAGGTAAAGGTTTCTTCTTGACATTAAATGTAGTTGTGTCCAACTCTGGGGGGTGGTGCTCATCTCCATTTCTAAGTCGAAGAGTGGGCGTTGTCCGTAGACACCTCCAAGGTCATGTGGTCGGCATGACTGCATGAAATGCCATTACCTTCCCGTTGAAGCGGTGCCTATTGAAGGGGCCTGAAGCTGTTAGGAATTGTGGGAGTTGAAGTCCAAAACACCTGGAGGGCCAAAGTTTGCCCATGCTTGTATGATAGTTTCTAATTATGCTTTTAGAAGACACGATGGAGTCTTCAGCTTCCTGTGAGATACATAAAAATGGGAAGAATTGAATGGATGCATGTTGCGAACCAAGAGCTTGCTATTGTCTCATAAGGCTGTCTCTGGAAATAGGCTGATGTTGCACATCTTGAACACGTTATGGTTGACACCAGCAAAAGGGCTGTGGCCTTATTGAGGAGGGTTCACAATGAACAAAAGCACCGCCTGTATGAGTAGCATTTCCATTTTCCTTCATAGCCCTCCAGTTGCTCATGCTCCTGATATATACTGGAAAAAATGTGGAAAATTTCATTCATGCTCAGATCAGTCAAACAAATCTTTCCTCGCGCAGCATTTCACTTTTCTCCTGGGTTCCCATATGATTTTAATGGGGAACACTGCAATCCTGGATAGAAATGCTTCCAGGAAAGGACAGGACATAATTCATGCATTAAGAAGCACTTTTACTGTGTACTTGTTAAATAGCCTGAACATAATTTGTGGGCCTCTTGTTCAAGAGATTCTGCAGTGAGTTCACATTATGCCTTTGTAAGATAAAAATAAATGATTAAGTGTGTAATAGCTCGATGTGTTGTTGAAGGCTTTCATGGCCAGAATCATTGGGTTGCTGTGCATTTTCCAGGCTGTATGGCCATGTTTCAGAAGCATTCTCTCCTGATGTTTCACCCACATCTATGGCAGGCATCCTCAGAGGTTGAGGGATCTGTTGGAAACTAAGGGAGGTTTATATATCTGTGGAATGTCCAGGGTGGGGGAAAGAATTTGTCTGCTAGAGGTACAGGTGAATGTTGCAATTGGCCACCTTGATTAGTATTTAATAGCCTGCAGTTTCAAGGCCGGCTGGTTGCTGCCTGGGGGAATCCTTTGTTGGGAGATGTTAGCTGGCCCTGATTGATTCTTCAGGAATTCCCCTGTTTTTTTTGAGTCTTGCTTTTTATTTACTGTTCTGATTGGGGGATTTCCAACAGACTCCTCAACCTCTGAGGATGCCTGCCATAGATGTGGGTGAAATGTCAGGAGAGAATTCTTCTGGAACATGGCCATACAGCCCAGAAAACTCACAGCAACGCTGTGTAACAACTCGTTTAACACATGCCCTTATAACTACATTCTCAGATGCATGTGAATATATTCTTGACTCTCGTGTAGATTTGATTAAAGAGTGGGGGTAGACTATGTGCATGTGCTGCATCACATTTCCCCCTTACACATTTTGTATCTGGTTCTGCCTTCTAAAAATATACTACAACATCCACATGATTGAAATACAATTTGCTTTTTAAAGATAACAAATGACAGAAAGAAGCAGGAGGATAGTGTAACATTAAGATCACATCCTAGTGCAAAGTGTCCACTTAGATGTTTTAGGATGATGGATGGAAAGAGAAGGACTGGAGGAGGAAGCGAGAACTAGAGAGGCTTGATATGGGAGAGTAATGGTTGAACCGAGAAGAGTTGGAGAGAGCAAATATTGGCTAAAGGGAACCTAAGTGGTACGAAAAAATAAAGGTTTGGGAGACTAGTGAGAAGAGAGTGCTGAATGAAATGTATTAGAATTCATTTACTTAGAATTGGAGTTAGCAGTAGCAGGACTCTATAATTTGGGATTTGTTTATTAGCATATATTTATTAGCATATTCATTCATTGGAATGGTTTGTTAGTGGTCGAATGGGTAGGTCTGTGTACAGTAGGTCTTCCACATTCACATAATAATAATAATAATAATAATAATAATAATAATAATAATAATGCACTTTATTTATATTCCGCTCTATCTCCCCAAGGGAACTCAGAGCGGATTACAGTATACGCATATATAAGCAAACATTCAATGCCTTTTATACAGTGAACAATGACATATAATACACAAAGGCAAAGGTTTCCCTTTCCATTTCCAGCATCTGGAAGCGATGCTCAACTCTGACCATGGGGAGGTGCAGTTGTTTCATTTTCCATGCTAAGGAGGATGTTGTCTGTAGCCCCTCCTGGTCATTTTTCTTGCCGGCATGGCTGTAGGATGCCTTTTACCTTCCCTCCGAGGTGGTACTTATTGATCATCATCCCACCGCTCAAGGTGGGAACCCTGCCGATTCGACTTCTCGCTGTGAAGCTTTTGCTCAGTTCTTTGCAGACAAAGTCGCTTTGATCCGTTCTGGTCTGGATACCATGTTAATGGCAGTCTCTGAGGATGTAACACGAGCACCTGCTTGTCCAGTTTTGATGGATTCATTTCAATTGGTGAAACCCGAGGATGTGGACAAGATACTTGGAGGAATGAGGCCAACCACATGCATCCTGGACCCCTGCCCATCCTGGCTTCTAAAGGAGGCCAGAGGGGGATTGGCTGAGTGGGTTAAGGTGGTGGTTAATGCTTCCCTTCGGGAAGGCAAGATTCCAGCGAGCTTAAAACAAGCTGTAATAAAACCGCTGTTGAAGAAACCATCACTGGACCCCACTAAATTTGACAACTATCGGCCAGTTTCCAATCTCCCCTTCTTGGGCAAAGTCTTGGAACGTGTGGTGGCCTCACAACTCCAGGTATTGGTAGACACGGATTATCAGTGTATGGCACTTGTGTGGCTTTAGGCCGGGACATGGTACCGAGACAGCCTTGGTCGCCTTAGTGGATGATCTGCGCCGGGAGCTCGACAGGGGGAGTGTGTCCCTGTTGGTGCTGCTGGACCTCTCAGCGGCCTTCGATACCGTCGACCACGGTATCCTTCTGGGACGCCTCGCGGGGATGGGTCTTGGAGGTACTGTTTTGCAGTGGCTCCGGTCATTCCTGGAGGGTCGATCTCAGAAGGTGTTGTTGGGGAACACCTGTTCAACCCCACAACCATTGTCTTGTGGGGTTCCTCAGGGCTCAATATTGTCTCCCATGTTGTTTAACATCTACATGAAGCCGCTGGGGGAGATCATCCGGAGTTTCGGGGTACGGTGTCATCTGTACGCGGATGATGTCCAACTCTGTCACTCCTTTCCACCTGCTACTAAGGAGAGCTGTCCAGGTCCTGAACCGGTGCTTGGCCGCTGTGACGGTCTGGATGAGGGCGAACAAATTGAAATTGAATCCAGACAAGACAGAGGTACTCCTGGTCAGCCGCAAGGCCGAACAGGGCATAGGGTTACAGCCTGTGTTGGATGGGGCCACTCCCCCTGAAGACGCAGGTTCGCAGCTTGGGTGTGACCCTGGACTCATCGCTGAGCCTGGAACCCCAGGTTTCGTCAGTGACCAGGGGAGCATTTGCACAGCTAAAGCTTGTGCGCCAGCTGCGCCCGTACCTTGGGAAGTCTGACTTGGCCACGGTAGTCCACGATC